>CM050168.1:183805219-184122719 GCA_027410445.1 Discoglossus pictus | reverse complement strand
TTAGTTATACACGTTATAAAAAAACTGAGAATAAAATGCAAGATATAAAAAATAAAAATGTTTTTAAATTGTAAGCTCTGTCGACCTACTGTCCTGGTTCCATTAAACGTACATTTCATTTGTACAATAGGGTGAATATAATAATGGAAATTTTGAAAAATGTGTATAGTAGTAACTATCGTTCACATGCATACTTTTTAAAATGGATGTATGGTCATTCTGATGTAAATAAGAATTAATAACTGTACTGTAATTAATACACAGAAGGGGTTTTTCTTTTTAAGGCACTGTTAGACTTGATAGAAAGAATGCAAAATATTAATTGTAAATATGCAACAAAAATGTAAGTTTTTTTTTATTTGGAAAGCAAATCAAGTAGAATACAGGGTAAATTAATCTGGGCTGGAGAGCTGACCTACATGTAGAATCTGGACTCTAAAGAGGTTGTTGTATCTTATATTGTAACTTTGCGAGTTTTCAATCTTGTGTCAGTGCTTTGGAAACGAGCTCTATGTACATTTGATTTTATGCTCCATTCTTTACAAGGTGTTAAGTTTGTTTTTTGCCATGTACTCAACCCCTGTACAGAGCTACGGAATATGTTGGTGCGATATAAATAAAGATAATAATAATATCTGAAACAAAGAACTGTCCCACCCATATCTACTGTGGGATTCAGAACAAGGCCAATAACATGGGAACCTGAGCAGAGCAAAGATCAATAGATCTGGGTCACAAAACAAGGCCTACACCTTGGTCCTTCAATAGACCATTAAATTGGGATACAGAAACAGGTCTACAACCGGGGAACCAAGACTCTAGAATGAGTCAATTTATCTAGGTCACAAAACTAGTTCCAAATCTGGGTCCTTCAACAGACCATTCAATAGTTATAAAGAAATAGGTCTACAGTCAGGGAACCAAGGCTCTAGAATGAGTCAATAGATATGGGTTACAAACCTAGGCTCACACATGTGTCCTTCAATACCAATAAATAGGGATACAGAAACAGGTCTAATGCCAGGGAACCAAAACTCTAGAATGAGTCAATAAATCTGGGTCACAAAACTAGGCCCACACTTTGGTCCTTCAATAGATTATAAAATAGGGGCACAGAAACAGGTCTACAGCTAAGGGTCCGAGGCTCTAGAATGAGTCAATAAATCAGGACATAGACCTGAGAACCTGTATAAGGCCAATACATCTTGGAAACAGACTAGGGCCTACACCAGAGAATGCAAAGAGTTATTAAATCCAGGAATGGATTAGATTAAGTTATTGGACCTTGCTGCCATTTTCTGAGCTAGACCTTGCCAAGAAGTAAGACAACCACTATGATGATAAAGGCTGCACTTCATGAAATACTCTAACTCTTGATGGTGCCTTTTAAGTGCATTATATCTCTCATCTTTATATATATATATATATATATATATATATATATATATACAGTATATATATATATATATATATATATATATATATATATCCTGCCTTACAGTTTTATAAAAAAGAGTGTTGCATGTATGGGTGTAGGAGCCAAAGAAAATCTGGGGGAGGATGACCCATATAATATAAAAATGCCACACAACTGCTTCTCTACACAAAAACACACATTGAAAAAACTGGAGGGGGGGGGGGGGATTTGTCCCCTGAGTCCCCCAAGTTCCTACACCCATGGTTGCAGGCCCTTTTGCCAATTAAAGCCCTATTTGAACCACATAAAAATGTTTCAAATATTTGTGCTCACTTTTGCAATCATTTATGGGTAATCTAATTTCAGTGACTCTCTCTGTTTTATTCTTCCTTCTAGTCTCCCAAAAGCTACGGCACATGCAGCAATGCTTTGCAGTAACACAATGCAAATAGTGCATAAGCACCCTCCTAAGCACAATTTGAACAGTTTCAGAGCAAAGCAGCATTGCCTCTATCCACGTGTAAACAATTCAGCAAATTATAACACACTAGGAGGGCTGAAAATAAAACAGGCAGAAACACTGAACGTGGGTTGCTACTAGAGGCGAGCAAATAAACATTAAAAAGTGAATACAAATATTTAAAACTTTTTAGGGGGAACTTTAATATCTTATTACAGTGTCCTTTTAAGTAGTGTCTCTGTATTGACACATTATCCCACAACCAATACTGAGCATAATAAACATTTTATATGAAGCACAAGAGTGTGCCTGAAAAATAGTATTTTTCAAAGAATTTGATTTCTTACACTATCTTTTAACAGCTCACCTAAAGACTCATCTCCTCCTCTATATAGATCAAATATAAAGGTACTCAATGCAGTCTGACAAGTGTCTAAATGCAAAGGAACGAGTCCCAGCAATACACACAATACACACTTTTATTGTCAGGGGTTAATTATACTGCATGGAAGAAACTGACAGTATAATGCGGCATCTATTCCAAAGGTGCACTGATCAGATCACAATGAAGGACAGATGGCAGTGTCTGTTGTTTCCCCTGGTGTTATCTCCCTTCCCATCCACCTTTTTCTCCAAGGTCATTAAAATATTCTTACATTAATAATTTTTCAATACAGACAAGCAGTAAATGACTATGATACAGTATGACTTGTGTGACTAGAAAACAAGAAAAAAACAGAGAACCTACACAGAATAATGCATTGTAATTATAAGTTAATTAGGAGTTATGTTTGGGATTTAATAGATGCAAAAAATATTCTATATTCTATATTAATGCCATATACCAATGTTTATACAGACTGACTGTTATAATGTATTGTAATCTATGTAAACCCCCCAACAAAGTTAAGTATATATATATATATATATATATATATATATATATATATATATATACAGAAAGAGAGAGAGAGAGAGAGAAATGACAGACGAATGAATAAACAGATGATAGATGGGTGGATGAATAGACAGATAGTTGATCTCTCAATAAAGATATATGTTTGCATGTGTGTATATATTTATATATCTATATATATATATATATATATATTTTATATATGTATATATATATATATATATATATAGAATAGATGGATGGATGGATGGATATATAGACAGATATATTTTGGCAAGTTGATCTCTCAATAAAGACAAGATATATATATATATATATATATATATATATATATATATATATGTTTGCATGTGTGTACATATTTATATATCTATATATATATTTTATATATGTATATATATATATATATATATATATATATATATATATATATATATATGAGATATAGAATAGATAGATGGATGGATGGATATATAGACAGATATATTTTGCCAAGTTCAACTCTTAATAAAAACAAGTTTAAAAACACAAATAATGTTATTGTTTGTCACTTTAACTTATTTTTTGTTATTTACCTTGTTGTTTGACATTTTATATTCTGTAGAAATAACATGTGTGTGCAATAATATTTGCTATCGGGACTCATTTTTAATTAACCATGTCTTAAAATTGTCTACCTTTATTTGGTACTCTTTTTTTTTAGTAATTATTTTTAATGCAGTGTAGAAAAAATATATAAAGTTCTATAAAGCAACATCGTATGATAATGACTACGGTATGGTACTAGCTTATAGTAATAAAGTGTGAGTGGTTATTATAGGGGAATAGCAGCCAGGGATGAGGAGATGAGTAGCACTTGCCAGACCAATGCGCTTCATCAATTAATCAGGGCAAAATAATCACTACCTACATTAAAGAATAATACATGAAAAGGACACAGGGCACGGATTTAACGTATTCAGAAAGGACTGGCTCCCGATTCCCTGTGAGTCCTGACATGTTAACTGGCTAGCAACTAATTAGATGTCAAAAATTCATAAGCACTCTTTAATATTGCATATATCTGCCGCAGACATTTCAATATGAGAGTTGTATACACAGAAGTCACCATAGCATTAAACCACAGCAGGTGAAAAAAATAAAAGTGATTCAGTAAAAACAATGGCCTTTAAAAACCCTGGAGAGGAAGGAATATGCTTTTTTATTCAGAAAAGGTATAACCTTAATCAGAATTAGGTTTCAGAATCCTGTGCAGCACGGACGGGAAGAGGGGGCATATACTGTCTTATCAAAGATACTGGCAGGTAAATAGTAATTTACTATGCATGCACAATGAACATTACAGCGCCTTGACACAGGGTGATAATGAAAGACATTGCATTGTGGCAGCCATCGAGGGATTTTATTTCATCCTTTTTTCTTTCACTGCCTCTCTGGAGTGAAGGAGAAGTGATGTTTCTTGGCAGTTGCATCCTGTTTCAAGCCATTTCATATAATACACCAAGATCCTGAAGTTTTTGTGTATTAAGGAAGCTGCTTTGCAGTTTTTTTTTTGCCTCTGCATATTGTCTTGGGTATACAATTGAATTTCACAAACACAGTACAATCCTACGGTACGTTAGGTCATGCTATTACGAGCTGTATAGTCTCCAATCTATATATTAATCACATTGTTTAAATTATATTACTTTTTTATTTATAAATTATCAAAATCACAATTGCTTTACCCAGATGGACACAATTTTACCCAGAAACTTCACTCCATCAAAAATCTGAAAATCAAGATACTCTTTTGAAATTAGGATGATCACATTCTTCGTCTTAACCAAAAATACAAGATTTCTGACACATTAACAAATGTGATTCTATTTGTTTTATATTGTTGTCGTTTTATTGGTATATATATATTTTTTTTAATTAATTACTTGATGGCCCTATTAAATTCCAGCCCCGTAAGTGCAACGTGAAGCTCGCAGCGGCTGTGGGCTTGAAACTCCCCCGTGTTACTGTGCTATTAAATTAGAACGTGCTGCAAGTTATGAGTTTTAGATGCAAATCCATAAACAAGTTGTCGGCCGTCGGACTTGTGTTTTTGCTGGTGATCAATTAAGCAAACCCGTAGTTACGGGTTTAGATGGAGCCAATGGAAACAGATCATCATCATCATTGCGTCCCAGAAAAATGGAGGATGGATTTCAAAGTCCTACTGGCTTCAATTAAAAGTTACGATCAGACCCACAATCCATTCATAATGCAATATTAATAAAGCCCCAAATATTCTATTCTATTACATGCGTGTTACTGTATATGTATTAACACATTGATTGCCGTGATCGATATAACACATAAAATATACATGAAATAAAGTTTATTTCTAGGCCGATTTGCTATTAATTCTAAGACCTAACATCACTTTCACTTTTAATAATTGTACAGTAGTATGTTTTTATACACAGTACAAGTGCTACGTATTGGACTTTACCCCGCAAATGAATCTTCTGGAAGGTGAGAAATGTGTGTAGGCTGGGAGTCTTCTGTGAAATGGGAGTCTTAGGTGGAATGGTAGTTTACATCATATATATTGTCAGTGTGGGGAATGCTTATGATGTTGGTCACACTTTACGGCTCATAGAGCCTCAACTGCGGGCCTCGCGAAGCTAAGCAAGGTGAGCCATCGACCACCCGGAGCGAGGCGAGCAGTTGAGGCACGCGGGACCTATAACCCGTATGACTTAGGACCAAAACCTGTACATGCACTGTGCACCTCGCAAAAATTACGACTTTAACGGCCGAACCACGGATCTGAAAAGACATGGAAAAAACAACAAATATGCCTCAAATGAACTTGCATAGACCACACTGGGAAAGGCAGGGAGCCTGTGAGTCAGGTTGCAAGTTAATTTGCTGCATATATGCTGTTTTTTCACAATCGAAAATCGGCTAAGCGAGCAAAAAAAGCCAATGAAAAAATTCCAAAAAATGAAGGACGTAAAAAGTAGCTTTAAGCAGTAACACTTAACGAAAGCCAGTAAAACTTAATCCAAGACACTAACATTTACCACAAGGCAGTGGTGCTCAGAGGGCGTTGTGTGGAAAACAACATTGCTAGCCTTACAATTTTACACCCGTCATTCTTGAAGGGCAATTTCCTAGTATAATGTATAAATGTACGTTGGTATTTAATGTTTGTTCATAGTTAAATTTTTTATATTTTTTATAAATTATATATTTTTCTCTTAATCTTTCTGACCTTGTGCCTTCACCCCAGACTCTGCACACACTTCCTCTGCACCCTAATTGTATTTACAATACCCCTTTCTGTGCCTTTTGAGTTACATATGTCTGTTATTGGTCATTTTTATCTATAGTTTGTAACATAATTTTTATTAATCAGTATTGTACTCGGCTTGAAATACAAGCTCTCATATTGCATAGATTTATAACTAAAATGTATGTGCTAGTGGTGGAGTTAATGAATGAAGGGCCTAACCCTGGAGAGTGATTTCTGTACTGAGTTACACTGTAACTGATGGACAGTAAATTAGACATATTATTGCTTGGGATGGGAGTATTTTGGTTTTATGTTGCCCTAGGCCATTCAAATTCGTGCATCCCCCAAACGCCACTTGCAGCTCCTCTTTTAACTTTCCTATATCTTAGATCATATGTTTATGTGTTTATGTATATATGGGATGTCAGAAAGTGTCAAGTACACCTACAGACAGAAATATCACAGCGTGCAGACATTTCTGTGCATATACAAACACATAGCAATGTACTTCACTGCATCTTTAGCCAGCCCGTTGTCTCCTGAAAATGTGCTGCTCTAGGCCTTGGCGTCATGGGCTTACATGCACTAGAGTTGTTCTTATTGTTATATTTGATTCAACTTCATTAATAGCACCAAAATGTAAAATGAGTACCTCATTATCAGGAACTAGATACTAGAAATTCAGACCCCCTCAGGGGGGAGGTAGCAAAACAAATTTAATGAACAAAAACAGGTAATACAAAGATGGGTTAAGTCGAAAGTCCAACCTTTGTATCAGTCCATGTGTAGGAACAATAGCAAAATCATGGTCAAGAACTGAAAGCACACTGGCAAAGAAACTGTAATCATGAGTTCTGACAAGCAGACTGGAAGCTGAATGCAGGAAATAGCACACAGGTGGAAGTGATAGCTAGTACAGAACAGAGTAGAAGTTACAGGCAGAACTCCTGCCGGATAGGAACAGAAGTACCAGTGCAGGACACAGTAGCTGCAGCAGCACATCAGACAGGACAAAGACTTGATGCAGGAACACAGTCTTATAACAGTTTTTCTAGTGACCTTAGCCATATCTAAAAGGACTTGATAGATGCAGATTGGCTGAGCCCCATCACCTGGCAGTGTCTAGGGGTCAGAATTATGACCTAAAAAAACAGACCCATCTGCACTACTAGTCACTATGGATTGACTGGAACAACCTGCTGGTGCCTACCTCGAGGCTTACCACAACAGGTACTCCTCATACTAATGTTACAAAATTGTCACAAAACTGTGGCTCTTTTTCAAATAAAACGCTTAAAAATGTATATATAATATTTATTTCCCATACTCTTAAACATCTAATTTCTGTAATCCTATTTGACTAAGAATTTTAAGAGATGAATGTATAAGTGGGCATTGTAGCTCCTGAAAGAAATATGAATTTCGAATATTTTAAATGAAAAGTGTAGGTTAGAAAAATGACACATTATTGTAAAGTATAACAAAAAACATTAGCAGCCATTTAAATCATGGGGATAAAAACATCTGCAGTGAAATTCTTCACTTTATCAAACTCTGCTAGTATGCATGGAAGCTACAATGATATTCAAACTTCCTTTTTACCTGAACCCACCAATGAATAAACAAATACCCACCCTCCTTCCACTTTTGAATGGATAATAAAACTCAGTCTCCAAGCTAACATGAAGTGTGGAAGGCATAAGCATGGAGTCCTCCAGGCACAATCTGTCTACTAAAATAATGTTTTTACCTAAAAAATATATTTTTATACTCACAATCTATACAGCTGCTAATGTTAATTTGCCTTGAGGTTCACAAATATATGAAGCTTTTCCCAATCTACAGTAGTTGTTTAAGCAGACCCCCATATAGAAGCTAACAACATTCTTAGACCGATAAAATGTACATAATTAATCTATAGTATTTTATTTCTTGAAAAGTAGTAACTAGATAAGTTTTGTAAAACCCATAGAAATAATAATGTTGAGCATGAGATACCTCAGTACTAAGCAGGGCCCCATTAGAGGCTAGCTGTGTGAAATAAAATGATTTCTATTGGGCTTTGAGTCACGTAGGTACCTCAGACAGAGGCACTTGGTTATCTGTCAGACCCTACTTAAGATAGGAGGAAAACTGGCCATCAAATAGACACAGCAGATGAGTTTTAACTTTGGTCATATCAAGTTTAACTAGTCAAAAGACCATACAGAACACAACTGACTACAGTGGTGCTATAAGCAAGTAAATTCATTTTGCCTTTTGTTTCCAATACATTTATTGTCAAATAAATATAAAAAATAAAAAGCATGCGAAATGCACACTTGAGAACAGGCAGCCACTAAAGTAGCATGCCCTGTTGGATGGTACCCTACTCAGGGTGCAGTCTCTCTACTTTTAGCTAGCTTGTGCTGAGTGGTGGCTAGTGAATAAAAGGCCCCTGTGAACACAAAACAAGTGCCCCCAGTGCCCCTAGCAAAAGATCCTTTCTAAAGCAGCCATATGAACCACAATGGTATACTAAAATATGACCATGGGGCTCACAAATCCTCATACTATGAAAATATAACTTCTATACCATGGAGGTCCATAAGGATCTCCATGGTATCACTAAAATGAACTGCTATATCATGGGGGTCCATATGGGCAATGATGGTATCACTAAATGAACACTATTAGGACTATTAGGACTCCCATAGTATCCATAGGGTGTCATATTCATCCCTCATAGTCCCTAACATTAATGTACAAAAATAAATGAATTGTGGAGGCACATGTATATTACCTATCACTTGGATGACCTCCAGAGACGATCACTGACGACCTGGTCCTCAATCTTCAGCCATTATTCCTTTCTTCGGCTTGTGGAAATGGGCCTCCTCCTAAAAAGTCCCGCCTATCTATAAACATTTTTGTAAACTAACGGAGCTCCTGAGCTCCCCTACGAATAACTACTTTTTGACTGCGCTCTGGTCTTATAGACTAACTTTTACTGATTCCAATTGGCTGAAATATATGTCAATCATATTACAGCCCATCAGAACTGCATATTTTGAATCTTTTCTGCGCCTATTCTGATTGAAATCCATGCATTCTAATTGGTTACCAATCAGCAAGGGGCAAAAATATGCAAAAAACACAATTCTGATGGGCTGAAATATGATTCACACATGGTTCCTCTCTTCAACCCATGGAAATGGGCCTCCGACTAAAAAAACCCATTGCTCTCTCAAAAAAACATTTTAGACCAATAGAGCTGCCCATAGGAGCAGCCCCATCCCCATGATATAGAGACTCATTTTGTAATACCATGGGGGTCCTTATGAACCCCTACTATGTAGGAGATACATTTTCATACCATGGGGATCAATGAGGACCACCATGGTCATACTTTAGTATACCATGGGTGTTACATTAAGCTGGATCTCCCTGGGCCCTGTAGGCCTAGCTGGAGGTTTTCCTGGGCCCAGCAGGCCTATAGGGGATGTCCAGGGGTCTTGATGGGCCCCACGGACCCAGTGGGGATTTCTGGGGGTCTCTCTAGGCCCTCAGGATTAGCTGTGGACCCCTAACATATTTTCCAGGAACTCTTTTTTTTTTATTAATATGACACCGCTGCCTACAGAGGACGGTCCCAGTGCCTGGCATCACCTACAACTGGTGTAGCTCCACCATTGCTTGTGCCATTACAGAGGAGAAATCTCCTCTAGCATTTCAGATTGCACCCACTGCTCATGGCAGGATTTATACTCCTAATATATGTATTTATCTATTTATTTATCTATTTATGTATATACGGTAGTTTTAAATGTAAGCTAGAAGGATATAACAAAATCTTATTTCTTGTGATTGAGACATCACTGACTGTAGACCAGACTGAATGTTTTTTGATTTTCAGTATAAATTGTTGCACAACCTGAACAAGGACAAACACAACTATAGAAAATCCCAGTCGCCAAATCCTTTTCATGCCAACAACACAGAAACATTCCAGTGTATTATTATTCAGTGGGCTCACTGTGAAAATATTTAATTCTGCTGTCAGAGAGCCAAGTCCTGATGTTACTTTGATCCTTTCTGATTAGCTGACTTTTAATATTTGCTTTAAGGTGTGCTAAGCTAAAGGTGCCGTCCTGACTTGCCAGATGGGTGGGGAGCTGTATGAACCAAACTGTTGTCAATGGACCATTGTTTTTATTGTCCCTTAATACTGGCTTTTATTTTGCTGAGAGCAGAAAAAAGGAAAAAAATACAGATAATGTGCGGAAAATATTTAACATAACCCCCTGTGAATGATACCTGCAGATTAACTTGACTTAGCCCATCATGTCAGAAATATTCAATGAATGGGGAACGGATATGCTGTCTCTTCCACCAAATTCTTTGTTTTATATTTTACTTGGATTATTGATGTCAAAATAAAATAAATGTCTAAATAAATATTAAAAATCTATTTTTATATTTGACTCTTTCTAATTCCACCAAACAAAAAAAAAAAATATATAACCATTTCATTTTGGGTGGCCTTGATACATATACATTTTATAATAATATTAGAGTAACATATGACGTGGTTATATTTAATAATGTCATTTATTAGTGAGACTGCTCTCTCTATAAGCAACCACTACATTAAAGGCATTTAGGTATTATAGCTAAAGACCGATTGAAAGCCCTCTCTTGGTTCCATGACTCTCAAAGCACCACTGCATAATGAAAATAATATTTATATATATTTATGTCAGTGTCAGCAATGTGTGCAGTGTGTAGTGTAAATAGGCTGCGTGCGCGAGGGAAAGCCGATAGTGTAGCTGGGTACTTCCGCATTCTGTAAGTTAGTGTTGTAAAATGGCGGCGAATGTGTATGTGGTACGCGGGTGTGGATAATTTAGCGTCCTTACTAAAAGTGCTTTTTTTGAAAAGCCGTTTGTGCTTGTTGGTGTTTTGCGTCTTTAGGGTCGTGTAGCCTCGTTTTCGTTTTTTTGGCCTGCCATTTTTTCTCTCGCTTAGGAGATTTTCGTGTGTCTAAACTCGGTAATTTGGACTTAAATTGAGGTGCAACTTCACTTGCAGAGGTCCTGGGTGCCCCCCTTGCTGTGGCTAAGGTTTTTATGTCATTGTATTTGCTGTTTTTTTTATGTTTTCAGCTGCGCGCAGTTCGGGCGTTAAGGTTGTATTTTTGCAAGTTCGTAATGTTTTTTTTTCTAAGTCCCACGGCTCGTATTTTTTTGTGTAAGTCTGTATTTAGTCATTGTGTGTTAGATCTATATCCCATTTCTGTGGGTGTTTGTAACCGCTTGTGAGGCGGCATAGAGCCTTCACCTCCGCAAATGTGGCCCCTCGCTTTGGGAGGGTCAGCATTTGCAGCCTGCAATGAGCCTTCAACTCATTGCAGCCGACGTTGGAGCCTCCACCTTCCACAAATGCGGCCCCTCGCTTTGCGAGGGTCTGCATTTGCGACCCGGACTGCGTCCCTCGCTTTGCAAGGGACGCAGTTCTTGCGAGCTCGCTTTGCAAGCTCGCAATGCGTGACGATGTTTTGTAGTTTGACAACTATTATATGTGATAACTGTTACTAATGGTAGAGATATATTTGAAGTGTTAGGCTCTTTTCATCCTACTTTGTTGATGAGGACCAGCAGATAAAATCTATTCCAAGAGTATAGTTTGGGCAGGGTTAAAAGTGTTCTGTCACTTTAACAAAGCTGGCTATGCATTTAGTCATGGCATTAAATGTCTGGATTTTCTTGGGACCTGACCAGATTTTTATATTTATTCTAATATACTCTGTGACTCAACTTGAATGTCACAATCCTGAAATGTCATAAATTGGAAGTATAATTTAGTAACATGTAACACATAAATTAGTCATTACAGTCCTTTTAATTTATTATCTTTTCTTCTTTTCTTAATTGACTAATGTCTACTTACTCATTCATTTAAATTTTCTTTGATTTAACAAAGTCCTCGTAAAGTACAATCCCTTTCACAAGCCACTTATAGAATTCTCTGCTCTAAGCCTTCATATGAATAGGATTTGATACGTTTTGTATTCTTACAGCAATTGAGAGGGATACAGAAATAAGCCAACTTCTAGTTTGTATTTATTTTTTCTCTTTGTATGAAAATCATGTTGAAATGGGCAAACTTGCAATATAACTTGCAAATAATAATAATAATGATAATAGTACAGCCTTACTTTCTGCAGCCTCCTACTTTCTTCCAGTTTACTCTTATGAGTGCTGCCGTCTCACACAGGTGTAACCTAAGGAAGGATCTTCACGTTTGACCAGTGTCCTTCTTTTTAGCAAGCAGGTTTACAGCAAGGCGCTGTCTGCTTGCTAATAGCATGACACTGACTCCTCATTGTGGGCATGGCCTTAGGTTACAGCTGTGCAAGATGGTAGCTACCATGAGAGAGAACAGTGAGAGGTTCCAGATAGTAAGAATCTGTTACTGTGGGGTGCTGCTTAGAAGTCAGTGAAATAAAACATTAATATCACAATTAAATTGAGAAGGATACATTTAATTAATTAATTAATTAATTAATTAAATTGGATCATGCAAATGAGTAGCCCAAAATACAAATTGCCTGCTTTGATTTGCTAATTAGGATTAAGACCTGTGTGTCTGTCTCTGTGGTGGCCAGACAATGACCCCTAATGTTATCATGCAGGTAGATTTCCTCCCCAATCTTATCAAACACTTTTCACATACTATTATTAACCTTTATTATCAACCTTAATTTGTTATGCGTCAACGTATTCCTTAGCGGTAAACAGGGTACATACCAGTCAAAAACAATACATCACCATAACGCAGCTGTACAACCATTACTGAAATTCTCAGGAATGACTTTCTGTTGGGATGACAGTGTACCTTAACATACTTAAAATATCTAAAGTCTCTTTAAATATTATGCTGATAGATAGGCTTAAACATTTCCTAAGTTCAGCCCTTAATTTAAAGTAATGGTTTAAATTCGGGGTGTCCACGTTTGGTCCTGCTGGGCCGCACACAGGCCTGGATTTGAGGATAGCCCTGCTGCACCCAGGTGAGATTATCATTTCTTCAGTCATCCTAATAAACTCATCTGTGCACATAACGGAAATCCACAAATCCAGGCCTGTGTGAGGCCAAGAAGGACCGAACTTGGAAATAGATAAAACTGATCTCTATTTCCAAGGTTCTCACCTACTTGACAAGAAAGATAAGGTTACATATAGTGGGAGGAATTTTAAGACGTCAACATCCCTGTACATAACCGGTAACAAATTAAAGGCAGTTTTATTTTTAATTTTCAAAAATATTATCATTGCTAGGTCATTTGAAAGACCCCTTTAATTAAAACATGGCGGATCGTTACGAAAACTCTTCTACATGCTCATAAGTCTTATTGATTCCAAATGTAACAAAATCAGAGTAAATGCAAATAATACTTTTTCTATATAAACTGTTGATTGCGATAATTAATAGCACATTGCGACCTCCCTTATTATTGTTATATTTCTTTAATCAATAAATATGTCTTTCATGTAATGATTATAAATTTAGATGTAGATAATCAGAAGTCTCTATACAGTGAAAATGATGTTAATTCCAGTATACAGAGCTAGGATGTCTGCGTCTTGTCTGATGCACTGGGGTCACTAGAAGGACAGTTAGAAAAAATAATATTCTTATTTAAATGCAATGAAGTCCCATTTTTACATCATCCATATGGTTGTCCTTCAAGTAAACATGTAAAAAAATAAAAAGCATGTACAAGGGAAGAGTCAGTTTCTAAAAGGCCCAATGACGTATCAAATGATCAACTCTCTTCCTCCTCTCCCAACACTCATTCTACCACATCCTCCATTCACTGGGTTTTTATGTTAGGCAATAATGGACATGTAGGAACATTGGATTGAATACAAGAGCTGACTTAAAAAGTCTTTGGTCAGTAGATTTTGGCTAAAGTATATTTCCAATCTATGGGGGAACCAAATGCGTCTGGATACCATAATCGTGTATACTGAGCCATGTATGTACAAAACCGAAAGTGGACTATTTGATTGGTACAGCTCATGTTGGTGTCATGCATTATTAGTATTAGTGTCCTTTATTTATTATCAGCACATTTCAGAGAGCAAGCTACGGGGTAAATGGTAAATACATTAGACATAAATAGAAGGAGCTAAGCGAGTATACAATTTAAGTTTGTGTTGAGAGTGTTCTAGACAAAAACAGAGCATATTTCTTGATTGGCATCTTGTTAGGAAAAATTATTTGTAAAAAGAAGACTTTTCACTGTTATAGTAGAACATTTTTAGTGATGGTCGTAAGTTTCTGTCAACAGATGAATTTGTAGGAGTGCTTGGATCTGTGAAGAGTGGGGAAAGTCTGATACAGCGGGGTAGAGAAGTCCTTGCATGGGAGAAATCCTATTGACCAGTAGTAGTCAACCTGGTCCCTACCACCCAGTATTGGGTATTTCAAGCTTTCGTGGTGGGCGGCGGGGTAATCACTAGGTGGCGTCGCTGATGAGTGACGTCACACATCGATGACCCGCAGCACCACGCTTCACTGGTGGGAGAGCTGATGAGAGAGCCTAGGGACAGCAGTCAAGACCGGATCACTATCTAGTAAGTACAGGGTGATACATAGCTAGGGTCATATTAGAAAACTAGAAATGAGGTAAATTTAGTTATTTCGGAAACGGTGGGCAGTAAGGAAATGTTACCATCAAAAGTGGGCGGTAGGTATTAAAAGGTTGACGACCCCTGCTATAGAAAATAGTAGGAGGAGATAGCAAGAGGTGAAGAGAGAAGACGTAAGTAAGTCATGGGCAGAGGGACTGCTAGGGTAGTATTCGGAGATCAGATATGATGTTTAGGCAAGATCACTATGTCTTAAGACTTTGTAGATGAGGTTCAGGATTTTTTACTTAAATTTGAAGAACATGTGGATCCAATGAGGTAATTGGCAGAGTGAAAAATTGCTTATGAGATGGGTAAGCCTAGCATTTAAGATGACAAGAGAAAGAGTTGACCAAAGATAGTTTTCCTTGGATGCCTCTATATCTAATATCTAAATCTGTTCCTACAGAGGTCAACAAGTGGTGGACTTAACATTCTCAATAACTGCTATTATTGATTTGTTATTTCAAAATAAAATCTTAATGTGTTTATAGACAAATGGGTGTAAGAACTGGGGGGGCAAGGGGGACAACCCCCCCACCCCCAGATTTTTCAATATGTGTAGAGAAGCAGTTGTGTGGTATTTTTATACTATATGTGGTATCCCCCCAGATTTTCGGTGGCTCCTGCACCCATGCACAGACATATCTACCATCAACACTGTATTAGGGTATTTATGTCACAACATTATTGATATACTGTTGCAATATTGTGGCGCGTGTGAAAATCCTGATCGGACCAGCTCCTTAGTTTACGTATATACAGTGAAGTGCAAGCACAAGTGAAGTGCCAGTCATTGTTACTTAAAAAGAAGATACAAATTCTAAGGAGTTGCTAAATTTAAACTGAAGTCTAATGAGCAGAGATTCACCTTATTCCTCTATAAATTAGGTACATGATGAGATACAGTCTATACAATGCAAGCACAATAAGATTCCATTTTCTCACTTTTAATGTATTGTTCCTCTTTTAACAGTAATATAACAAAGAATATATATATATTAAGAATACCATCTTACAGATAAAGGAGCAATACATCAAATCTGTTACCTTGTTTCTCGGCTTGTATATTCGTTCCAGTAATGAGTCTGGATCATTTTAATAGATTCCACTTCATGTTTTAATGAAGAGAGGGTATTAAAGGGCAACATTTTTTTTATAAACTTGGTATTAAAAGGCACATTTTCAAAAAAATAAAAAAAACTTAGTTGCTGTTTTAAAGTCTTTTTTAGAAAATGCTACAAAATAATGAACACATTCTACAAAATAAAACATTATAGTCATAGAGTAAGGATTCAGGGAAATATGATCAGAGTGTGAATTGTAAATGTCTGAAATTACAGAGTAATAAGGAAACATTGTTTTTTTGTGACACCGGCTTGAAAAGTGTATCTTCTTTTGTTTAAATATTTAATATGATGTTTCAAAAGCTACCTATTAGCTGTTGTCTTAGCCTTGTGTGCCACTTGCCTGTAAAATGTATGTAACACTTTCTTACAGTTTTCTATTGAATCTGTTGTCATAACCTCCTTTGCTAGTGAGTTCCACAAGTTCTCTGCTCTATGATGAATAACTTTGTTGAAAGTGAAATCTATTCTAAACTGAAGGGGTGATCTCTTATCAATTTCTTAGGGGAACAAAATCTTATTACGGTCTGGGATGTATTTATATGAGGTAATCATATCATCTTTTAAGGTGAGAACTTTTGGTCATGATTTGTATATTGGAATATTTATGGGTATGTGCAGAAGTACTACTTTACAGAAAGGGTAGTAGATAAGTGTAACAGCCATACAGGAGCAACGTCAGTTACGGAATTGAATTGTATCTTGCATAACTATAAGACTACAATGAGGCTTAACTAAGCCGAGCTCTTAATTAGATAGCATGGGTTTAATAGATGGGCCTTTTTAGTTCTTACTAGCTGTCATGTAGTTCTACACCACGTCTTTGCCCTATGAGATAACCTAGTAACTGAGAGGTTCTCTTTGTTTTCTCCAAGCTTTGCACCTAGGTTCCCCTGACCCATTGTCTCCATATAGTCTTGTGCAATTATTTAATTTTAGTATTTCTTTCAAAGCCTCTGTATAGACCTCCAAGCCCCATCTGATATAGCAAAGATGTAGCAGCTGCCTTTGATTGGCTAACAACATTTGGAACACATTTGAAAAGCTAAAAGTGGGATGTCCAGACTGAGTAAATTGTAGCTAATAACATGCAGTTTATATATTTATTTTATTCTTCCTCAAATGCAAATATGGCTGATGTCATCTTACACCCTTTGCTCATTACGATTTTTAGGCTAAATATTGCACAAAAAAGGCTCAATGTTGCACAATTTTCTCTCTTTTAATTTACAGTCAAGGTCAATATGCAAATTTAGGGCCTCATTAAATTCCAGCCTCGTAAATAAGAGGCTTCTACTTAAGCCCTACATACTGCAAAGTTTCTCTAACTTACAATGCTATTAAATTAGCCCTGCTGCGAGCAACGTATGAGCTACGCAGCAGGCCCATACGTATCTACACTGCGTAAATGTACATGAGGAGTGACAGCCTGCGAGATGATATCGCAGGCTCCCACTCCTCATCAAGTGCTGCGGGGGTCCTAAAAGGGACCTCCGCGGCAGTCCGCCACATAAGCCCTGCCGTGGGGGGTACTCCAAACCCCCCCCTAGGCACCTAAAATGAACCCCCCCTCAATGCGGGGGTCCCTGTCGGGACCCCCGAAGTGTCCTCACATGAACACCTTGCTGCAGGGGTCCATAGGAACCCCCGCAGCCCCCACACATTAACCCCTTGCAGCGGGGGTCCCCGATCGGCACCGATCAGGCCCCCGCTGCATTTAAAACTTTTAAATTCCCCGCCGCGGCTCCTTAACGGGGCCGCGGCACACTATTACCCAATCCCGGCCGCGGCACTTAAAATTAACCCCCCTCTATGCCGGGGGTCCCGATGGGGACCCCCGAAGTGTCCCCACATAAACCCATTGCAGGGGGGGGCCCCGATCTGCATAGATCAGGCCCCCCGCTGCATTTAAAACTTTTAAATTCCCCGCCGCGGCTCCTTAAAGGGACCGCGGCACACTATTACCCAATCCCGGCCGCAGCACTTAAAATTAACCCCCCTCTATGCTGGGGGTCCCCATCGGGACCCCCGAAGTGTCCCCATATAAACCCCCTGCTGCGGGGGGCCCCGATCGGCACCGATCGTGACCCTGCTGCAATTCAATTTTAAATTTCCCGCCTCGCGGGTCCTCAAAGGACCGTAAAGGTCCTGAAAGGACTCGCACTAAAAATATTAACCCCAGGCAACTATAATTACCCCATTAACTCATGATGGTCAATACAGACCACCATAAGGCCTAAATTAACCCATTAACTCATGGTGGTCAATACAGACCACCATAAGGCTCTAATTAACCCATTAACTCATGGTGGTCAATACAGACCACCATAAGGCTCTAATTAACCCATTAACTCATGGTGGTCAATACAGACCACCATAAGGCTCTATTTAACCCCATCAGTCCCATAAGGGTATATTATTACCATTATGGGCCTGTTACAACCCAACATTAACCACATAAGTGCCATGATGGTCCTCAAGGACCATCATGACACTAACTACAAACACTACACTATAACCCCCAATAAACCATTTAATCTAAACTAACCCCCCTCTACACTAATCTATTAACACTTACACTACCTACCTACACTACCTACCCCCTAATAAACCTCCCCAACACTCTAATTACAAAAAACAATAAACCTACAGCACAGAAAACAAAAAACCTACAGTACAAAAAACAAAAAAACCTACAGTACAGAAAAAATAAAAATTACAACCCCACCCCCCACTACAGAAAACAAAAAAATACATTACAACCCCACCCCCCACTACAGAAAATAAAAAAAATTACACACCTGAAAAGGAAAGACAGATAAACACAATACATTACATACATTACATACAATACATGACATTACATACATTAAATATAATATATTAAATATAATATATTACATATAATATATTACATATAATACATTACATACATTACATACAATACATGACATTACATACATTAAATATAATATATTAAATATAATATATTACATATAATATATTACATATAATACATTACATACATTACATACAATACATGACATTACATACATTACATATAATGTATTAAATATAATATATTACATATAATATATTACATATAATACATTACATACATTACATACAATACATGACATTACATACATTAAATATAATATATTAAATATAATATATTACATATAATATATTACATATAATACATTACATACATTACATACAATACATGACATTACATACATTAAATATAATATATTAAATATAATATATTACATATAATATATTACATATAATACATTACATACATTACATACAATACATGACATTACATACATTACATATAATGTATTAAATATAATATATTACATATAATATATTACATATAATACATTACATACATTACATACAATACATGACATTACATACATTACATATAATGTATTACATATAATATATTACATATAATATATTACATATAATATATTACATATAGTCCTAATCAAATACCCCCTATCTATCTAACATACAATCTATTTAATTTAAAATAAATCCTAACTATATCAAATACATCCCCCTATCTATCTAATATACAAAAAATCCTAACTACATACACAGACCCTAATTCTAAGCTAAAATCAATAAATTAAGACCACTTACCTTTAAGATGTTGCTTCAGATCACTAACCTATGGGTCAAACAAAAAATAAAAATTAGTACAAAACATTAACATCAAATAAATAAACATTCTATACATTCTAAATATTCAACTCACCTTTACAGCATGTCCAGTCACTGTTTAGCTCTTCCGGCGCGGCCCTGTTAAAAAAAAAACACAATACATGAATACATGAATACAATATATAAACAATAAATAAAATACACAAATAAACATCTAAATATACATTGAACTTACCTCCCCGCGATGTCCCCGGCCTTCTCTCCTTCAGCCCCGGCTGGGCCGCGGAACCATCCGCGCTCTAAAAAAAAAAAAAAAAAAAAAACTAACGGAGGTCTGCACTGGCAGACCTCCCCGACGCTACTGAACCTCCCGGAGTCGTTTCCGGGAGGAAATTGGCATTGGCGGCTTGTGATTGGCTGAAAAAGCTGTCAGCCAATCAAAAGTCGTCAATGTAGGAGCCAATCAGGATGCGCAGATGTCTTCTACCAATCACTCCGTGGGGGTGTATCCCATAGTGATTGGCTGAAGGCATCTGAGCGTTGTGATTGGTTCCCAGAAAGATAGACAAGTGTTTAAGCCAATCAGGGTGGGATATTGGGGTGTATCCCATCCTGATTGGCTCACACATTGACGACTTTTGATTGGCTGAAATTGATAGACAGCTTTTTCAGCCAATCACAAGCCACCAATGCCAATTTCCTCCCGGAAACGACTCCGGGAGGTTCAGTAGCGTCGGGGAGGTCTGCCAGTGCAGACCTCCGTTAGTTTTTTTATTTTTATTTTTTAGAGCGCGAATGGTTCCGCGGCCCAGCCGGGGCTGAAGGAGAGAAGGCCGGGGACATCGCGGGTAGGTAAGTGAAATGTATATTTAGATGTTTATTTGTGTATTTTATTTATTGTTTATATATTGTATTCATGTATTCATGTATTGTGTTTTTTTTTTAACAGGGCCGCGCCGGAAGAGCTAAACAGTGACTGGACATGCTGTAAAGGTGAGTTGAATATTTAGAATGTATAGAATGTTTATTTATTTGATGTTAATGTTTTGTACTAATTTTTATTTTTTGTTTGACCCATAGGTTAGTGATCTGAAGCAACATCTTAAAGGTAAGTGGTCTTAATTTATTGATTTTAGCTTAGAATTAGGGTCTGTGTATGTAGTTAGGACTGTAATTATTTTATTTTACTTTAGAATAATGGTCTGTGTATGTAGTTAGGATTTTTTGTATATTAGATAGATAGGGGGATGTATTTGATATAGTTAGGATTTATTTTAAATTAAATAGATTGTATGTTAGATAGATAGGGGGTATTTGATTAGGACTATATGTAATATATTATATGTAATATATTATATGTAATACATTATATGTAATGTCATGTATTGTATGTAATGTATGTAATGTATTATATGTAATATATTATATGTAATATATTATATTTAATATATTATATGTAATGTCATGTATTGTATGTAATGTATGTAATGTATTATATGTATGTATTGTATTGTGTTTATCTGTCTTTCCTTTTCAGGTGTGTAATTTTTTTATTTTCTGTAGTGGGGGGTGGGGTTGTAATGTATTTTTTTGTTTTCTGTAGTGGGGGGTGGGGTTGTAATTGTTTTTTGTTTTCTGTACTGTAGGTTTTTTTGTTTTTTGTACTGTAGGTTTTTTGTTTTCTGTGCTGTAGGTTTTTTATTTTTTGTAATTAGAGTGGTGGGAAGGTTTATTAGGGGGTAGGTAGTGTAGGTAGGTAGTGTAAGTGTTAATAGATTAGTGTAGAGGGGGGTTAGTTTAGATTAAATGGTTTATTGGGGGTTATAGTGTAGTGTTTGTAGTTAGTGTCATGATGGTCCTTGAGGACCATCATGGCACTTATGTGGTTAATGTTGGGTTGTAACAGGCCCATAATGGTAATAATATACCCTTATGGGACTGATGGGGTTAAATAGAGCCTTATGGTGGTCTGGATTGACCATCATGAGTTAATGGGTTAATTTAGGCCTTATGGTGGTCTGTATTGACCACCATGAGTTAATGGGTTAATTAGAGCCTTATGGTGGTCTGGATTGACCACCATGAGTTAATGGGTTAAATAGAGCCTTATGGTGGTCTGGATTGACCATCATGAGTTAATGGGTTAATTTAGGCCTTATGGTGGTCTGTATTGACCACCATGAGTTAATGGGTTAATTAGAGCCTTATGGTGGTCTGGATTGACCATCATGAGTTAATGGGTTAATTAGAGCCTTATGGTGGTCTGGATTGACCACCATGAGTTAATGGGTTAAATAGAGCCTTATGGTGGTCTGGATTGACCATCATGAGTTAATGGGTTAATTTAGGCCTTATGGTGGTCTGTATTGACCACCATGAGTTAATGGGTTAATTAGAGCCTTATGGTGGTCTGGATTGACCACCATGAGTTAATGGGGTAATTATAGTTGCCTGGGGTTAATATTTTTAGTGCGAGTCCTTTCAGGACCTTTACGGTCCTTTGAGGACCCGCGAGGCGGGAAATTTAAAATTGAATTGCAGCAGGGTCACGATCGGTGCCGATCGGGGCCCCCCGCTGCAGGGGGTTTATGTGGGGACACTTCGGGGGTCCCGATGGGGACCCCCAGCATAGAGGGGGGTTAATTTTAAGTGCCGCGGCCGGGATTGGGTAATAGTGTGCCGCGGTCCCTTTAAGGAGCCGCGGCGGGGAATTTAAAAGTTTTAAATGCAGCGGGGGGCCTGATCTATGCAGATCGGGGCCCCCCCCTGCAATGGGTTTATGTGGGGACACTTCGGGGGTCCCGATGGGGACCCCCAGCATAGAGGGGGGTTAATTTTAAGTGCCGCGGCCGGGATTGGGTAATAGTGTGCCGCGGTCCCTTTAAGGAGCCGCGGCGGGGAATTTAAAAGTTTTAAATGCAGCGGGGGGCCTGATCTATGCAGATCGGGGACCCCCGCTGCAAGGGGTTAATGTGGGGGTGCTGCAGGGGTCCCGATAGAGACCCCTGCAGCATGGGGATGTGTATAGGGTGCAGGGGGGAGCCTCACACTGCTGTCTCGGGCTGTTCCGAGGCAGCACGTAGAGGCTTTCGGATCCCTTGCGTGGACTTTTTGTCCACGTAGGGATTCTTACGATATGCGAGACTCGTGCATAGATTTAAGGCTACGTAGCTCTCTCGGAGCCTATTCTCGGCCATTTTCTCGCAGTCATATCGTAAAGCAGGCTGCGAGAGATTCGGTTCTCGCAAACAGCAGGAAAACTGCCTTTTGCGAGCACCGAGAGAACTATGAGGGAGAATTTAATAGGGCCCTTAGTTAATACCCAGATGTAGAGCCTCACCAACCTATTAAGACAATGTGATAAGATTCTTGATACACTGCAGGGACATATTAGTGGGGTCTTGTGGACATATTAGGGGTGGTTGTGGACAGGAGGGAAAGGGGAGATATGAATATACAGTGAACCCCTCTTTATCTGGAACCTATGGGTACTCCCTATTGCTGGATAAGTGTAGTTTATCGGGAGTCCCTGAAAAAAAGGATCTAAACGATCCTTAAACCCACAAAACCCTTAAAAAAAAACAATAAGAAAAAAAGTTAGTATTTTTTTTTCAAGTCTCGAATTCCGGATAGTGCCGGTTATGCCGGGTTAGCGGGAGTTTCTTTAAAATGGGGATTTGATGCCGGTGCCGGTTGCTTGAGAGTCCCGGTTAGTTGGGTGTCGGATAACCGGGATTCTACTGTATATAGTTTTAATAAAGTTTAAGTGGGAAAGTTCGGAGGTGGGATATTTAGGGGTAATTTGTGAAAGTACTACTTTACAGAAAAAGTAATAAATAAGTAGAACAGCCTTCTAGTGGAAGAGATGGGGTTAAACATAGTTAAGGGACTTAAGCATGTCTGGGACTATCATAAGCTTTAATATCCCAGCTTTTATAAATAGGATAGGCAGACTAGATGGTCCGTTTGGCTCTTATCTGCCATCCAATCTATGTTTTTATGTAAACGTGCACAATTCTAATAATAAACATTACATTTTGCTTTACATTCCTACAATTTTCCATCTCTTCCTTTTAAAATCGGTATCCAGTTTTCGGGTGATGTACACACGTACCTTTATTCTTAGTCATTAGCGCCGCTAACTCTTTATAAAGTTACAGGTGACAGCCTATCAAACTAAATACATCAGTTCAATCAGTCTAGTATCCCAAATCAGACTGTAAAAAGCTCCTATGTAATATTATGACTTTGCAGTTGCCAGTTAAAAATCATTTGCTATGTAGGCATTTTATAACCGCAGTTAAGTCAAATATTTCAGAGCGCTCGGGATAGGCACCCACATATTCCTCTTGTCATCTCCCAGTCAACATAACAAGAGCGTTTTATTTTTGGTAGCAAAGACTGACAATGAATAGTAGAAGGATCTTCACCAAACTGACAAATGCTGTAAAAATACATTAAAATATATATATTTGACTGGTAGTTGCAGTAACTACAGTTGCTCTGCTCTGCCTCATCAAATGATCTCGGTCACGTATATATTTGATGTCTTCTGCAATAATTGCCCGTAGGGTTGCCCAAACTGGTGTGACAAAAAAGGTTGACCCATGTTGGATGTGCATGGCATGAACAGAATAGTTTTACATCTACAGGTTATGTATTGCCAGTAAAGGGGTCACTGCTTGTTGGCGGAGCGTGGTTGGAGGGCTCAGCTGTTTTGCCTGCAGTGACTGTTCTTGGTCAGGATGCCTGGAGGGAGGAAGAACTGGACTTTGTACTCGTCCGCTTGACTGCACAGCCCCACGTGTATAGCAGGGCAGGATGACAGGACGTGGCTGAGAGGGAGCCTGTGCCTGTTCCACTTCATCTACTGTGATAAGACTTATTCTGCGCTGAATGAACGCAACCTAGAGGGATGCAGCATTTGAAGAAGAGGAGAGCAGATTAGTTCACTACAGAATAGCCCCATCTCTAATGCATTATAATCTTGTGTTAGTCCTTTTAAATCTTGCCTTAAAATCTGATGGTTTACAAGGGCAAATGTAGTCATTAATTTAATTAGCATAAATGTTGTTTACATAGGGGCTCAATTATAAGAAAAAAATATGATTCAGGACTGTGTTTACAAAAGAGGTAGTAGATGAATGGAAACGACTTCCAGTAAGGGTATGTTTCTGCTTAAGCCTATGAAGCCCAGGCCTAGGGCAATACATTTTAGGACGCAGTGAAGTACATTAAAATATGTGTGCATATGTACCGAAATGTCTATATGCAGTGATATTTCTGTCTGTAACTGAACTTGACAATGCCTTACATATATATCTTTTGCTCACCATAAATTAAATGATTGTTGTGGTAAACTGCCTCATATACTCTACTACACAAGCTAAGGAACCGGCCCCACGCTGATGAGAGGAAGTAACCTTCAAAAAGTTGTATATGGGTAGGATTCCTAGCTTGTGTATAATCCATCCTGAGCTTTGCTTAAAGCTCTTTGATACAGCAGGCATATGCTTAAAGGAAGCCGTGTTTGAAATAATATTGGATTACAAGACCGAGACCTTTGTGGACTGGGCACATTTGCATGTCCCAGCCCAGATTCCCAAAATGCAGTGCAATAATTGTATTTATTGGACTTCTGAGCAGGAAACAAGTTTTTAAACTTATTTTAGACATTCAAATCTGGCCACAAATAAAATAAATAGTACATCTGTGTTCACATTTGAATTTCTAAAACAAGTTTAAAAACCTGCTTCCAGCTCAGAATTCCAAGAAAAACAGTTATTACACTGCATTCTGGGACGTGTAAATGTGCCCACAAATGCCTCGCTCTTCAATCCGTAGCCATTATCAAACATGGCTTCCTTTAAGCTTATGCATGCTGTATTACACAGCTTTGATGCAAAGCCAAGTTTGTATTAAACACAAGCTGAGAATCCTATCCATGTACAGCTGTTTCAAGCTTACTGGCTATCTCAGCCTATGTTGTGGACCATATGAGTAGGTAGGTATACATATAAATACACATAGACTTATGATTTTAGATATAGAAGGAGAAGGGCTGAGCTGCAATGTCCTAGGGCAGCATATAAACTGCATACGCCTATATGTGCAGCAGAAGCATAAAACATTGCACAGGACGATATATATCTGCATAAGGTTACCCTGAGATTTTATTAAGCAAAGCATTTTAGTTTTAGGTAGATCGAATGGGCAGATTACATGGGCCTGCTTATTTTCTTGGCTTGATTTAGCAGTGTATGGTTATCTTCTTTAAAAAGCATGGCAAATTATTATGTAAATTAAATAACCACAAACATGTCTTATTTATAGTATGCCCTTGAGTTGGTAATGGGTAAAAAAAAAAAAAAAAAAGTTTAAAATAAATAAATACAGCCTTTAATTCATCATATGTCGGCAGACATTTGCTTTTCTTCCTAACATTATTAGACACCTGGGAGGAATGAGAGGACCAGGGTATCCAGATAGGATCTCTATTCAGTTTGATTGAAAGCCTGTCATGTTAAATATCCAGTTGGCAATAGTACTTCATAGAGGAGCAAATAAGAGTTTAACAAATCTCCTCCTTGGGCTACAGGCAAGTAGCAATGCAAGATGGAAGCACCCATGACACAAGCACAGTTTGCTAATTTTATGGTTTTATACTACTGGTTTACATTCTCACTTCTTTTATAAGATTGTTATCAACTTGGCACATTTGGTGGAGCTAGTGAAAGAAAGGCTCAGGTGCAAAATAATTTGGGGGCCCCTCTTGCAAATTTTCTATACAAGGTAGGTTCAATAAAAAGCCAAAATGTATGCAGGTAATGAAATAACCTTTATATAAAATAATGAAATGCTCTTCCTCCCCTTTTATGTTAGGAGTGTAAGGGCCTCATCAAATTGTGATTTGGTGAATTGAATAGGGCTCTATATAAGCACATAGCATATTTTATTTACAGAAGTTTTTAGTTAGTGAAGACCTTGCTTTTGGATAGAAGTTCACTAACTAAAAACATCTATAAAACAAATATGATATGTGCTTATATAGAGCCGTATTCAATTTGCCAAATAGCAATTGAATGAGGCCCTTGTTTACTCCTGACTGCTGCACCGGTAGTAGCTCTGCCACTGACTTCACAAACATGTGAAGGTTTCCTAAAACTACAGTGATCCTATGAACTCACACTGCAAAAACTGCAAAATTATATAGTTCCTATATTCCCTGGGGGTGTGTCCTCATCAGCCAATGAGCAGTTACAGAACTGTATGAGTTATTAGTTGCAGCCAATGATATAACATAAAGTAGTATGCAGCATTTCTTATAATTTTTTAAAAAAGTTTAAATATATTTTACAATTTCTTTTTAATGTGGAAAAAAAGTGTAAATACAATGTTTTAAGTTTTGATAAAAATGAGTTCCATGTGCTTTTTAATAATACATTATATGCATTTCATAGTTCTTTACAATGGTTTAAATGTCTTAAAAGTATCTTTTCAGTTTTACTCTAGATCACCAAAAGAGTACAAAGTGCCTTTTTTTTAACACATTAAATGTTCACAGCCTTATTAAATTGCGATTCAGCAAATTTAAAAGGGCTCTATATAAGCACATAGCACATTTTTTTACAGAAGTTTTTAGTTAGTGATCTTCTATCTAAAAGCAAGGTCTTCACTAACTAAAAACTTCTGTAAAAGAAACATGCTACATGCTTATATAGAGCCCTATTCAATTGGCCAAATCGCAATTTAATAAGGCTGTCAGTTATTTACACTATTTGATTAGGTGAATGATCTGGAAATTATCAGAAATTCAGAGGAAGAATACAATTATTTATAAATGAAATTGAAAGCTCCTGGTTTATTTGGACATATGTATTAGAATTACTCTGCAATATTTCATTACTGTTGTTTTATTGACCAAATTAATTATATCCTTCTTCCAAGATCACGTGCAACATTTTGTTTGGATAGCGGATGTATTAAGAAAAAATGTAATTCCTGTGCAAATGTGTGCTCGGAGTCTGCAATTAAATGCCCTCTCTGTAATCTACAACTTGTTTATTGCTTTTGGAAGTCAGTACAATTAATTTTCTGAGAAAAGCAGAAATCTTTTTCATAAAGAGAGATATGATTTCTTTGCACATGAGCGGAGTTTTTTTTATTTTTTTCAATCTAGGGACAAATTCTCATTCTCAGCCAGTGAAGCACAAAATTAGTCCAATGGTTTAGTGAAAGGTCTTCACATAATAACATAAACAAGAGTTCAATGTACCTGACCCAGCTGCTGCAAATGGTGGCATTACACTGAAGGCCTACACGTTTGCATGTAAAAGAGCAGATATTAAACATTGCATATGCAGGGGATAAAAAATACATATTTAAATTCATGTACAAACTGCTTTTGCAACAATTAAAGGCCTGCTCACCTTCAATACTATTCATCCCTATATATTTTGTCTTCTGCTATACCCGAGCTCATCTTGGCTCTGCTCAGGATGTCTTCTCACAAGTTCCTTCTATGCTAAAACTTTTTTACTAGAAGCCCGCTCCTCTGCAACTCACACAATATCAGTAAATTCTTTTGATTTCCCTGCTTTCAATTCACTTTTTATTATATTATTTTGCATTAATTATTAATATCTAGCTGGAATCATGGCTTCCATTTAACCCTCACCCCCACACCAATATTGTACTGTACATATTCAATGCTTTCCAAAGCTGAAGACTACATGTTCCTATATATTTACAGCCTTATTAAATTGTGATTCTGTAAACTGAATAGGGCTCTATATAAGCACATAGCATATTCTCTTACAGAAGTTTTTAGTTAGTGAGCTTCTATCCAAAAGCAAGGTTGTAGAAAATCTGCTCTGTGCTTATATAGAGCCCTATTCAATTGGACAAATCACAATTTAATAAGGCTGTCAATCTTCATGTGCAGGTTCTAATTCAGTAATCTGCCGTCCAGTGAGTTGTCATACTTTTATTCCCTTCTTCATCCACCGCCCATCCAATACATTGTCTCATCCATCCAGTGCATGTACATGTCCATCTATCAGGTGCATAATATAATCATAGCCTTAATTTAATCATCCAGGAAATGTTCTTATCCATGCAGCTAATTATTCATTCAGTGCATGGTTTAAACCATTCCTGCAGCCTATGCTTTCTTTTTTTCATCCAGTACATGTTCACCGTCATTCATCATCCATCCCAGAGGTGGAGCTACCAGTGGTGTAGGCGGTTTAGTGCACCAGGGCCCTCCTCTGGAGGGGCCCAGTGCTATGTAATTTCCTGGAATTTATTCTGTGCCTGTATAAAAAAGAGCATTTCTACTGAAGCACTCAGAGGTGGCAGTGTGGAGCAGTTCAGCACATGGGGAATGTGTATCGGGGTAGAGGTGAGAGAGGAAGGGCTTACTGACATCAAAGTGCAAGGGGGGATGGCTTCTGTGGGGGAGGCAAAGAAGATAGGGGTGGATGCTGAGAGGGTATGTCTGCAGACAAGAATTGGGTGCTATGTAGAGATGGATGCTAACAGGGGTAGGTTCTATGTTGGGGTGGTTGTTGAGAGGGACTGGGTGCTATGTGAAGATGGCCTCTGAGAGTGGTGGTACGGGCACAGAAACTTCAGGCAAGCAGGAGATAAGGGAAGCAGACAATGAGAAAGGGTTTTGCTGAAAGGTGCTGTTATGAAAAGGGGTCTTTGTGAGGGGCCCAGCAAAATAACTTTTTACAACCCCGCTGTTGGGGGGGGGGGATTTTTTTTCCCATCAGGGCCCTCCATTCTCTTGCTCCGCCACTGATCCATCCAGATTATTTATCTCACGCATGCAGTATATATTTATTCATCCACTACATTATTTAATTCATGCAGTGACAGTACTTATTATCTCATCCATCCAGTGTATGCACTTATTTATTCATCTAGTGCACGGTTTCACTCCTCCATCCAGTGAATTTATCTCATCCACGCTGTGCACACACTCATTTATTTGTCCGCTGCATTATCCCATCTATCCAATGCATGATCTCATTCATCCTTCCAGTGCACACTCTCATCCACCTATCTATTCAAATCTCCAAGGCACCCTGTTGGTAATCCAGTTTATGTATGAAAAACAAATGGCAGTGCCTTAACCATATTTTAGTGATGTGACAGTTAAAACCCCCTCCTGGATCTCTACCTTGTTGTGGTGAAGGGGCTTGTGTACCTCAATGAAGCTGTGAGCTATATCATGTAGGGTAACCTAAGATGGGCAGGGCATAGCAGATAGGTTAGACAAGTCGCGGTCCACTAAAGAAGGAACTGGCAACCCGCTCCTGCATTTTTGGGCATGAAAACCTTATGGATTTGCACAACCAGACACAAGATGTACCCGGCGTGGTGCAGTTCATAGAGTCATGGAGAGTTGGACAAGACTGAATGACTAAACAAAAAATAAGATAAAACAGAAATAAAATATATATTGTATGGCCTATAAAAGAAACAATAGAAATTCAAGCTTGCAATCATTTAGGGGTAAGGAGAAAATTATAGTATTTGTAGCAATGAACTTGATCATAATATGATCCATTGGGAGGAAGCTGGATTTAGACAGGTTTTGCAATGAAATACCGGATAACTTTGTATCTGCTTTTACAAAGCTAGAATAGCCTGTAATGGTTTAAACTAAATGTTAACGCTTGAACTGCCATGGAAATCTAGCCCAGTTCAGTAACAAATATATATTTTTTCAATCTTCTACGCAATTATTAGCATTAATTTATTTTACACATGGCGCTGCTCAAATAAGCTTTTATAGGATAATTAGGTGAAAGATCAACCTCAGGATTTAGCTGTCTGTAAAGGGTTTCTATACTTCCCCTTTAAAAATCTAAGACCTTAAGTATGCATACTCCAGGGTTGTATTGGAACACATTTTGCCCTGAATAAGGATTTTTTTCAAAAGCATTCTGTTTTAAAGGGATAGTCCAGTAATCCTTCCCCGCGAGCTAGTGAGCCATCTGGAAAATGCAAACTGAGTAAGACCACCTGGAAATAGGAGTTCTGTGCATTAAATCACACTAATCCTAATGGAACAAGCAGAAGAAGAACTGTAAGGAGACTATAAAACCCCAAATCCAGTATAATAAATGTACACTAAGAGCTGAATGTAATAATGGGGACTGTGACCTAGGGAGGCATGAGATCACGGTGGGCAACGTTGTTCTGTTTCTGTTTTGTACAGCACAACCCCTTCTTTTGTCCATTCTCTTTCCCCCATAATTCTATCCTGTCCATCCATCTTCATGTCTCCTAATCATTACCTTTATCCCTACTCTGTTTCTTTTTTGCTACAATGTTGCCCCTCTCTCTATTGCTTCTTTCTCCTATACCTTCCCTTCTTCCCTTTGTTGCTCCAATCCCATTCATTTCATCCTTTATCTCTACCATGTTATGTTCTCTATCAATACACATATATCTCTTACCTATCTTTCTATGCCTATTTTTGCAACCCTGATATCCAAAAGTCACTCAATCTCTCTACATCTATGGTCTCTAACCATCCTTCCTTACTTTCTACTCCCTTATTTGCTTCTTTTTTTATCTTCCTTCTCTCGCTCCTTCATTCTTTTATTCCTTCCGTTTCATCTCATCCCTTCACTGTTTCTGAGAGGACTTTGTCCCTTTTTTTCTATCTTTCTTTCTTTATCTCTCTTTCTAATCTTTCCTTCTCTAGCCACTCAAAATGTGGGTAGGTATACTGAGCCCCTCTTTCCAATCAGATTTCCACTCTCATAACCTCCGTGTTTTCTCCCCTAATTCCCATTGTCTCTCATCCTGTGATCTCACATCCTCTCACCATCCTTTCCTCCTCTCACTGACTCCTCTATCATCCTCTTCTCTGCTGTCTCTTACTTCCCCTTATCTACTCAGTGTCGTCTCATCTCTCTTCCCTCCTCAGATCCTCCTTTCTCTGTCCCTCATTCTCCCTCTGTCTCTACCATCTTAGGATGATTTTTAGCTTCTCTCCTCATTGTCATTCTCTGGCCTCGGAGCTTCGTATACCCAATATTGCATCATTACATATGCCCAATTGCGGGTTTTCTGTTTTAATAGAATTTCTGCACAAAGCTGCATTTACCTCCCAACATTTCATATGGCTAAAGAGTGAAACTTATTTTTTTTTGTGCAAAGTTCTACACTATTAAGTGGGGTTAGCACCATTCTGTTTGATGAGTAAACTACCTTTTAGAGATAATATGTGCATTAACGCATACATTCTGCAGAACACTCCAGTCTTCCTTCTTATTCTTTGAGAGAAAACAAGAGGAACTTGGGAAAGACGAAATTGTCAGGTCTGGAACACAGGATTTTGCCTTTAAATATGGGAGATCCCCCATGAAATGAGAGACATCCAGAATACTTAGTGAAGTTGTGTGTGTGTGAGTAGGGTGTTTACATTTCTGCAGGAGAAGGGCTTGCAGCTTTTGTTTCATGTTGCCTGCTTCAAAGCATATGAGAAAAAGGGGCAGGTGTCAAATTCAGTGCAACCCAATTATATAACAATTCCATTTCCTCATCCCTCCCTCCACTGATAATAACACATCGCTCAGACACAGGTCTCATTCAGTGATCAAATCAGACAAAATCAAATCAGACAAATTTATCCAGAGTCTTCAAAAATTCTGATTTTCTCTAAAAAATGTTTTCATGTTCTTGACTTACACAGCTGCTAATTTCTTACATACGTCACAAATGTGCTGTTCTCAACTACAGTGGTCCTTTAAAGGGATATGAACAATTCCCGGTTTTTAATATTAAAATAAACTAGCTAAGTGTTGTTTGCATAGCGAAATATATAATATATATAATATAAGTGCCTAAAATCTATTTTCACTCACTGAAACCTTCCAAATAGTCCCCAAAAAGGCCAGCTCCCTATAAATCCTGCACAGGGGGTGGAGCTTTGTATGGACTATTTGGTTTCTGTAGTACTAGATGTACTAGGCAATCCAAGACTGTCTCTCAGCAGCATTTCAAAACATGTCTGTGATTGGCTAGTATATCTACAGTAGTACCAATAGAAACACTGTCTGCATGAGCTGCTAGGGGCAGACCTTTGTAGGATCTATTTGGAAGTTACCAGTGAGTAACAACAGAGCTTTTAAACACTTGTTAATAAAATTATGTTTAGACAAACATTTCCATATTTAAAACAAGGAGCCTTCCATATCTATTTAAGTAAATGTATAGCACATATATACAATCAAACCCCAGCATGCAATTCCATCACACTGATACAATCTGCAAATATTTGCATTTTAGCACCGGTTTCTACTGTTTGCTTTATTCTCTGCCTGAATATTCCACTTACAGAATTTCAAGTGGACTTGACTGCCCCTTTAAGGGAAGAAATATATATTCCTATTCTTTTTTTCACAGCCTGGTTTGCAATCAATGCGTATTCCCCTTTTGTGAAAGAATAACAGATGTTGATAGAAATAGCCATTGGGCTGGTAAGGAACCCATTTCACGTGTCAGAATAGTTGCGCCTCTCCCAGATGAAATGTCAAAAGCGCGCAGATATCTCAATGTGAAATGACCTTAAGAAAAACCCGACCTCTCCAAATATGACCTTTTTTCAGCAACAAACATTAAAATTACAACTATATTCATGCTCGACTCCTGAGAACAATATATATTTTCTTGTACATATTTTAAGACTTGCGCATATTATTCCCATCTCACTGGCCTTTTCCTTTAAATGACATTAAAGGAAGCTGCCAGTGAGATCGGAATAATGTGCCCAAGACTTAAATTATATATAAATCCTATATTTTTAATACACTCAATTGAAGAACTACACTTAAAAATAAGCTAAACGATTTAAGAATTTTTGGTGATTAGGAGGTTCCTGAATTAGGAGGAGACTTTAAATATAGGAGGAAGCTTATCTGCACAATTGGAATCTGACAGCTATAAATAACTGCCAGTGCTTTCAACAGGACTGATGGAAAGCTCATCAGTTTACAAGTACATACTTTTGTAAGAAGGCAATGTACAGAACCAGTTTAGAAATTGGAGCAGCACATTAAAAATAATTGCATATCAAAGTTAATAGTTGTTTTTTTATTTTATTTCCATAATCATTTTCAAGTTTAGTTATTTAAAATACAATTTATGAAATCATTGACCGCAGTGTTTTTTAGCCCACAGGGACACAGAAGCATTTTAACCCTGACTGTTAATCTTTTAATTTTTATTATTACAAAATTACTAAATAAATGCTATATTACTTATCAGGAAAGTGCAATGGCAATTTCAATGGAGTCCCTGCAAGACCTACATACCTTTCCACCTTTAGTTCAATTAATCAGCATCTCTTGGAAAGATGTATGGGCTATAAATACACACTGCAGATCTCAGCACACATATAGTTTTGTGGAATGTCCCTTTAAAATACATGTCTTGCCTTTTGTAATAAGTATCAAGTGCCCTTTAAGGTAAGAGATATGTAAGAGACCTGACGTGTATGGAAGTGCCTACAGGAATCTGTGACATGTACTGATATCCTAGCTGTGACATAAAGGGCTTGTGTCTCTACCTTGTTATACACCAGGCAACTTCTCTCCACATTTTCAGGTATATATTTGGGGATAAATTCACTAAGGTAAAAGATGAATCAGGCCAAACACTGGTTTTATGAATGAATGAGAATTTGTACTGGGATGAAATAGGGAAATTAGGGAATACATGTATAGATGGATGAAGGAATAAGATGGTGTATTAAATAATGGAATGGAGGTTACACTGGATAGATGGATTGATGAGAGCATGAACTAGGTTAAGGGATGAGAGGGTGTAACAGATGGGAGGAGGATACACTGGATGGATAGATGAGAGCAAGCTCAGGATGAAGGAAATATATATACTAAATGGATGGATGGATGGAAGAAAGCATGCACTGGATGAAGGAATGAGAGGATTCACTGGATGGATAGACGATGTCATGCAATGGATGAAGGATGGAGATGATGCACTGGATGGAGGGATAGATGAATGAATATGTGTATGCACTAGATGAAGGAATAAGAGGATACACTAAATGGATGAATGGATGAGTGTGTGCACTGGATGAAGGATTAAGATGATGCATTGAATGGAGTGATAGATGGATGGAAAATGCATGCACTGGATAAAGGAATGAGAGGGTAAACTAAATTGATGCACTGGATGAAGGATTGAGATGATGCATTGAATGGAGTGATAGATGGATGGAAAATGCATGCACTGGATAAAGGAATGAGAGGGTAAACTAAATTGATGGATGGATGGATGATATCATGCAGTGGATGAAGTATGGAGATGATACACTGGATGGAGGGATAGATGGATGGAAAGTGAATGAATAAGAGCATACGCTAAATGGATGGATGGATGAGCATATGCAGTCGATGAAGGAAAGGGGTGATACACCGGATGAAGTATTAGATGGATGGATACAGGCATTGCACTGGGTGAAGGAATGAGAGGATACACTAAATGGATGTATATATGTATGGATAGATTGATGCATAAGCACATGCACTGAATAAAGGGATAAGAAGCTGCACTGGATGAAGGAAACTTCCAAAGCACTGCTTATCTATTGTGAATCAGCTCTGTCATCAACTTTCGTGAGAATACAGTCATGAAAAGCAAAGAAAGGAAACTACTGAAAAAAAAGTATTTTTATAGAAAAAAAATTCACAACATGAGAGATTTATTCATACAAAAAGTATACCGTCTACACAACAGTTTTGCTTTAAGTGATCGGGTGACATAATCCCTATGCAGTTGGTAAATAAACCCAAGTGCAGGAAGGCAACTGGAATTGAATAACCTTTAATCTTCAGATAACTGCTTTTTCTCCTCGCTGGAGGGGACAGAAACATATTGGATTGACATGACTGTGCAGGAGAGGGCTTTCAAAGGAGGTGTATCCATATATGTACACAGTGTGCATCATATAATGAACTGTGACTTCCTAACTGGAGCAACCACACCTCTAGAAAAATATCCCTCTTGACTATCTCCCTTCGTCCCCAATTAAACCACTCTGTCACCTCTCCTTTTCAGCTCTTCCCAGCCTCGCTCCTCTGACGAGAAACCATAAAGAGATCTCCCCGACAGAAACATCATAATTAAGGGATTATTTTAAGCAAGTATTTTTGATGGCATAAAATACCCCATGGTCCTTAAAACATAAAATATATCCCTGCGAGCCAGGTATTCAGTCTCTTTCTCAAAATATTTCCACGGAAAGCCAGGGCGGAAAAAAAAACTGAGCCTTTTAAATTTATTCAGTCTAATGAGGTAGTCTAAATTTTTAGAATGCTAATTCGGAAGAGCCAGTTCTGTGGTGGGGGAAACAAAACAAGGATGTCACTAGCAGTGAACAAAGTGAATTGGTTATATGACTGACAGTAAAGATTTCTTTCAACATCAGTAAAATTCTGCTGAAGTGACAGGTAAGGGGACAGATGCAGACTTGTGGTGTGCGCTAACAGTTTGTGTACGATAACGAAAGGACATGCCGACTTGATATACCGTCTTAATAAGCTCAGCAGGGGCTAACTGGAAGGAGATGTGAAAAGGAATGGATGTAATCAGGAGTCTATATGGTAAATAACTAGACCAAAGCGGGGGACACAACATCTAGATGAACGGAAATCACATTTAAAGATTTTTTTCCCTGTTTACTGAAACAAAAACAAAAAAAAAGAGACAAACCTTTAAGGTCAGAGATTTTCACCCTTTGTTTTGTAAAAGGGGCTCAGATACTCTACAGTGCACCGCAACTGCTTTTTACAATACGATAAACAATTATTATTATTATTGTCCGTTTTTGGAACGCGTCAAGATATTCCGTAGCGCTATACAAGTGCAAAGAAATAAAATACAATATTAACACATTGCAAAAAGTGGAGGGCCCTGTCTTTGAATTTTAAATATTACTTACATGGAGCTTTTGTCCACCTTACAAGATTGAAAACTCGCAATCTAAAGGAATTTATGAAACAAAAGGTCAATTAATTAAAATGAAGACACAAGTAACTGAAAAGAGAGTAGAGGGTTAATTAGCGATTACGTTTGTGGGAGTAGCCGCTGTGAAAAATGGAGGTGATAGTGCAGAAACCTGCACTATAAATTAATGCAAATCATAGGTAGGTGGGCAGGTTATATGGTTTTATAGGCAGAAGAGTAGCGTTGTGTGAGGCTCTAGGTCAAGAGGCAAAAGAAAACAAGGTAGATGGAACTGGGAAAATGTCACTCGGTGACATAGGCTGAGCCCCTGCAGAAGTGACTGCTGATGGTAAAATTTACAAATACTTTGTTTTCAAAAGGTGGAACTTTTAAAAGGCAAACAAAGAGAGAGAGAGATGAACACTGTGGATGAATATAATTTAATAGTGTGCTCTGTGGGACTGTCACCACTCAGGATGTAGTCTCTTTTTGCTCAGTCATGCCATTACAGTCTCTTTTTGCTCACTCACCTAATTACATAGCAGAAATCTCTTGAAAAGTACCAGTCTGCACTGAAGGCAGACCAGAACCTAAATGCCGGACAGGTCTCCTCAGCAGAGAAAGAAACAGCAAATCTGTGAGCACAGTGGTGCTTTAAGTAATATTTTACCTCTTAAAACATTTTATCATTTGATCAGAGTTCTTTGCATGCATGTGATCAAAATTGAACTCTGATCTATGTAATCCCAGCAGCGACATAAAGGGTTTGTATCTCCACATTTTTATACACATAGCAACGTCTCTCCCCATTTTCAGGTATATATTTTGGGGTAAATTTGCTAAGGTAATAGATTAATTAAGTCAATTACTGGTTTTATGAATGAATTAGAATGTGTACTATATTGGAATGAAATAAATAATACAATGAGTGAAGGGGTGAATGGATACACTAAATAGATAAGCTAGGAAATGCATCTAGAGATGATGAACATGATGAAGGAACAAAATGATTCACTGGTTGGATGAGAGTATTGGCTGAAGGAATGGAAGGATACACTGCATGGATGGATGAGATCACGACCTGGGTTAAAGAATAAGAAGGAGTATCAGATGGGAGATGATACACTGGATAGATAGAAGAATGAGAGCATGAGCTGGGATAAGGAATAAGAGGGTATAACATAGGGGAGAAGGTAAGATACACTGGATGGATGGGCAGATGGACTGGGTTAAGGAATAACAGGGTGTAACAGATGGGAGGTGGAGAGGATACACAGGATGGATGAATAGATGGATGGATGAGAGCAAGCACCGGGTGAAGGAATGAGTGGATACTCTAAATAGATGGAAGGATGAGTGCCTGCACTGAATGAAGGAATGAGGGGATATAGTGCATGGATAGATGAGATCATTCACTGGATGAAATATACATTAATTTATACGTTATGCAAATGACCTTATCATTTAGATTTACTGATAGCATTTAATTATATAATTTTAAAACATGGAACAAACAAATCAATTAGACAGATGTTTGAAATATCATTATAACTGCTGATAAAATTGGAAAAGATCTGTTTGCTACAATACATTAGAAAGTATACCCCCATACTTCTATGACCAAACAGGACTAAACTAAAGTCAAGTCTGGTCTGGTCATAACATGGCCCGATTCAATTGCCGAATTCATCAATTTATACACACTTAAAATCACTCTTAATATTGCTACATATTCGGCAAATATTACTTATTGGCACTAATGAATTCTTAAGTCAATAGAATGCATATAAACATTTATAAACAAAAAATCACCGAAAGCCAAATTTATGAGTTCAAGACATTTGCAAGTAGCTAATAGAATAAGGCTGACAGTGTGGAGATATTCTTCTGCAGCACCCTGATCTAAAGGTAGAGAAGGACACACCTACCTATCCAGCATTGGTAAGCCTCAGTACTGCTCTAGACACCAAAGCCCACCTCAGTAATGGTGGCAGAGCTCAAGCAAATCCATCAGAATTGTAAAATAACCTGAAAATGTAAAGGAGCCTTTTAAGAAGTTCTGGGAAATCGTCCAACTGTGTCGAACTTTCGCAAAAAAACATTGGTCTTAGTTATCCAACTTATGCAAGAAATTAGTGCAGTCTAGTGGCTAAGATCAAGTCATGTATGAACAGTTTGTTAATCAACCAAGGAAAACATGTAAAAAAATGATGAACCCATAAATTCTGTCTTCATGGCTTCTTTGGTGAACTTGGCTCTACTTTCAGATTAGGCTCTTTCTTAGATAATGGCCCAGTCTAATTGCTTTCTTTTATCCAAGGTTACAGAACTGACTGCTTATATATTGTGAAGATATCTTGCTTCAAATCTTGCAAGAACACGGTGTCAGGTAAAAGTGAATACAAGACCACAGCAAAAAAATGTATTTTATAGTACCCAAATGCGGCCTTCTGTCAGGTTTTTAGACCATGTTTCTATATATCAAATCAATTCATGGTACATTTTGCTTATTCTACATAAATCCAGTTTCCAAATAAAAGCCACATATGTTCATGGTATCATCCTATTTATAACCACATGACCCTAATGCATACAGTCTATCTATATGATAGGGTTTCTTTACTACAATAGCCCAATGCAACGCACACTAATAGTCACACAAAAATTCATAATAATTTAATATGTTTTTTCTTGTAAATTCCAGCAATGTACAAATTTGCCCTCAGGTACAATCAACTTGAGACAGTTGATAAATTGCTAGTTTATTTTACTGGCAAAGCAACTTAACTGAACTGAGAGAGCGTACAGTGTGTTCTTCCCTGAATACGTGGTGGAGAGACGCACGGGGCATTTTATAACTGCCGAATTTTAATGTCTGCTATGTATTTGTATTTAGCACATCCTCTTATACAGTACATCAAAACCACGGGTGTAGGAACTGGGGGGGATTTATCTATATTTATGTATGTATATATAAGCTATTTAACGGCCTGTGTATCCAATGAACTTTACCCCCCAGAATTATTCTGGCTCCTACACCCCTGATCAAAACTGACTGTAATTTATCATTTGTCTGTGCTAAATATTATGAGATGAGCTTCAGTCCTGCCCCTGAGCCTAATCTGGCGGCAGATCATATAATACATTATGATCTAAATATTTAAAACCCATTTTTTAAATAATTTAATTGTAGTTTACGTTGTTTATTGATCAATATTTTGTGATGCACATCGGTTGTGTATTTTTAATATTTAAAGTGACACAGAAGGTTTCTAGATTTTACCAGGAATATAATATACATATGTATCTTACTTTTGTGTACTTTATTTTTTAAAGCTCTGTTTTTCTCTGCCTGGTTTGTTTCCTCTGCAGCTCATGAAGACAGTGCATATTAAAGGTATATCTAAGTTTCCTGGATTATGAATGCATCTGATAGAGGAGAATCAGTAGTATATGAAAACATTTTTTGCATGAAAAAATACCAAAATAAACATTTACAAACTCACCCTGATGTTTGCTAATTTTTTCAATTTGCAAGCTGCACTTTTTGTTAGTTGACACCCCTGAAAATCTCTGCTAAGATTAGCATTAAAGTCATAATTCATTTTGGCCAATCATGAGAAGGCATAGGTTAGTTGATGTATTTGTATCATACTCTGGGATTCCTGTGTTGCAAAGCAGCCTGGGATATGTAGTCTTTCTCTCACATTGTGCTCTGATTTAGCTGTGAGCTCAGAGCCCACCCAACCATGTGATTGCACCCTGTGCTCTCTACCAGAAAGGTCAAACTCTGTAACTGACTATCAGTGTATTTGGTTATGTAACCTTCCTGTGGGTGTGCAAAGTTGGATTTTACTTTCCTGCCTATAACTTTGTAAGTACACTGAACTTTTCTATATAAGACATATTTTTCTGATAATCACTGCATGTTTCTTGCCAAACATTTGAAATCCAGGAAACGTATATATACCTACAGGGTGTGCAGTGTCTCATAGTAAACAGTGGCAACATTCTGCAACATGCTACTTGAGAGAGGTCACTGACAGGCTAATTTGAAACACTGCACTTCACAGTCTATATATTCATGAGCTGCATAATCTACACAGGAAAGATGCAATTTTGCAAAATTCTATGGTTTTAGGCACAAGAAAACAGAACCTTTAAGCTCTTCATATTAAAATACACTATGTAAAATTAAAAAGATTCAGAGGTATATTATTTTCATATGAATCTGGAAAACATCCATATCCCTTTAAATAGTAATCTGGTGTGTAAAAATACACAACCTAGGTGCATCACAAATTATTGATCAATAAACAATATAACCTGCAATAAAATTATTTAAAAAAAATAGATTTTATATATTCACAGCATAATGTATTATATGATCTGCAGCCAGGACTGAAGCTCATCCCATAATATGCAGCACACAAAATGATAAATTACAATCAGTTTTGTTATGCTGTATAAGAGGACACATTCAATACAAATACATAACAGATATTGTGCTTGTGTCACTCAGTTGTGTCTAACTCTCTGTGACCTCCTGCAACGCAACACACCATACTGATCCACTTGGTATTCATGGCAGAGATACTGGAGTGGGGTGCCAGCTCCTTGTCCAGTGGCCACAGCATACAGCTCCTGGTATTCCTAGGTGGACTCCCATTCAAGTACTGATGAGGCCCAACCTTGCTTGGCTTCAGGGTGATGTGACCTCTTAATATTACAATTGACCAAATTGTTAGACTTAAAGAACCACTGAAGTGTCATATTAATACTACACTATTTTAATGAACGTGATATGTGCAAACTGTTTTTACACAGTTTAAAATAAATTATTACCGCCTTTCATTCTTAACTATTGTAATTAAGTTTGATTTAATTATGTGTTTGTAAAGGTTTAGATATCTGGTGCAATGTGTATTCAGATATGATCTGTATTGACTTTTTTTAAAAGTCCCTCTTCAAATAGCACATTTGACAAAAGAAATCAGTGGCAGAGTAAGGTAGGATAAATCTCCTCTGCAAGTGTGTTTGTGTGTGCATTGTTCAGTCATGTCCGACTTCCCGTGACTTTATGAACAGCAATACACCATGCTGATCCACTTGGTTTTCATGGCAGAGATACTGGAGTGGGGTGCCAGTTTCTTTTACAGTGGGACACAGCATACAGCTCCTGGCATTCCTAGATGGTCTCCCATCCAAGCACTGACCAGGCCTAACCCTGCTCATCTTCAGGGTGGTGTGACCTCTTGGTTCCATGATCGATTTGAAACCAGGTGTTCCGAGATCCTTCGGCGCTCATTCCGAGCCTCGCGCTGAGCGCCTTCGGTGCTCATTGCGAGGCTGTTGGTTGTTGTATATTTTTTCTGATAGGCGCTTTTGCTGTAATTGTTTGGTCATCGTGATCTGCTTTTTGTGCTTATTGCAAGGCTTTGTGTGCTATGAGCAGCGTTGGCACTCGTGAGTCGCTCGGTGAATGGCTTTTGTGTTTATTGTGAGAGTGTTTTTTTTGTGTATATGTTTTTTTGTATGCTAATTAAATAATTAATAAATGAATAAATTAATATACTTTACCTATTTGTAAGTAATATATGCAGGAAGCATTGTGCTGAAGAGCTGACAATCTGTTTTGATGTTCCTGCAGGTGTAAGTGTCAGCAATGTGTGCAGTGTGTAGTGTAAATAGGCTGTGTGCGCGGGGGGGAAGCCGTTTGGGTAGCTGTGTACTTCCGCATTGTGTAAGAGTGTTGTAAAATGTCGGCGAATGTGTACGCGGCTGTGGATGATTTAACGTCCTTGGTAAGAAGGTATCTTGTACCTCGAACAGCTTTTTTGAAAAGCCGTATTTGCTTGGTGGTGTTTTGCGTCTTTAGGGTCCTGTAGCCAAGTTTTCGTTTTTTTCGGTGGCCATTTTTTTTGTCGCTTACTCACAGACGTCCTGGCTGTTGCCCCATGCTGTCTGTGACGTTTTTGTAATTTTTTTAGGTGTAGTTCATGTGTTTTTCGGGTTTTTGGTTCGGCCGCTAATCTCGTAATTTTTTGCGTCTCGTATCTTTTTTTTTCTAAGACCCGCGTCACGCATTTTTTTGTCTCGTATTTTTTTTTGCTAAGTCCCGCTAAGTGCTCCGAGTTTAATGGCTCGCCTCGCTATGCGAGGCTCGCCGGCGATGAGCTCCTGCGGCCCTCATTGCGCTCCGAGTTTAACGGTGCGCCTATTGCGCATTGTCTAAGTGCCCTGTGTTTAACTAAGTCGTACGCACCATGCAAACAGCATGACGACGTCTCGTAGTAGGACCATTATAATATGTGATTGTATAAAAGAAATTCTCTATTGTTTTTTTACTAATAAATGCAGATAAAACATTGATTTTACTGCATCCTTTTAAATGTGATTGGCAGAAACCAGCTGTGAAGCAGCATGCAGTGACCTGGACCAAACACTTTCTGTTGTAACAAGCATTAAATCAGTGTTACAAGCACTTTACCTCTTGAAAATGGCAAACATAATACCACTTGGGCAAGCAATAAAAGGTGTGAAATACTGTGACAAAGTGGGCAAACGTGTCACAGTAAAAGCTGCTATTTGCAACTAGTTTATTGTGTAAAACTTACATTTATACCAGACTTCAGAGTGAAAGTATAACACTCTCTCTCTCTATATATATATATAGGCCCTCATTCAATTGCAATTTCGCCAATTGAAAAGCGCTCTAAATAAGCACATAACATATTTTTTTAGAAGTTTTTAGTTAATAAGCATCTATCCAAAAGCAAGGTTTTCACTAACTACAAACTTATTTAAAAAAAATATGCTATGTCCTTATTTAGAGCCCTATTCAATTGGCCAAATCACAATTGAATGAGGCCCTTAGTATCTCACAAAAGTGAGTACAAACCCCACATTTTTGTAAATATTTTATTATATCTTTTCATGTGACAACAATGAAGAAATGACACTGCTACAATATAAAGTAGTAAGTGTACAGCCTGTATAACAGTGTAAATTTGCTGTCCCCTCACAATAATCAGAACACACAGCTATTAATGTATAAACTGTTGGCAATAAAAATGAGTATACCCCTAAATGGAAATGTCCAAATTGGGCCCAAAGTGTCAATATTTTGTGTGGCCACCATTATTTTCCAGCACTGCCTTAACCCTCATGGGCATGGAGTTCACCAGATCTTCACAGGTTGCCACTGGAGTCCTCTTCCACTCCTCCATGATGACATCACGGAGCTGGTGGATGTTAGAGACCTTGCACTCCCCCACCTTCCTTATGAGGATACCCCATAAATGCTCAATAGGGTTTAGTTCTGGTGACATGCTTGGCCAGTCCATCACCTTTACCTTCAGCTTCTTTAGCAAGGCAGTGGTCGTCTTGGAGGTGTGTTTGGGGTCGTTATCATGTTGGAATACGGCCCTGCGGCCCAGTCTCCGAAAGGAGGAGATCCTGCTCTGCTTCAGTATGTCACAGTACATGTTGATCTCAGATGCTGCCTCCACTCTCTCTGCATCGCTGTTTACGTTCAAACTGAGGGTTTCATCTCATATCAGTATTTTTGTGTTCTTTGTGCCTTATCCATTTATCTGTCATTTAGGGATTATTTCAACTACCTTTGATCAGTATAGATGTATACTTTTGGTGATGGGAGTATCATGGTCTGGGCCTGCATGAGTGCTACCGGTACTGGGGAGCTACAATTCATTGAGGGAACCATGAATGCCAACATGTACTGTGTGAGGGGTGTACTCACTTTTGTGAGATACTATATATATATATATAAAAAAAAATATATATATATATATATTCATATAGATTTATACATAATGTATATATATATATATATATATATATATATATATATATATATATATATATATATATATATACCATGGTTATAGTCCTTAATCCACTTCATGTATGCAAGCTTTTTTTTGCATAAAAAAATCCAAAGATAAACATTAATAAACTTACCCTAAAGTTTGTACAATTTCTTCAGTTTTCTGGCACTTGATCTTGAGAGGGAATGCCTCTGAAAATCCAGGCTAAATAAGCATAAAAACCATAATTCATTGTGGCCAATCAGAAGCAGCTACAACATTGTAGTAGTGTCTGGGGAATCAGTCTCTGCAACAAAGCATCTTGGGATTTGTAGCCTTTTGTTCCCACTGCAAATAAGCATCTTAGGCAATTCTGTTTTAGATATCTGTACTGTGCTGCTTGGCTGGAATATTAGTATAACGTTAAAAACTGTACTTGGATGTAGTTTTTCTATTGGATAGTACCTGGTGCCTGTGTTGGCACCTCGGGGTGTGTGGAAATCAAACCTTTTAAAACAAAAACATTTGTGTGTATACAATGAATCCCTGGTGGTCCGGTGGTTAGGATTCGGTGCTTTCATCGCTGCTAACTTGGTTCGATTCCAGTCAGGGAATAGGTCGCACCACTTTGAAGGCTGGTCAGTACTTTGATGGGAGACCACCAAGAACTACCAGGAGATGTATGCTGTGGCTCACTGGAGAAGGAATTGGCAACGCACTCCAGTATCTCTGCAATGAATACCAAGTGGATCAGCATGGTGTGTTGCGGTCCATGAGGTCATGGAGAGTCGGACACGACTGAACAACCAAAACACACATGTACATACAATGAATCCATGTAATATGTGTTACTGATATAAGCAACATGGGTTAGATTAGAAAAAGGTTAAAAACATGGAAAATTACAAACACCTTTAAGTTTTGACCCCCCCCCCCCCCATGCACAAACACAGACAGACCACCAAAGAACAGAAGCTGCTAAAGAACAAAAAGTAAGATTTTATTTTTAGTGTGAATTTGTGGTTATAAAATAATTATAAAGAATGATTTAATTAAAGGGGATTTGAGCTATGCTATTTATTTTGGGAAGCTTACCATATTTGACTTTAATGAGTAGAAGCAATTATTAAAAATGATGTTTTGGACTAAAAAAAACAGAATGGTAGAAAAGTACAGGCAGATTCATTCATGTCCAGTTTAGCTCCTGCCAAACCTACATTCCTGTAGAAGCATTTAATCACAGGGACTACAGCCAAAGAGTTTGATCGCCTCTAGGTAATTTATTTCAGTGTTTTACTGAATTTAGCACCTGTGGTCTCCTTAGGAGGTAAAGGAGAAAAATTGAGATCACACAAACAAAGAACAACATCTAATCAACTCTCTTTTGAATAAACACTTTTTTGTTTAAAAAAAAAAAAAAATCAAATTATTGCAAATGCAACCTTATCTGGACAGGTGTAGAAGCTATTATTCCAGCCAGTAATTAAACATTATTAAATACTACTGATGTAATATATGATTTCTTTTATCTACTGTTAATTAATACTGAAGCACTGGACTTTTTCCAGCTGGCCGACGTACTCAGAAATTTGTTTGGGATTAGCCAAAGAACAATAGAACTTTAACATATTTGAAACAGGCTCTTTTTGTATTCATTTGTAAATTGTAATTTTTTTTTTAATAAACAAGATGCTAATGATTTACGATAACAGGGAAAGGTTTCAAAACAAGCAAATTAGTCTGGAATCTGATTGTTACTAAAGAAAAAAACAATGTGAATGGAGTTTCATAATTTTGTTGGAGTTTATTCTGTACTTGTGTCATAAGAATGGATTTGGTGAGTACTAACTAGGTATTATGATTTATTTGGGATATTTTAGTTATTATAGTTCTTCAGTGTGCATAAAGAGCCGAGTGAGCCCAGCGCTGAGCGCCTTTGGTGCTCATTGCGAGCCACCACTTGTTAACCTTTGGCGCTCATTGCGTGCCCCACGATGAGCGCCTTCTGCGCTCATTGCAAGCCTCTCCCCCTGTGTACTTTATAGGCCTCACACTTGAACACCCTCGGCGTGTCATTGGCTTTGGTCTTAGCACGCCAGGCACATCTTGCATCCGAGTGTTCTAATACATAAGGTTTTCATGGCAAAGATAATGGAGTGGGTTGCCAGTTCCTTCTCCAGTGGACCACAATTTGCCTGACCTCATACACAAACCCTCTCATCATGACAAGGAAGCGATCCAGAAGGGGAAGATTAATTTTAAAGACATTTATTATTGATTTATATACACACATTTATTGAACTAACAAGTGATAGACTAGATTCTCACACATTTAACTGACAACTACACCGGCACTTTAAAGGATGTTGGCAATAGCACACAAAGTTGAAAAAAAAATTGGAAACTATGGAAGTAAGAAAGAGGGTGAAGATAGAGAAAGTTCTATGTGGGCTTCATTATAAAAACTCAGTGAATATCTTGAAGGGCTTGTCTGAGATCTGATGTACACATTTATGATTAATTATTTTAATAGCAGAACCGAAAATATTCATAACCTATTTTAATACTTCACATCACTTCTCAATACATAAAATAGTAAATTTTATTTTTACGCGTTTCACTGTCCACTATGAGAATATGCCATGCTTCATCAGGGTAGAAGCGCAAACTGTTTCCTCCTTGTATTTGCAATATTTCAATAAGACACCTTTGGGATTTCAAAAACTCTATATTTAATGTCTAAAGAACTAAAATATATCACTAGGTACAAGCAATGTATATTTCCAGAACCTATACAGAAAAGCGTATTTTTGTATCGCACTTGTCTAAATCTTAACCCATCATTCACAGCGTGGTCTTGGGTACTGCCAGCCGTGCCCGATCTCTGAGCAATAAACAATAACAGAGCAACAACTGCATACATTAAAAAGGCTTCTGCTAAATTAAAACTGGGCAGCGTTGGAATATTTGATGTATGAAATATGGCACCCAGTAATCTTACAAGATTTAATACCTTTAAGTATTAGAGCAAGATTTTTTTTCTAACTTTTTAAGTTATGAGTGGGCAGAGGGAAAAAAATATATCAAACCCAGCAGTGGATATATTTATCATTGTAGGAAGGTATAAAATATATGAAGGAAGACATGCAAACTGTTGCAATGCAAAATATTCAATAAATGACAAGAATTTATTTTATGTATATTTTGTTATGTGTATTCAGATCAGATTGGTGTGATGGTAAAATAATAAAAAATTATTAGAATGTGTTGAAATATAAGGTCAATATAGTATATTTTATTTATATAATCAATATGTCATTTTTATTAAATGAATCATTGTTACTTTGTGATAAAACATTCTGACATTCTATTGTTTAAAATGATAATATCCACAATGGAACATATTTATATTTCTCATGTTCAGCAATTAAAGGGATTGTCTGGTCATTTTTTTTATAATAATGATTCCTATTTTATTATAGTTTTAATCAATATAACTATTATATAAAATGTGCACTTTGTTTATTCTTAATGCACTTTGTTTATTTTTAAGAAGCCAACAGCCTAACAGGCTGCCGGTTTCTGGATCTTCTGATTACTTCTATGTGTGCTGCCATTCTTCACATGTGTAACCTGGAAGTGCTGCATTCTGGAAACTAGGCTAAGCCAGGATGGGGCTTCACAATAAATGTTCTGCATGCAATAAAAACAATTTATACTGACAGGTCTTATTTTTTCAAACATAATCAATTGTGTACAGTTATGTAAAGATTGTACCTGCAATCATGGCTGGATTACTCATTAGACCAACTAGGCAGCCGCACAGGCTCCACTTAAAGAAAAAAAATGGTTCCCGGCTTTAAAAAAAATGAAATGTTGCAGTTCATAGACTGACTACTAGGAGGTAACCACCTAGAACAAGAGAGTTACAATAGGAAAGGGAACTACACGTACAGAAAAGGCAAAAATGGGTCCAGGGAAGGGCTCCTCCACTTCACTGCCTAAGGGCTCTAAAAAGGTAGATACGGCCCTGCCTGCAATGTATAATTATGTATAATTATTTTAAATAATAATCATAAATAAAGAAGTGCGATCAGTCATTAGATAGAAACCTAAACCACAGAATTGTGGTTAAATTGTGGTCTTCATGTTTTATACTTCCTCAAAAGACCACTGCTATATATGTATATATATATATATATATATATATATATATATATATATATATATATATATATATATATATATATATATATACACACAGTGAGGGGAAAAGGTATTTGATCCCCTGCTGATTTTAAACATTTCTCCACTGACAAAGAAATAATCAGTCTATAATTTTAATGGTAGGTGTATTTTAACAGTGAGAGAGACAGAATAACAGAAAAAAACCCTCAAACCTTCAGCTCCCTCCACAGATTTTCTATGGGATTAAGGTCTGGCTAGGCCATTCCAGGACCTTAATGTGCTTAATGCGGATGGTGTTCTTGGTGTCATAGGAAACATTCCTCCTCCTCCAAACACGGCGAATTGAGTTGATGCCAAAGAGCTCCATTTTGGTCTCATCTGACCACAACACTTTCACCCAGTTCTCCTCTAAATCATTCAGATGTTCATTGGCAGACTTGAGACGGGCCTGTACATCTGCTTTCTCGAACAGGGGGACCTTGAGGGTGCTGCAGGTTTTCAGTCCTTCAAGGCGTAGTGTGTTACCAATAGTTTTTTTGTTGACCATGATCCCAGCTGCCTGGAGATCATTAACAAGATCCTCCTGTGTTGTTCAGGGCTGATTCCTCACCGTTCTCATGATCATTGAAACTCCACAAAGTGAGATCTTGCATGGAGCATCAGACCGAGGGAGACTGGCAGTTATTTTGTGTTTCTTCCATTTGCAAATAATCGCACCAACTGTTGTCACCTTCTCACCAATCTGCTAGGCGATGGTCTTGTAGCCCATTCCAGCCTTGTGTAGGTCTACAATCTTGTCCCTGACATCCTTGGACAGCTCTTTGATCTTGGCCATGGTGGAGAGTTTGGAATCTAATTGATTGCTTTTGTGGACAGGTGTCTTTTATACAGGTCACAAGCTGAGATTAGGAGCACTCCCTTTAAGAGAGTGCTCCTAATCTCAGCTTGTTACCTGTATAAAAGACACCTGGGAGCCAGAAATCTTGCTGATTTATAGTCGATCAAATACTTATTTCCCTCACTGACGTGCAAATCAATTTATAACTTTTTTGACATGCGTTTTTCTTGTTTGTTTGTTTTTTTGTTATTCTGTCTCTCACTGTTAAAATACACCTACCATTAAAATCATAGACTGAACATATCTTTGTCAGTGGCAAAACGGTCAAAATCAGCAGAGGATCAAATACTTTTTTCCCCCACTGTAGAGTGAGAGAGAGATGAATAAACAAAGTATTGCAGTATATAGTGATACCTTTTTTATTAGACAAACATATTCATGAATATATGACAAGCTTTTGAGAGCACACTCTCTTTGTCAAGTCAGGCACAATACTAATAGTAGATTCCCATTGAAATAAAGAAATTACAGACTTTATTAAAAAAAAAAATCTGTTTATACCGATAAACTGCAGAGGCATTGTGTCAATTCTTCTGTGCAGTCAGCTTCACAAAAAAGTATTGGGCCCCTATTCAACTGAGCAATTGCTAGTTACTGGAGCCCGTAATGTATCCCTTAAACTAATTTGCTAATCAATTTGCGTCTTTTAGCTACCCGCAAACTGAGCTTAAAATCCCTGAGGTTGTCAAAATCGTAACTCCGACCCATCTAAGCCTTTGATCTTTCAAGCCCGTAAATGTTACAATCGCTAATTGCTATTCAATTGCTACAATTCCTCAAAACCTGCAAATGTTTTCACACCGTAAATGGCAAATATAGAAAAAATTCCTATGAGTACCAGATTGGACTTGCTAGGGGGGTTAACCCCTGTCCATAGCACTGTAAATGCAAATACAAAATCAATACTGCACTGTAAAAGACGGGAAAAGAAATAAAAGACATTAGAATTAATTCCACAACAGTCTCAAGCTCACAAATCTGCAATAAAAAAATATTTTATGTGATCAGGACCACAATTTGTCTGACCTCTCTGCTATGACCAGCCCATCTTGGGTGACCATACATAGTATAGCTCACAGCTTCATTGAAGTACACTAGCCCCTTCACCACGACAAGGTAATGATCCAGAAGTGACTCATTTTATCTACCTTATGAAATTTGCCCATCATTTGCTGACAATATCATACCCTCCTATATTCAATTAAGGCACAAGCCAAGAAGAGGATTAGTAGATCATTTATTTACCTACCAACATCTGCATTTTATCTAAAGTTTGCACTAACATTATTCAAATACTATTTTTTCACCATAATGAAAAATTGAATTTATTCCCCATAACTTTTTTATTGGGTTTTAGAGAACAAATAAATCAGAAAACAAAAACATACTTAAGAAGGAAGGACCATTTAAATACATCCCTGTGATAGTACAAAAATATATTATAGCAATGTATTTTCCATAGTCAATTTTGTAAAATTTGGTTCAAATTGATCAAATCTCTAAATAATCCCTTAGCTTTTAGCAAATGTTTATTATACGTATCACAACACTATCAGACAGATTTCTCAATTTCCTTTTGATATTAGCAAAAATATGTATTTTCGCAGTTAAATAGATAGCAACGGCAGTATGCCCCCTAGAAAGTAGGATAATGATAGAACATTATTATAATAATAGACCAGCCACGGGGAGTCCCATTTTTCTCTTTCTTTAAATGCTAACAAGAAAAGATTTGGGTATACTTAAAGTAGACAAAGTATCAGCTGTGAACTCTATATGATTCTCCTACATTCCCAGGTAATCAGTTTGTCGATTTTTCTAACCACATGTAACTTTTGAATAACAAATAAAAGAAAAAGAAAAAGAACAGAATATAAAGACATCAATACAAAAATACGAGAAGAAGTAATAAATATACAGAAAGTGGGAGAGCTATTTATTCCAATGTTGTGATGAAGAATATTATCATCTCTGAGAATGAAGAACAAGGCGCCACGTGAGGCTATGCTGTAAGACGCTAAGAATCACTTTCTGCTCTGTGTGGAGTTACTAATATTTATTTTATGCGTTTCTTACCAAGGAAAATGTAATATATGACTGAAAAAAATGCCTTAAAATTTATCATAACAAAGGAATATTATTTTACACTTATAGAACAAAGGGGATTTAAAAGGCTACCGCGGTCATGTTTTTAAAATGTTCTATTTTTAAAAACTAAACTTGAAAATAGGCAACATGTTCTTAGATTGTAATAATAATAATAATACAGATACATATATATTTGTTGTTTAGTCATTCAGTTGTGTCTGACTCTCCATGAACCTATGGACTGCATTACGCCAGCCACATCTTGTGTCTGGTCGTGCTTATCCCTAAAGTTTTAATGGCAACTATACTAGAGTGGGTTGCCAGATCTTTCTCCAGTGAATCACAATCTGACCACTCTGCTATGACCAGCCCATCTTGCGTGACACTACATGGTATAGCTTCACTGAGGTACCACCTTCACCACGGCATGGTAGCGATCCAGAAGGGGATATACAGTGCCTTGCAAAATTATTCACACCCCCTTGACTTTTTACCTTTTTGTTACATTACAGCCTTAAGTTCAATGTTTTGGTAATCTGAATTTTATGTGATGGATCAGAACACAGTAGTCTAAGTTGGTGAAGTGAAATGAGAAAAATCTATACATAAAACTATTTTTTAGAAATAGAAAACAGAAAATTGGCATGTGCGTATGTATTCACCCCCTTTGTTATGAAGTCCATAAAAAGCTCTGGTGCAACCAATTACCTTCAGAAGTCACATAATTAGTGAAATGATGTCCACCTGTGTGCAATCTAAGTGTCACATGATCTGTCATTACATATACACACCTTTTTTGAAAGGCCCCAGAGGCTGCAACACCTAAACAAGAGGCACCACTAAGCAAACACTGCCATGAAGACCAAGGAACTCTTCAAACAAGTAAGGGACAATGTTGTTGAGAAGAACAAGTCAGGGTTGGGTTATAAAAAAATATCCAAATCTTTGATGATCCCCAGGAGCACCATCAAATCTATCAAATCTAACCAAATGGAAAGAACATGGCACAACAGCGAACCTGCCAAGAGACGGCCGCCCACCAAAACTCACGGACCGGGCAAGGAGGGAATTAATCCTGGAGGAGCTGCAGAGTTCCACAGCAGAGACTGGAGTATCTGTACATAGGACGACAATAAGCCGTACGCTCCATAGAGTTGGGTTTTAGGGCTGAGTGGCCAGAAGAAAGACATTACTTTCAGCAAAAAACTAAATTGTACATTTTCAGTTTACAAAAAGGCATGAGGGAGACTCCCAAAATGTATGGAGGAAAGTGCTCTGGTCTGATGAGACTAAAATTGAACTTTTTGGCCATCAAATAAAACACTATGTCTGTCGCAAACGCAACACATCACCTCATCCAAAGAACACCATCCGCACAGTGAAACATGGTGGTGGCAGCATCATGCTTTGGGGATGTTTATCAGCAGCCGGGACTGGGAAACTGGTCAGAGTTGAGGGAAAGATGGATGGTGCTAAATACAGGGATATTCTTGAGCAAAACCTGTACCACTCTGTGCGTGATTTGAGGCTAGGACGGAGGTTCATCTTCCAGCAGGACAATGACCCCAAACACACTGCTAAAGCAACACTTGGGTGGTTTAAGGGGAAACATGTAAATGTGTTGGAATGGCCTAATCAAAGCCCAGACCTCAATCCAATAGAAAATCTGTGGTCAGACTTAAAGAATGGTGTTTACAAGCGCAAACCTTCCAACTTGAAGGAGCTGGAGCAGTTTTGCAAGGAGGAATGAGCAAAAATCCCTGTGGTAAGATGTGGCAAGCTCATAGAGACTTATCCAAAGCGACTTGGAGCTGTAATTTCCGCAAAAGGTGGCTCTACAAAGTATTGACTTTAGGGGGGTGAATAGTTATTGCACATTGACTTTTTCTGTTATTTTGTCCTATTTGTTGTTTGCTTCACAATAAAAAAAAACATCTTCAAAGTTGTGGGCATGTTCTGTTAATGAAATGATGCAAATCCTCAAACAATCCATGTTAATTCCAGGTTGTGAGTCAACAACACGAAAAATGACAAGGAGGGTGAATACTATTGCAAGGCACTGTATATGTGTGTGTATACATATATTTAGGTGGCACGACTTTCTGCCGCACGGCCCTCAGCTCCCTGCTCACTCCTCTGTACCCCTGGCCCTATACCCTGCCTTCTCCCCTGTACCCCATGCCCTCTCTAGACCCTGAGCTGTGCTGGTTGGTGTACCTTATGGCTCCTGTCTGACTTCAAGTTTTTTTTAACTTTATTTAGACATTCAAATGTGAACACAGATGTACTATTTATTTCCTATATATATATATATATATATATATATATATATATATATATATATATATACAGTATATATATATATATATATATATATATATATATATATATATAGTTTTATGTATCACAAACGGCTTAGTTTTGGAGTCCAGGCTTAAAGTGATCCTATATGACATCATAAAACTCGTATTTATTACTATAAAAATAGCCCTAGAGAGTCTGTATCTGCATGCACTTCAACGGCTATTTGTATGATATAAGGCTGTAAACACAGAGCTTATAAGCACTTTCTAGTATAGGAATACCTTGTTTGTAGATGAGTTACAGCAGTGCCCTAGCTAGTGCATGGGGGCCCCGGTGCAAAAAGAAAATACCACCACCCCCTCCCCCACAAGGAGCGGGCAGGCACACTTTTTTTTTTGCACTTCCCCAACCCCCTCAAAGAGATAAAAGGGGTCCAGCTGGCTAAAACAGTGTTATAGCGAGGCAGTGTTATAGAGAATCGGGGCGTTATAAGGGTTCCGGCTGCCAAAAACAGAGTTATAGCGAGGCAGTGCTATAGGGAATCAGAGCAAAAAAGGGGTCCGGCTGGCAGAAACAGCGTTATAGTGAGGCAATGCTACAGAGAATCAGAACATTATAAGGGGTCCAGCTGGCGAAAACAGTGTTATAGCGGGACAGTGCTATAGAGAATCAGAGCGTTAAAAGGTCGTCCGGCTGGCAAAAACAGCGTTATAGCGGGGCAGTGCTATAGAGAACCAGAGCGTTAAAAGGTCGTCCGGCTGGCAAAAACAGCGTTATAGCGGGGCAGTGCTATAGAGAACCAGAGCGTTAAAAGTGGTCCGGCTGGCAAAAAAAGTGTTATAGCAAGGCAGTGCTATAGAGAACCAGATCGTTAAAAGGGGTCCGGCTGGCAAAAACAGTGTTATAGCGAGGCAGTGCTATAGAGAATCAGAGCGTTATAAGGGGCCCGGCTGGCAAAAACAGCGTTATAGCAAGGCAGTGCTATAGAGAATCACAGCATTATAAAGGGTCCGTTAGGCAAAAACAGCGTTATAGGGGGGCAGTGCTATAGAGAATCACAGCGTTATAAGGGGTCTGGCAGGCAAAAACAGCGTTATAGCGAGGCAGTGCTATAGACAATCAGAGCGTTATAAGGGGTCCGGCTGGCAAAAACAGCGTTATAGCGGGGCAGTGCTACAGAGAATCAGAGCATTATAAGGGGTCCGGCTGGCAAAAACAGCGTTATAGCGGGGCAGTGCTACCGAGAATCAGAGCGGTATAAGGGGTCCGATAGGCAGAAACAGCATTACAGCGGGGCAATGCTATAGAGAATCACAGTGTTTTAAGGGGTCCAGCTGGCCCGATAGAGATAAGCACTGGAGGAGGAGAGTGAGGAGAGGAGGAGAGAGAGGGAAACACTGAAGGAGGAGAGTGAGGAGAGGAGAAGAGTGAGGAGAGGAGGAGAGGTAGAGGTATGGAGAGAGGGAGAGGAGGAAGCACATTAGTGAGGGGAGGTACAGGTGTAGGAGAGCAGGAGGGGGAGGGATGTGCCCCCAGATGTAGGCACACAAGGTGTAGGAGCAGAGGGTCAGGGGAGGCCAACAGGGAGGCCAGGGGCCCCAGGCACAGTTGGGGGGCTAGAGGTTGCACCAAAGCAGAGGACCCACAATTATAGCCCAGAGGAGACAGAAATCCTCCTCAGGGAAATCCTTGCTGTTTGTCCAAAGTTAATATAAATCAAAACAGTTGAAATTTCAAGTGCAATTGTGTATTTTTTGTCTTGAGTTCCCCATCCCTATCTTCCACATGTGAAACTGCACCTACTGCTTGAAATCTATCCCCAGTGTTAAACTAGGTATAGCTGTAGATCAACATTGATTTTACATCCAAAAGTGAGTGCATGTACAGTGAGGGGAAAAAGTATTTGATCCCCTTTTGATTTTGAATGTTTGTCCACTGACAAAGAAATGATCCGTCTATAATTTTAATGGTAGGTGTATTTTAACAGTGTGAGACAGAATAACAAAAAAAGAAAAACGCATGTCAAAAAAAATTTGATAAATTGATTTGCAGGCCAATGAGTGAAATAAGTATTTGATCCCCTATCAATCAGTAAGATTTCTGGCTTCCAGGTGTCTTTTATACAGGTAACGATCTGAGATTGGGAGCACTCTCTCGTTACCTGTATGAAAGACACCTGTCCACAGAAGCAATGAATCAATCAGATTCCAAACTCTCCACCATGGCCAAGACCAAAGAGCTGTCCAAGGATGTCAGGGACAAGATTGTAGACCTACACAAGGTTGGAATGGGCTACAAGGCCATCACCAAGCAGCTTGGTGAGAAGGCGACAACAGTTGGTGCGATTATTTGCAAATGGAAGAAACACAAAATAACTGTCAGTCTGGTGCTCCATGCAAGATCTCACCTCGTGGAGTTTCAATGATCATGAGAACGGTGAGGAATCAACCCAGAACTACACGGGAGGATCTTGTTAATGATCTCCAGGCAGCTGGGATCATGGTCCCCAAGAAAACAATTGGTAAAACACTACGCCGTTAAGGACTGAAATCCTGCAGCGCCTGCAAGGTCACACTGCTCAAGAAAGCACATGTAAAGGCCCGTCTGAAGTTTGTCAACGAACATATGAATGATTCAGAGGAGAACTGGGTGAAAGTGTTGTGGTCAGATGAGACCAAAATCAACCTATTTGGCATCAACTCAACTCGCTGTTTGGAGGAGCAGGAATGCTGCCTATGACCCCAAAAACACAATCCCCACCATCAAACATGGAGGTAGAAACATTATACTTTGGGGGCGTTTTTCTGCTAAGGGGACCGGACAACTGCACCGCATGAAAGGGACGATGGACCGGGCCATGTACCATCTTGGGTGAGAAGTTGCCAAACATCAGCCTCAAAACCTTAATGACTTGGAGAGGATCTGCAAAGAGGAGTGGGACAAAATCCCTCCTGAGATGTGTGCAAACCTGGTGGCCAACTACAAGAAACGTCTGACCTCATTGATTGCCATCAAGGGTTTTGCCACCAAGTACTAAGTCGAAGGGGTCAAATACTCATTTCCCTCATTGACCTGCAAACCAATTTATAACTTTTTTGACATGCGTTTTTCTTGTTGTTCTTTTTGTTATTCGGTCTCTCGCTGTTAAAATACACCTACCATTAAAATTATACTGATCATTTCTTTGCCAGTGGACAAACGTTCAAAATCAGCAGGGGATCAAATACTTTTTTCCCTCACTGTAAGGGTGTGCACACTGCAGCCTATGCAGATACAGACTCTGGAGGACTGCATGTGCATGTCATATACTAGCCTAACCTGGACCATGTCTCACAAGCATGTTAACAATCGTTGCTAAGAATTGGTCACAGACTGGTCAGTCTCACACACTGCACAGCAAATTCAGATGAGCACGTGTCCTAATGAACTGCAGATGGCACATCGCACCAGCATTACATATATTGATATGAGCCATGATCCACAATGCCCATGATACAGCTCAATGTTAAAACAATCTGCGTAAAACAATCACCACAGCCAATTACAAGTGACCATGATGTCAGGGATATGGAAACACACAGCAAACAATTGTTTAGAGAATCAATACTCAAATACTATTGTCCACTCATTTCAGTACCCAGGAGGTGTACCCTGGGTGCGGAGACCCAGGCGGTGGCTCCACAGGAAGAGGAACCACAATCACCAACACAGGGGGTGGTGGAGGAAGCTGAAGCCCTGGGACCATCACAGGACGGCTCATTCGCAGCAAGACCTTTGTGGCAAACACCCCCCGGACCCTCACCCGCATCATGAGCCATGCCATGTGAACCAATTGACATGTCATGGAGCCATCAACCACCTGCAGGAATGTCGAGGTCCTGGGGACCACTCTCAACAGGCCCTCCTTCGCCACCTAGTGAGATGCAATGGATACTTTGGCCAGACCCCAATGCTCTACCACTCCTGACCGGGCCCCAACAGATTGGCCCCAACAGATGTCCCAACAGATGATGCTATGGTAGGTTGTCCCAGCAGTTGTTGTCCCAACAGATGTTGTCTCAACAGATGTTGCCCCAACAGAACAAGCCAACATCATCGCTACGGCCAACACCATCGCCAATTGCAACACCATCGCTACGAACAACACCATCCCTATGGGCAACACCATCGATACGGGCAACACCTCTGGCCTCACCACAGCACATCCACAGTCCAACTTTGTCTGGTGACAGACCTCACAGCCCCTCATAAGGCACCTGGAGGGACATATTGCGGCACATCCGCATGGATGATGAGCGTGACAATGGAGTATTGCAATAGCTGACAGCTCAGCTTCAAAGGCAGAATGATATTGTACCAAGCAGGTCGACTGTTGCCTCACTTTTGGTTCCCGAGTCGCACATAAATCATGGCCTGTCTGATGGCTCCTGAGGAGAGGATTGAGAAGCAGTGCCCTAGGTCCTCCTCATCCACACTCCACAATAAATATCATTTTGTATTAATATTGACATATTAATGGCTGGCTACGGAGTGTGTACACATATTGTTATGCTGAATATTTCTGTAAGATGTTCAATGGGGATTGACGTTGAGATGAGGTGTTTCAGTCAATTAAATAGTGTTCTGATTGATATCTTGTTCTTGTCTCTGTAGGTTTTAATAGCTCAATCTCATGACCAGGAAGGCATGTTCCTCAACCTCCTCTTTCTGCGTCACAGATTCTGCTCATTTTCTCATTTTTCTGAATTTCTTATTATTCCTTAATATCTTAAAAAACACTGTGTGTGGATTAGATCTGTATGACATTATCCATGATTATGTTTTTTTTTCAAATATTTATTTAAATTTCACATATATACAAACACAAAGACAAAGCAAAAAAAAAACATTTAAAATTGACACAATCATACCCTCCAATTCGTTACATGTAAGAAAAGGAGGATTTTTAACACATTTCCAAAACAATTTGGGATTGGGTTGGCATATATGGCCATTAGAGTAATATCTTTTCCATCCAATATAGAGATAGTACTTTTTAGCATTCATGATGCTTTAATCAGTACAACAAGACACCTAAATATAACAATTCATATGTAGAGTATATTATAATACCATTTTATCTCAAATTCCATTGGACCTACCTGCCAATAGAGTTTACTCCTTTTATTACGCTTTTCCATTTTCCTTTCCTTTTTTCTCCTTTCTTTTTCCCCCTTCCTTCCGCAAGTTTTGTTGTATATTATAAATTTACAGCCTAGCATGTGACAGGTACAATTACAAATATCTTCATTGCTAGAAAGACCATTCAATAGCGGTGACACCCGCAAACTATAAGCGGGCCTTTCAGAGGATTTGTACTTGATTCTCTAGATGTTACCACAATCTAACTTATATTCATAAATGAACATTCAAAAACAAACAAAAACACACAAACAAACAAACCACCCAAAAAAAACAAAAAACGATGATTATGTTCATCTGTTTAATTGAGGAGATATAGACAAGTTTTAAGTGCTATGCACATGACTGGTTTCTTCAATTAAATGGAGTGATTTCTGATGATCCTTTTTTTTCATCAGATTACAGTTGCAGTGGTGGAGTGACCACATGTGACCATGGTAGATGCTATGCATCATGCGTATTCTAGGCTATGATATTACCCCCTGTAGGTATCCCCTTTTTCCCAAAAACAAGCCTCTTGCCCTCCTGGGATCCACTCACACCACACCCATGATATTAATGCACAGTCTTGTCCATTTCTGATTGTGCTCTGTGTATGAAATAAAGCTTTGTTATACCATTTTTACTGTGTCAGTGTGTTTTCAATGGTTGGGGTTTTGGGACATCCACATACATCACATTTGTGTCACATTCCTATATCTGTAAACTAATGGGCCCTAATTACTATGCAATAGATTAATACATATAATAATAATAATATCATAAGATATCATATAATAATAACATATATAATATATCATAATAAATACACATGCAAAGTCCAATTTGTTATAGTGTGGAGTATCAACATTCCCCTGAAGGGCTGATAAGAATATGACAGGTGATAATGTGAATCGATTGATAGCAAAACACTTAATGGGATGTCACCAAATGATAATGGGTATACATCCTGGCACATGGCCACCAGCAATGGCGTGGGACTTTACAGGATGGGCATAGTGGAGATTATCCCTGATGGAGTTGAGTTAGCTGCTGCTCCACGTGCCTCTGCATAGCCTCCATGTGTTTTTGCATAGGTTAGAGTAGATTAGTGTATTGTATGTTCCCCTGGTCCCCTTCTGGATTGCTAAGTGTTGGTGGTAAAGGGGCTTGTGTACCTCAGTGGAGCTGTGAGCTATACCATGTAGGGCCACTGTAGGTGGGCAGGCCATAGCAGAGAGGTCAGACAAATCACAGTCCTCTCGAGAAGGAACCGTCAACCCACGCCACTATATTTTCCATGCAAACCTTGTGGATACACACAGACAAAGACATAAGTAAGTGTGCTGCAGTCTATAGGGTCAAAGAGAGTTGGACACAACTGAGGGACTGAACAACCAAATCTAAAATGTTCCCCTAGTACTTGATCTATGTGATGTGGCGGTGTAATTTGGCCACTTTTTGTTTTCCCAATGTAGATGTGATGAGTGAGATGTATATAAGATGATCTTTGTATTTTTAGGGTCCACATTAGAGCCTCTGTGAGTGAGAAACGGTTAATGTGGCAGCCATTTTCATGTATTTGTGTTGCAATGTAATGAGGTAGTGTGTCTTTAATAGCTTTCAGCATCTTGCAGCATTATTTTTCATATTGGCATATGCATGACCATTACAACCTATGAGAAAAATATATTTTTTTAACTATTTGATAGTTGATAGTTGTTGTGCAAGTAGTTGTAATGCCTTCCATTGCTTTGGCTATATTTTAAAGTGCATTAGTGTGTTTTTAATGTGTTTTGCAGTGTTCCAAACTAGTCTGTACACCCTTTGCGGGTCCTATTTGGAAACTGTGAGCTTTAGGCCGCCATTTGCAGTTTGCGGGCTTGACTGCAGGTGCGGTCTTGAGGGATTTTTGCAATTGAATATCAATTTACAATTTTAGCGCTCTGAAATCTTGCAGACATGAAAGATCAAAGGCAAGGATTTCAAGCCTGTAACACGTAGCCCGTTTGCAGCTCGCAAAAAAACACCAATAGCAATATAGCTTACGGCTCCATTATGGCCTACTGTTACTTACAGTTGCTCAATTGAATGAGGCTTTATGTTTCCATGTTTTAGTACTTTCAGGCTCTATTTCTTTCAAGCATGCTATACAAATGTGGATTAGAAGAGTAAAACTGTGAGTGCACCAGGAAAGGACAAACCAACTAATCCACTCGAAGCATGCTCCATACAGTGATCATTGTGCAATGTTGTGTGTAGTATCAAACAGTAACCTTAAAGGCATATGCACATTTCCTGGATTATGAATGCATTTGATAGAGGAGAATCAGTAGTGTAGGCAAACATTTATTTTGCATGAAAAAAATAAACATTACCAAACGTACCCCAACGTTTGCAAATGTCTTCACAGTTCTGCCACTTGATTTTGAGAAGGAATGCCCCTTGGAAATCTTAGCTAAATTAGCATAAAATTAATAATTCACTTTGGCCAATAACAGGCAGCTTTAACATTGTTTCAATGACTGGGAAGAGAGACTGTGCAAAGCAAAGCATTATGGTATGTGGGATGCATTGTGTTGCTGTTAGCTTGAAGGTTAGTATAGGGTTAAAAAAGACTTACCAAAATGCAATGCTTCTATTTGTAGGTACCAGGTAGGGGTGTGGAAACCATTTGTTTCTAAATAAATAAAATAAATCTGTATGTGTATAGAATTAATCAATGTTATGTGTGTCTGATATAAGCAGCAGGTTACATAGTTACATAGTTACATAGTAATTTAGGTTGAAAAAAGACTTTAGTCCATCAAGTTCAACCTTTTTAGATCTCCTCTGATCTGCAATACACAGATTTATTGTTAATTGATTCAGAGGAAGGCAAAAAGAAAAAACAGAGAAACTTTGCCAATTGTCTCAACAAGGAAAAAAATATAAAATTCTACAGATACTGGCGATCGGATTCATCCCTGGATCAATACTCCCTCTCTATTTATCCAGGATAGCCCTTAATGCCCTTTGTATTTAAAAATATATCCAATCCCTTTTTAAAGTTATCTATCAAAACTGCTGTCACCAACTCCTTTGGTAGAGAATTCCACAGATTAACCACCCTTACTGTGAAAAAAACTTTTCTTTCTTTAAGGTGAAATCTTTTTAGTTCTAACCTCAAAGGATGTCCCCTTGCCAGTTGAACACCTCTTAGAAAAAGGTACACACAGGGAAACTTAGATATGCCTTCAATGGACCAATGTGCAAAGAAACACACACACAAACACACACATATATATATATATATATATATATATTTGAAAGCTTTCAATCTACTTACACCATAATTAGGCAGTGAGAATTTTTAATTAGAAAAAAATAAAACTTGTGTGTGAGAGAGCTTTTTACATTTATTGGAACAGTGCTTGCCTTATTGATGCAAACTTGAACATTTACAGGCATGAGGGGGAAGTAAGTTGGCGTCCAATTTGGAGAGTGCTAATTATCTATCAAAATCCTTACCCCACATCACTCCTGGCTCACCCCTCCCACCACTGATAAATAAAGAAACACACTCTTCTTGCTCCAATTCTGAGGAAGTAATGAAATAGACAAAGACATGATGTATTCTTCTGCAAAAAAAAATGTTTTTCTCTTCAAATGTTTTTTTGTTTATAGTTTATATAGCTGCTAGTGCTAGATTGTTACATACACATACTTCACAAACAAGTGACATTTTTGCTTGAACTACAGTTATCCTTCATCTTCTAATATTCCACATGAACAGGCAAAGCTATTTTCCCTATAAATAACCACTGTAATACAATATTTACTATATGCTATATTCAGCAACTAATCCTGAGAATGTGAAAATGACTCAAAAAAGAATAAAGTTTTTTTTAATTGTTAATTATCAAGTCTATTTCTTCAAAAGACCATACTATAAACATGAGAATGCAATGATTCTCTAAAAAACACTGAAATACGTTGATTATTTGTCTAAACATATATTTGTATATATCTATATCTATAGATAGAAAGTTAGATAGATAGATAGATAGATAGATAGAAATATAGATAGTTATGTGCATCTCTCTCTCTTTATATATATATATATATATATATATATTTATATATATATATATATATATATATATATATATATATAAATAAAGAGTGAGGTAGCCGTGAATGTCCAGTAATCCAGTTGAATAATCAGAGTATTGCAGTGAATAGTGATACCTTTTTTATTGGACAAACGTATTCATAATAAAGCGACGAGCTTTCGAGAGATAATGCCTCTCTTTATCAAGTCAAAAAGCGATACTGATACAAGTATGAGCAGTAAACAGTAAAAACAGTAAACAGAAAGAGATGGAAAAAAATTTGGGGGAAAAACAAGAAAAACAAAATTCATTGGGCAGAGTTAAGTGAGAAACAGACCAGCATTGTGAATAATGTCCTGATAGGTCAGTAAGTCTATAGATCAGGTTGTAGATAAGAACACAGCAGAGTAAAATAAAGAGCGATACATTTCAGCATAGCATGTAGCTTACAAAAACCGTAATAGAAGGGGGGGGAGGTAAGTGGAATGCATGTGCTATAAGACATTAAGATAGTGGGCCAGACCATTGCATGGTCAGATCATGATGTTGTATGTATTTCCTTAAATGACCTGTTGCCTAAAGGGCGCTCCCCCTCGTGGGCACTTAATCCAGCTCTACTTAATGACGTAGTCACGAAAGATAAAATACATAGCGCCATAACAGACTATTTTGATCTAAATGGTGAGGGTGAGGTAGAGAGAGATGGAGTTTGGGCTGCACACAAAGCAGTGATAAGGGGTAAATGCATGCTCTAAAAGAACAGAGTTAGCCCAAATAAATATACTAAACAAAAAAATGTCGACACTTCAAGCAATCCCCCTCTCTAGGAGACCTCCTGAGACCCAGGCGGAAATATTTAAACTCAAACAACAGTTGCAGGAGATTTTACGTAAAAAAGCGGTAACACTACTGCAAAGAACCCAATCTCAGTATTTCACACTCTCGAATAAGCCAGATAAAATGCTAGCCAGAAAGCTCAACCAGCAACGAGCAAACTCTTTTATTCCAAAACTAAAGATGGAGAATGATAAAATGATCTATAAGCCACGTGACATTACGGAGGCATTTTTTGTCTTCCATTAAACTCCCAAAACTGGATGCCGGACATTCTGATCTGCTGGATGGGCCCATAGATCTAACTGAAGTTAAGAGAGCTATAAAAGAGACCAAGGCTCATAAAGCACCTGGCCCGGATGGGTTTACAAATTTTTATTATAAGCAATTTATAGATATGTTAGCACCCCATCTTCAGCGGCTTTTTAATGATTTTTTGTCTGGTAAGCCTATGAGGGCAGAATTGCTGGAAGCCAAAGTGATAGTAATACCTAAGGAGGGTAAAAACCCATCTCAATGTAAAAGTTATAGACCTATCTCATTGATCAATTGTGATGTTAAACTCTACTCTAAAATCTTAGCGAACAGGCTATCTCAGGTGCTGCCGAGCCTAATACATCCAGACCAGGTTGGGTTTATCCAGGGTCGTGAAGCGCCAGACAACACCAGACGGATCATAAACTTGCTTGATGTAGCATCATTCCAGAATACGCCCTTAATGCTATTATCCCTTGACGCGGAAAAGGCCTTTGATAGGATCGATTGGGTGTATATGTCTGAGACACTACATAAATTTGGCCTAAGTGAGAAGTTAGTGAAGGGTATTTTAGCATTATATTCGGCCCCGACAGCATATGTTGCATACCAGGAGATTAAATCTCGATCATTTAAATCACGAGAGGGACGCGGCAGGGGTGCCCTCTATCTCCTCTGCTCTTTGCTTTGTGTATTGAACCTCTGGCGGTAACCATCAGAGAGGATATGAATATGAGGGGAGTTAGAGTGGGAGAGACGGAACATAAATTAAGCCTCTTCGCAGGTGATGTCATGCTTACTATCTCCGAACCATTAGTCAGTCTCCCTAACCTGTTCCATGCTCTTGAACTTTTTGGTAGGATCTCTGGCTTTAAAATAAATTCGAGTAAGAGTGAAGCGCTAAATGTCTCCTTACCAGAGCAGTTGAAAGCCCAATTATCAGGAAACTTCTCCTTTAAGTGGGTCCAAAACCACATTAAATATCTAGGGGTTTTTCTCCCCAGACAATCTGGCCTAACGTACTCAGCAAACTTCCCGGCGCTCATTAAAAAATTAATTATGGATTTAAATACGTGGTCCTCATACAAAATGTTGTGGTTAGGGAGGATTCACGCTATCAAAATGAATATTTGCCCAAGCTCCTGTATCTCTTCCGTACCATTCCAACGGCTGTTCGTTCCAAGGATATCTTGGCTATTCAGGGGGCAATCTCTCGCTTCATTTGGGACCGTAAAAGACCTAGAATAAATAAGACAGCCATGAAGGCTGCAAAGGCCAGAGGAGGGCTGGCCCTCCCAGACCTATTGAAATATTGTAAAGCCACTAGATTAGCCCAAATCACTAAATGGTTTGGTACAGAACAAGTGCCAATATGGGTAGAAATAGAAACAAATATCTTCGAACAAAGTGGCCTCCACATTAAACAGGTTATTTGGCTTAGCTTACATTCTAAGTTGGGGAATGCCTCCTTTACTAACTGCATGGTCCAGTCTCTGGCAGTTCTGACTCAGACAAACAAGAGAATCCCACTGGTTGAAACAAGCTCATGGATAGCCCCATTGTGGGTATACCAAAGAACGGCACTAATTGATAGACTCTCACAATTTAAGTGGTGAATAGACAATACATTTACGGTGGTGGCTGATCTGTTGAGGGGTAATAGACAGTGGTCTATTACAGCATTTAGGGAAGAACACCATTTACCATTAAGGGAATGGCTTAATTTGTCCCAGATACATGTCAATATCTCCAAAGTAATCAAATGTAATGCCGCTGCCAGAACTACTCCATTTGAGAAATGTTGCCTTGAGAATCCGACTGGCAGTCGGAATATCTCTATTATTTATAACTACCTAACAGACCAGACCACACCACCTAAATTACATCATCAACAATCTTGGGAGTCGGAACTTGCCATTGACTTAAACGAGGCTCAATGGAATAAAATACATAAACAGGCGGCAGGTTCCTCATTGAACGTAATATTGAGGGAAAATTCACACAAGACTATTTTGAGGTGGTACCTAACACCGGCTAGGTTGAAGCTTTCCAATCCTTCTTTGGAAGGTAATTGTGTTAGGGGGTGTACTGATTTAGGTACTCTTAAACATGTCCTGTGGGATTGCCCTAGGATTGCCCACATCTGGCTGGGGACATACGATATCTTGGAGAAACTCTGGGATTGCAGGATTCCCCAAAAACCGGAAGAAGCTCTTTTAGGTCTACCCATAGAGGGCCTTAGTAACCAGGCTCTTTTGTCACACCAAGTGTTTTTGGCAACTCGAGTTACGCTAGCTAAAGCCTGGAAATCGGGAATACCCACATATAGTGAAGTTTTACGTAAGCTTAAGTTCATATATGATATGAGCGTTATCTCAGCTGACCTGAATCAATCATACAAGAAATGGGCTTCATGCTGGGACACCTGGATCCTTAAGATCGGATGGTAAAGTTACAGAGTTCTCTAATTCTTAGGACAATCAGGGTGTGGATCCTTCTCCTGTTCTTCCTTCCCCCCCTTCCCTTTACCCTAGGCGTGTTTTTTCCTTTGTTTTTAGGTTACAAGTTTGATAATCTGTATTTTTATATGTAAGTAATCTGAATTCATATAACAAAAAAAAAAAGAGAGAGAAAGCAAAAAGTCGATAATTGAAGTTAAAAGGTTATTTATTTGTATGTTTATATTTTTCAAGGACATTGTCTATATCATTCTTGTTTTATCATTGAAACATGTGTATTATTGTATTACCTTAAAACTCTTAATAAAAAAATATAAAAAAAAAAAAAAAAAAGATAGTGGGCCAGAAGGCCTAAGTCGATGTTAATGCCCAAATCCTTTGTATTAAAACATTGAATCATTTTTAATTCAAAAGTTTTCCGCTGTTGAATAGTTCTGAGTACTTTCATTTTGAGGTTCTGGATGAAGTGATTCCCCTGGGTGAAATGGTGTCCAACTGGAGTACAATAACTGTCTTCATTTTTGATGGAGCTTCGGTGGAGGTTCATTCGCATGTGTAGTTTCTGGCTGGTTTCCCCAATGTAGCACCCCCTTTTGCATACAGTACATTGTATTATGTACACTACATTGGGGTGCTACATTTGGGAAACCAACCAGTAAATAACAGTAAATACCTTTAGATTGTAAGTGGCGAGTTTCTAGTCTTATGTGGCGCTTTGGGAAAAAAGCACTTTTTACACATTTGAAGTTCAAAACAGGGCTCTCCATTATCTGCCGTTGTCAATATTACATGTTGTATATTTTTGTATATTTTCTTGTTCTTTCCCCTGTACAGCGCTACGGAATATGTTGGCGCGATAAAAATAAAAGATAATATATATATATATATATATATACACTGTATAAGTATATATATATATATATATATATATATATATATATTTATATATATATATATAGTGTAGATGCAAAATTAAATAATATATATAATATTCTGTTTTCCTACTAAAATATAAATGTATCCTGTGTATAGCATCACAAGGCTTTTGTTCAATACAATGACAAGAGGACTGTAACTGACTAAAGCCACCATTGTTTCTCTTAAATCCCATAAGGAAATACAGAGATACCTTGGTCAACTGTATTTAACCCTAATGAAGACTAAGTAATTAATTTAATTATTTGTTTATGGCTACTGTCAAATTCAATCCATTCCCTATAGGGAAATGTAGCAAGTGATCTTGCAGAGGGACATCTTTATCTGCCCAAAGGCCCCTAGCCATCCTAATGCCACTAACATCCATCGTAATAGCCCCAGAGATGGAGGCCGCCAGTATCTCATATTCCCTCTCCAGTTAGCCAGCCGCAGATCAGCCACAGTGCAGAATAAATGGAAAATAATTACATGGCTGGAAGGCAAGTGACCCTTATACTCAAATGTATGAAATCTTTTTCAGGAAATAGTATAAAATATCCTTTATTGCTTCATATGCAAGAGCTGATTAGTTACATATTTGTATTTAAGTGCGTTAGACAGATATCTCTACACTGGTATGCATTCTTCTACATTTTGAAAAGATAATCATAAATATATTTTTACTTTATATTTTGGGTATTATTGAATATTATATTTTGTGTTGGTATTTGTGTATTTTTTTCTTCTTTCCTTTAAGAAAGAAAGTCATTTGTCCTTACTTCCACAAAACTAAAATAAATGAGCATTTCTATATGACATTTGTCTGTCTATCTATCTTTCTATCTGACTTTGTTAGATATATAGTTAGCTAGCTAGCTAGCTAGATAGATAAATAGATAGATAGATAGATAGATAGATAGATAGATAGATAGATAGATAGATAGATAGATAGATAGATAGATGTGTGTGTGGCTGTGTGTGTCTGTAGCCATGATATTGTTTAATAAATTGTAAGTAAATACTTATAAATATCCATATACTTTATGCCTTTTTGAAACTGTCAGAACTTTTGCTATCTATCTATCTATCTATCTATCTATCTATCTATCTGTTTATTTATAGAGAGAAGGGTAAATTAAGACAAAGGGAAAGAGAGTGTGAGAGAGGGAGGTATAGATTATCGCCTGTTTGTCATCCCTGTTGTCCTTTCTGTCTGTTATCCATGTATGTCTATCTGCCTGCTATTCCTGTCTGTTATTCCTGTCTGTCTACCTGCTGGTTACTTTTGTCATTATGTCTGTCTATTACTTTGACTTGTGTCCTGTGTCTATCTGATATGCTGATCCTCTGTTTGGTCTCCCTTGGTAATTTTCCTGCTTTGTCTGTCTGTCTGTCTGCCCATCTCATTTGTATGGTACATCTGGTGCATCTGCCTGGTTTCTTTGTCTATCGTGTCTTTTATTAATTTTGTTATATCCGGAAAGTTTGTAATTGAATTAGAAATTTCCTCTGAATTTTATATATACATTGTTTAAAAGCAATATTTCAATGTATATGTTATCTTATGTTGTACATTTTCCCCATTCTCCTCACCTATTATCTAACTGCTAAAGTTGCAATATTACTAATATATACAACTTTTCCAATTCAAGTCTTACTGAAAGTGCTGGAATTACAGAATGCCCCATTTCAAATATAAATTATCTGTGTAATTAGGGTCTAGTCACTGTTGTAGAAATAGACTAGTAGAGAGAGAAAATTGGGTTTCCACTGCAACACAGTTGCATATTGCATATACTGTAATGAGTGTCAATTTCATGTTAGGATCTAATGAAGTAAATTACATTATCATGGGCAAACTCTGTACGTAATGTTTAAAATAAATGAATTAAGTTATTGTTTTTATTAATAATTCATATTGTATTGGGGCATATATTTCTATTTTTGTTCCTAAGAAACAGTGGATTATAATAAGAGCTCTATTCAGTTCTGTTGAAAGACTACCACAATGATTGCTACTTGTCAATATAAATAAATAGATGAGAAAGTCCCAGTGGTATAACTGCCCTCCTAAGGCTGTATGCTGTGGCCCACTGGAGAAGGAACTGGTAACCCACTTCAGTATCTCTGCCATGAATAACAAGTGGATTAGCATGGTGTTTTGCGGTGCATGAGGTCATGGAGAGTCGGACAAGACTGGGTGACGCAAACACACACTCAAGGCTGCAACAAGACTAGCAGTCCAAGATGGGTTGCTCCGTGACACAAGCAGATTCAGCTACATTTAAAATGTTCTCTACAAATTATTTTTTGATCATGGCTTACATAGCTCCTAATGGTAATTTGTGGCATACTTCACAAATGTCACATTTTCCCAAACTACAGCGATCCTAAGCATTATCAATTATTATATATTACCATTATACTTATAGTACTCAAACCAATGGAAATAGACAATCATTCATCTATTCGTATGTTGTATAAAAAGATAAAAAATATAAAGTCTTAAAAAAATAAGGTTTTGCTTGTTACACAAGAAGTTCAGAAAAAAAAAACTCAGACCAGATCTTAAAAAAGTTTGTAATGTTAAATCCCTGCTCCGACGCCCCAAAAAATACAAGTCTGAGCCTTAAGGATATAATGACTTGTTGACCGTCCTGGCGACACATTGTATCTTATAAAACCACCAAAAACAACCTACAAGTTGTGACAGAGGCAGAGCGAGGGGCCACAACTGTATCATTTAATGTCTTTGTTTTCAAATAAACGGCAACGTCTTAGGCTTAGAAGATCCAGGTTTGTTTAAGACACTAAGACACAGAATGGGAAGCCCATATTCTTAATTACTGTCCCATTGTTGGTTGGATTTTAAAAAATTATGATATTGTTACCTGAGGGTCTGTTGACAGACGGCATCAGTTCATATGAGCCTGGCGCTGATCCCAAGCCTTTCTTCTTTAAAAATCCTGGAATGCAGACAGAATAGGGCTTTCCTTCAACTTGTCTAAACCCAAAGAACTGAAAAGGGGGCAAGCATTAATCTCACTCAACTTTTCCATTGACATTGTGAAAATGCCAAAGGTAATTAACACTCAGGGTTTAAACTGGCAAAGTATTTCTATTTTTTAATAAAGTTATTTATATATATATATATATATATATATATATATATATATATATATATATAAATATTTATATATATAACTATATATATATATATGTAACTAGGATCTCTGAATAATAATAATAATAATAATAATAATAATAATAATAATAATAACAAGACTATAATAACTCATGTGTTGATAACAATAAAGTGTAATACTGTAGTAATAATAATAATACCCATGTACTGTACTGTAATAATAGGTTATAGATTCTATTGCACTCTTAATTCAAACAAACAGAACATAAAAAAAAATTCATACAAAAAGCCTTGGAAGCCCTTTCTTAAGTACAGGCGTTTGTAAGTCAGGTCATCGCTTGCGAGCCTCGCAAAGCCAGGCAAGCCTTTAACGCGTAGTACTTAGCTGATGATCGCCTAAGGTGCTCATCGATCTGCGCCTCGCAAAGCGAGGCGAGCCGTTAAACTGTAGAAAATAGCAGATGAGCTCCGAAGACGCTCATTGCTGCGAGCCTCGTGAAGCGAGATGAGCTGTTAAAATACAAGATGCGGGACTTAGAAAAATAAATACAAAACGCGGGACTAAAAAAAACAAACATACGAGACGCAAAAAATTACGAGATTAGCGGCCGAACGTCAAGAAGCAAAAAAACAGAAAAACACACTAAATACACCCAAAACAATTACAAAAACATCACAGACAGCATGGGGCAACAGCCAGGACATCTGTGAGTGAGGTGGAACGCAAATTTAACTTGATTTAGACGATTTTCGACACTCGAACATCGTCTAAGCGAGGAAAAAAATGGCCACCTAAAAAAATGAAAATGAGGCTACACGACCCCGGACAGCGCAAAACACTGCAAAACGCGTAGCACTTTACACATAACACTACGACCTACAAGATACACTATTACAAAAGCCGGAAAATGATCACGAGCCGCGTAACACATTAATAACATTTACACAATAAACCAACGGCTTTACCTCGCGCACGCAGCCTATTTAGAATGCACGCTTCAAACATTCATTACACTTTATAAGCAGGGCACCAACACTCACAATGTATATTACCATTTTAAACATGGCTTCCTGTAAGCATATGCCTGCTGTATTACACAGCTTTGAGGATTCCTAGCTTGTGTATAATCCATCCTGAGCTTTGCTCAATGTTGTAAATTAATTTTGCAACATCTTATTTTGGATGACCTCCATGCAACTAAAAAATATTTATCCAGTTTAATAGCTGCTTCCTCTACACCCTCACCATCTATCAGAATTGTAGAGTCTACTTTTAATTCCTTCCTGTAGTGCAGCAGTTCCCAAACCTCTCCTCAGTACCCCCCAGAAAGGCCATGATTTCAAAGTACCATTGTTTGAATACATATAGAGTCTGTCGAATGCTAATTGCTCCTCCTGTGTTCACAAACTGGAATCATGGCCTATCTGGTGGGTCTTGAGGAGAGGTTTGGGAACCTCTGCTCTAGTCCATTACTTACATCAAACCACTCAACAAATGGAATAAAACATATGCTTTTCTCACACAGCCTATGTACTCACCTTGATCCATTCCTAATTTGTAAATTGGAACCAGGCGGTATCAATCTGGTAGCTCTGCCTACATGATATATCAACACATTCTCTTACCATACCTTAGAATACTTTAGCTGAAATTTATCTGGGGGTTTCACTAAGTCATAATAAGGACCTCCTTCTGGACTATATCTATAATCAATATGTGTCAAGGCACAGCACCAGCTGAGTAATGGAGACATATAAAGAAATCAGTTACTCCCTCTACTGGCTCCACGTGACATTGCCAAATTCATTTTACAGATGAAAGTCCTTAAATTTTTGCAAAAGCATTTATTATATTTTTTTCAAGAATTTCAAGACTTATTGGTAATATGAATAGAACATGGTTTAAGCAAGTGATAGAAAATATGTAACATCAGATCCCTCTAATGTATATTTGTACTTAGGAATTATAATTATTTCTTAGAGTTGATTAAGATATGATGGTAACACATTACTGCATAGAAATTTGATTATCAAGCTTGTTTGGTATTTGTGCGGTTGGCACATTGCTGTGGGAAATTATTTTACTGAGATTGTAGAGTTGGCGTGAAGTATACAAATTTAATTCCTAAGGTTAATGAGCGAGGAACATTGCAAGGAAAATGATTGTACACAGAGTGCAGTTAGAGGTTACTAAAAATGCAATTCATAATTAAAACAACCATGGCAAAGCTTTGAGATGTTTATAGAGAGGACAGAACTATTGGCTACATTACACACAGGAGAAACTATACTCTGCCTTATATTTATTGATACATTACAGCACCTCCAAGATCATAATAGATCCTACAAAGCACTATCTGCTGAAGGAAATCTCAGGGAAACACAAAGACCACACACTGAGCTTGCAACAGTCTCGGATGTTCATTCTTATACATGAGAAGCAAACAGATCTGACTACAAATATTAACTAATAACACCGTTAGATGCAAAATTTCACTTGCACCCCCCCCCCCCCCAATCAGATACCTTATAAGATAATAAAATGTATTTCAGTGCTGTTCAGAGTTGATCCTCCAACACGTTATTCATAATTATGGTGATAGGTAACAATCAGCCCATATAGTATACCAAAAAATAAATACATAAAACGTAGTGTGGGGGGAAAATTGTCTGAATGGTGCAAATTGCACACAAAAAATATATAAATTCTAGTATATTTCTGCATGCCTAAAATGTCATGATGTACAATATTCCCATTGCCATCTAAGAATATGTTAGGGAACATGCAACTGAGCACACAATGTGGTCTCACTTTTTAATCCAAATAATAAAAAAATTAATAGGGTCCATTTATATTGTGTACCAACCATAATAACACAGGTTTCGCTCTTGCGGAGCTCATGAGTATGGAATTTGTGCTAACTAATCTCCCATTAATCTGGTACAATGGGTACCTATCTATTGTTTATATTTGTCTACATGTGTATTTATGATAATTGGTGCTACACTGGACCAATTGGCCACAAAATACATTTTAGGATGAATCGACACAGAAATTCCATTACAAAACAAGACACCATTCCAGTCAAGGAGATCATAAAATCCAAAGCCTTTAAATCAAATGCGGGTGTGTGTGTCCAGGTGTAGTCTTGAAGTTGTGGGAGGGTCCCTCTCCCACCTTTCATAAGCTCTTTTGGTCGCCTCTTCCTTTCACACCTCAGTTCGCTTTTGAATCTTTGCCTGGAGGCTGTTCCTCACCAATTCCTTGGCTTTTGGCTTTCACCCATTGTACATTTCCGCCCCCATGACAGAAAAAGCATTGCCTTGGACATGGACAAGGATGCTACTAAGCAGAGTTCTTGCCCGTGTCCAAGGTATTGCTTTTTTGGCTTTCACCAAGCCCTATATTGCAGATTTTGGCCCCAATCTACTAGGCAGACTATGACTATCTGGCCCTCTGAGCAGGGTAGATTTACATAGCTTTGGTAAATACTTCAGCTGCAAGTGAGGGACATGACCACAAATATATATATATATATATATATATATATATATATATATATATATATATATATATATATATAGGATTAATTGGAGTTTAGTGAATTATATCACCTGTTTCTGGCTTTTCCAGTCAATATATAAAACTGGTAGAAGTACTAATTAGACCCTGTCAGGTAGTAAGCAGCTGTTGCAAGAACGCACAGTATGCAAAGCAGGTTAAACTACCCCCAGTGTGTCAGGATTTCACACCAATGACAGCAATTGCCAATGTTAAGTTAAAAAGGTAAATGATGATCCGATTCCTTTCCCCTCACAAAACCCTGTGTGTTTGCAGGAAAAAAAACAAGTGTGGGGCTATCATTCAGCTAGTTCTATCTGTGCTATTTTTAAAAGCAGTATCTAAAACAGGATAGCTAATGTCTTGTGGATGTCATTAAGTGATTGTAACACATTGCACAGAATCATGTCTTTCTTGCTACTGAGAATGAAAAACTGATATTAAAATATGTGGCAATTCAGCAGATAAAAATGATGATATTCGATAACTGAAGAGATATATATCGGGATTTGTGTTACATCTGCTGGGATACTGTGTATTATACATAAATATATCTTATTGCTGTATGGTTTAAAGATCCCAAATGTTCATAGTAGAATGCATTTATAGACTGAGTTATATTTTTGCTTGCAAAAAAAGTATAGCATAGGTTGAAATAAATGTTCCCTTTAAAGATAATGGGGTAGACTTACTAAGAATGACTGAATTTGTTCATCACATCACTACTCATGACTCTTTTTCACTACATTCTTTACTTTCACTCTTTTTTTACTGTCATTCCTCTCTATATTACTCTTCATCCCTGCTCTCATTCCTTTCTCATCACATTCTTTATTCCTATGTTTCTTCCTACTCTCATCCCTCTCTAATACTACTCCTCGTTCATATTCTCATCCATTTCTCACATTATTCCTCCCTCTTTTTTCTCTCTACTGTCACCCCTCTCTTTCTCTTTGAACTTCTCATCCCTTTTTCTACTTACTTCCACACCCATCACTTCTCTCCTCATTTACATAGTTACATAGTTACATAGTATTTAAGGTTGAAAAAAGACTTTCAGCCCGTCATGTTCAATCTTTTAAGATCTCCTCTGATCTGCAATATGCGGATTAACTATTAATTAATTAGAAATAAATCCAGTTCCCTTTTAAAGTTATCTATCGAATCCACTGTCATCACCTCCTCTGGTAGAGAATTCCACAGATTAACCACCCTTACTGTGAAGAACCCTTTTCTTTCTTTAAGGTGGAATCTTTTTACTTCTAACCTCAAGGGATGTCAGTTGAAAACCTCTTGGCACAAAAAGCTCCCTTGACAAATCTTTATACTGACCCTGGATGTATTTATATAAGGTAATCATATCTCCTCTTAGATGCCTTTTTGCTAGAGAAAATAAGTTTAATTTGGTTAGTCTTTCTACATAACTTAGCCCCTCCATTCTTTTCCATCTCTAAAATGTTCTTTTTATGAAGTGGTGCCCAAAATTGTACTCCGTATTCCAAATGAGGGCGTACTAGAGATTTGTATAGTGGTCGAATTATATCTGCTTCCCTGGCTTCTATACCCTTCTTAATACATGCTAATATTTTATTTGCCTTTGCAGCTGCTGCTTGGCGTTGAGCGCTGTTACCTAGGTGGTTGTCCACAAGCACTCCCAAATCCCTTTCAATATCTGATACACCTAGATTTGCTCCATTAAGATTATAAATTGCATGGCTATTTTTCCTTCCCAGATGCATAACTATACATTTATTTGTATTAAATCTCATCTGCCATTTAGATACCCATTCCTCAATTTTATGTAAATCCCTTTGGAGGGAAAGCACATCACTATATGATTTAATTACCTTGCACAACTTCGTGTCATCAGCGAAAATGGAGACACCACACTCCAATCCTACCTCTAAGCCATTAATAAATATGTTAAAAAGGAGAGGACCTAATACTGAACCCTGAGGAACCCCACTTACCACATTAGTCCAATCGGAGTATGTTCCATTTACAACAACTCTTTGCTTCCTGTCTTTTAGCCAGCTCTCAATTCATGAGCAGATATTTACTGCAACTCCGCTTAGTTTGCACCATAGTCTCCCATGTGGCACTGTATCAAAAGCCTTTGCAAAATCCAAAAAGACTACATCCACTGAGTTGCCTTGATTCAGGTTCCTACTAACCTCCTCATAGAAACTAATTATATTTGTTTGACATGACCTATCCCTCATCAATCCATGTTGACTCCTACTTATAATCCTGTTCAAATAGACATATTCTTGTATATTATCCCTTATTAACCCCTTTTAAAAGCTTCCCCACTACAGAAGTGAGGCTCACTGGTCTATAATTCCCTGGATTTGCTCTTGCTCCCTTTTTAAATATAGGTATCACATCAGCTTTTCTCCAGTCATCTGGTAGAGACCCTGTGTTGAGTGAATCTTGAAAAATTAAATATAATGGTTTGGCTATTACAGAACCCTGTTCTCTTAGTACCCTTGGATGTATTCTATCAGGACCTGGGGCTTTATTAACATTTATTTTTTCCAACCTCTTTTGGATTACTTCCTGTGTTAACCAATTATTTGGCAAAGGTAGTGTAGCCTCATTATGTTGCTGTTTCCCAACCACTGGTACCTCCCTTGTGTATACCGAAGAAAAGAACCTATTTAGCTCATCTGCCTTTTCCTGGTCACTAATTTTCAGACGGCCTGTTTCACATTGTAATGCTCCTATAGCTTCCTTCCTCGCCTTCTTCCCATTAATATACTTAAAAAATATTTTAGGGTTAGTCTTACTCTCTTTTGCAATTAATTTTTCATTTTCTATTTTAGCCAGTCTAATAGCCCTTTTGCAAGCCTTGTTGATATCCTTGTATTCCTGTAAAGCAGTCTTTGTTCCCTCTTGTTTGTATAATTTAAATGCCTGTTTTAGTTTTCCCTATTCTCATCCCTCTTATCCTTATTCCCTTCTTCCCTTTCCTCTCTCCTCTTTTTATTGCTACTCCCTTTTCACCGTAGTCTCATTATTAATTTTCTCCCTATTCTAATCTCTCTCTCTCACGCCACTTTTTATACTTCATTCCTCTTTTGTCTTATTTCCCAGCACCCTTTATCTACATGCTTTCCTCCTTCTTATCAACCCAATTCACGTTCCTCGTTCTCTTCCTCCATTTATTCTCAGTCTTAATCCTTTTTTCAATCCCACTTCCAATTCTTCTTTCTCTACTCATTCCTCTTTCTCCATTCCTTATCCTTTGTGTTCTTTACACTCCCCATTCTCACTCTGTTTCATTCCTCATACCTTTTCTCTCCTTATTCCTCATGTCTCTTTCTATCCCCACTCCTCATTCCTTTCTTCCCATTCTTTGTTCTCCCCCATTCATCATCCATTGTTCTCCCCATTACCTTGTTCTTCACATTCCTCTTCCCTTGTTCTCTCCCCATTCCATTCTCTAACCATTCCTCGTTCCTTGACCTCCCTCATTCATTATCCCTTGTTCTCTCCCCACTACTCATTCCTCGTTCTCTCTCCACTATTCATTCCTCTTTCTCTCCCCACTCCTCATTCCTTTTTCCCTCCCACTCCTCATTCCTTTCTCTCCCGACTCCTCATCTCTAGTTCTCTCCCCATTCCTCATCCCTTGTTCTTTCCCCATTCCTCTATCTATCCACATTCTAGTTTCTTGTTCTCAATCCACTGCATGGACCATCATTTAAAGAATCCCTTACATGTATTTGTCCAGAGCCCAACGTTTGAGAATATCTGACTTGAAGTACATATGCATTTCCAATTCTACACCATAAAATAACAGGGCACCAAAGGTCATGATTAAGATCTAAGAAACAATAAATAAACCTCTAAAACCCATTCAAAGTCAAGTGTAAGTGCCTGGTTAATTGGCTGTGAGAATCTAGTCGACCATATTTTTTAAAGTCATCAATAAAGCCATCTGTAATAATCACTCATTTTAAAACTCATCTTACTTGGATGAGGCATTGTGTCTGTCTCCATCTCCACCTCACATTATTTGCCTGGAAGCCATGAGACAGGCATTCCTATTATCTGGTAGGGTTGTTAATCAACCATTGATTTAAAAATTATGCAACAAAAACATTGACATCACTAATGACATCATGTAGGGTCACACTTGCTTCTAGCATAAGAGTAATGGGAGATTAGTCAGAACTCCTAAATATTTAAAAATAAGACTAAAAGATTTAGAAGACTAAAGAGACACATATCCAATGGTCCTCAGAAAAAACAACGGGAGTCATATGATGGGAGGCTGTGATGAAAGTTCTAGTACTTCAGGTAGATATCATTAATTTAAGATCATTTTAATTACTGATGACTTTATTAAGTGGTAAACTAAATAATCACAGCCCTTTAATTGACATTTTAATTATATGTAATAAAACAAAACAAAAAAATACAGTTTTCTACTGATAATCAGTCATTTTGTCCGTTCTGTCCCACATTTTGAAATCTATAGAGATGAATACTTTTTCTAACCGACAAGCATTGAAACCCTCAATAATTTCAGAAGAACAGAATATTATTCATCCTCTAATAAAAAAAATATCTTGTACTTTTTCTAATGCTTCAAAGCCTTATTCTCTTGCTGTAGGTCTGGGCGCCTTTGGTTAAAGCCCCTTCAGACTTTTTTAGATCATATTCTATAACTAATCATTTGTGCAATGAATGTATAATGCTAATGTCCATTCAGACAGCTTTGTGATAAGATAAGAAACGTTGATAAAGGACTGGCATTCTCCAATCTTTAGCATTTAAATTCCTACAATGAAAAGGGTTAATTGCCTATTACGGAAAGTTTTTTTTAGCACTTGTGTCAAATTCTATTTTCACTCGGCTCAACGTTATTTTAATGACACAAAGCTGGACAAATGGGGAAAAGCACCCATAGCACAATTTTTGTCGATGAATATTTCAGCAGGTGCCTTTTGGCTAAAAGTCGAGATAAAAGCCTTGCTCCAGGCAAATTAAGAGTGGGAAGAAAAGGCTTCTAAGTACTGAGAGCTTATGAGAAAGAACTAGCACAGACCCCTGGACATGATCCTTTCAACTGAATATGGGAAAGATCACAGCGCTGAGAGCTCGCAACTCCTCCCTCATGCGGGGAGACAGAAGTTTACTGAAAAACAAGATTTGTTGGTTATTATTACCATTGTCTATGGCATATGTCACACAGTTATAATTTGGGCATCACATATTAAAGAAGCATGGCTGTCAAATATAAAAATTTAACATTCTTTTTCTGTAAGGCCTTTGAATAACTAAATTTGATATAAACATTTTAGAAAGCAAAAAAATATATAAATAAACACAAACTTTACATGTTTTCTTTTATATGTAAATTATTCTTTATCATAATGTTGGAAGCTACCAAAACATGAATGCATTTCAAGAAATAAGATGTAAGTGTTGATTGAAGGGTCACTAAAAATGAAAAAAATCTATCAGCCTTATTAAATTGTGATTCGGCAAATTGAAAAGGGGTCTATTAAAGCACATAAAGCACACATTTTTTTACAGAAGTTTTTAGTTAGTGAAGAACTTGCTTTTGGATAGAAGTTCACTAACTAAAAACTTCTGTAAAAAAATATGCTATGTGCTTAAATAGAGCCCTTTTCAATTTGCAGAATCGCAATTTAATAAGGCTGTACATGTTTGAGTTGAGTAATTAAGTAGAAAAATAGTCATAAAGCTACTTTTTAACTTGAAAAATAAAAATAAATGTTGATGCCTCTGCAAGACCTTGGATGAATCCATGGGAGAAAGTTGTGTGTGAGAGAGGCGTTCTGTGGTTGCATCTACTGGTGCAACTTGTTGTTTCTAGGACTGTGAAGGGAAAATAATCTGATGTCAATTTCAATCATATCCAATTGCCTAACAAAGACTCTGGAGTTCTGACTGTTCCCTTCTCTCCCACTCCTCCCTCCGCTGAAATTTACACACAACCAATATCCAGCTCTCAAGATGTGATGTAATAAACACAAAATGGATTCCTGTATTTATCAACAAAAGTCTTAAAAAATTCACATGCATAACCCATCCTATGCGATGCTTATACAGCAGGCACATGCTAACAGCCCATGTATACAGTGGTATTGGGTTAAATAATGAAATTTCATTGTGGACTAATTTGCATGTGCCTGCCCAGTTTCCCAGAGTGCAGTGAAGAAAGGCTAGAAAACAAAAAATTTCTTAAGAAAATATTTGCCTATTACCAAATGCAGTTATTCAAAAAGATATACTGGAAAAAATGTCACATTCTTTTTCTGTAATGCCTTTGAATAACTAAATTTGATATAAACATTTTAGAAAGCAAAAAATATATAAATAAACACAAACTTTACATGTTTTCTTTTTTTCTGACTCTTTCCTTCTCTCCCACTCCTCCCTCTGCTGAAATTTAAAAATACACATAACCTATATCCAGCTCTCAAGATGTGATGTAATAAACACAAAATAGATTCCTGTATTCATCAACAAAAATCTTTAAAAAATTCACATTTTCCGAAAAAAATATTTTATGTACATGGTTTACGCAGCTGCTAATATTATTAGTTTGGTAAATACTTGACAAACTTTTTTTTCTTTCTTGAACTGTAGAGATCCTTTAAACAGCTAGAACTAAAATAGATAGCAAACTCCACTGGGACAGTGCAAGGTTTTTTACACTTTCTTATACTTCATCTTCATATATGTTCATTCAATGGAGCCTGTTTATCACACAGGATGCGTTCAGGGGTGGCTGGTGCATAGGGGCAAATGGGTAACCGCCCTCCAAAAATGAATGCACTGATTTAATCCCCCCATCACTCACTTAACTGTATAATTTATATAATAAAAAATAAAAACATTTTTTATCATGTTCAATATTCAGATTTTTTTAATAGCTGCTGCTGTCACTTTAAATTTCAAAACCCTCTGTGCTGCAGTTAAACACTCTGACTTATCACATCTAGCCCCCTGCTGGTGATTTGCCTACTAATACAGATCAGGGTACATGTGAGAATAAAAAAAAAACAGTCACAATGATGTATTTTCCCAAACTGTGCTCTAACTGATAGAGCTGAGCCTGTCTGTCAAACGCAGCATCACCCAATCAGAATGGCCAGGAGGGACATTTCCTGTATCATACAGGGACTGCACCATACAAGGACTGCACCTCTCATAGTCCCCCTGGAAGTGAATACATTGGTGCAATCTCAATAAAGTTTATTAAAAAAAAAAAAAAAACTCCCAGCTCACAGTGCATGCAGATAGAGGGAGCTGCCTGTAAAACTTCAGTTTTTTTCAACTTATTGATTCTGACTACCCTGCTCCACACACCAAGCTTGTGACCTGTCTGTCACCACGCTAGCCTATACCAGACAGAAGCAGCTGCAGAGCTCACGTGAGTCCATATCCCTCTCTGTGTCTTGTTGTTCTGTCCTTTAGTCGTGTCTGACTTTCAGTGACCACATGGATGCAGCACATGCGGTACATTTGTCTGTGTTTCTGGTTGTGCTTATCCATATGGTTTTCATGGCAAAGATACTGGAGTGGGTTGCCAGTTCCTACTCCAGTGGACTGCATTTTTTTGACCTCTCTAACATGATCTGCCCATCTTGGGGACCCTTCATTAAATAGCTCACAGCTTCATTGAGGCAGCAAGCCCCTTCACCATGACAAGGTATCGATCCAAAAGGGGTTCTGTGTCTTAGTCTCTTTCTCTATGTCCATGTGTATTTATAAGGAGAGGGTATACTTACTTTTGGGAGAGATCTGTGTATGATATATATAATGTAAGTGTGTGTGTGTCTGAATAAATATTTTTTAAAATATTTTTTACAAACACATGGATTTTTTAAAATGCATTTTTTAAAGATTGTTTTAAATGGAGGGAGAAACAACAGTACTGAGTCATGAGAACCAACTCGGGGTGCATATTCTTGTTCAGGTCTGTTGTTGGTGAATTATCACCCTGTCCTTCTGTAGGTGCAAGAGGTTCCTCCCACGTGTTGTTTAGCCTTTGTTTGTTTACTTAATCTATTTGCTCATTTAACAAATTATTTATTTATGCAGTTTTACTCTCTCAGTATATTTGCTGCTATCATAGTATCTGCTTGTATCATTATTGGCTCAGTTGTAAAATACCTGACCTAAGCTCAGAGGGATAGATAGAGAGAGGAAGGGATAGAGAGGTATGGCAATAGAGGGGGTATTGAGGGACGGGGGAGAGGGGTAGAAGGAGAGATGGATAGAGAGGGATAGAAGAAAAGGCATATAATCTATCACTCTTACTTTCTATCTCCCTCTCTCTATATCACTTCCTCTCTCTATCCCTTTCTCTCTCTCTCGCTATCCATCTCTCTCTATCTATCCCTCTCTTTTACTCTCTATCCACCTCTCTCACTTACCCCCCCCTCCCTTATCTCTTTCCCTGTCTTTCTCTATGCGATCACTTTTGTGGGTGGATACTGTGTCACTGGGCAGGGCCTATACGGGTAACATGTTGTGGTAAGGGGAGGGGTTTTTACTGTTGGGTGGAGTCAATGTAAGAGGAGGGACCAGGTCTCTGTTTTCCGCCCCACCAAGTTGGAAAGTCACCAGCCGCCAGTGGATGCGTTTAACCTCATTTTTCTTAACCTCCAGTCTGTTTGATCTGGACCTTCATAACATTATAATGTTATTATTTATCTGAACTGAAGGTGTTCGTTTCCAACTTCACATTCACTATCTAAACTTCCTTCCTGTGCTCTTCTGAAGATCATTCATCAACAGAAACTTAATTGTTTAACTTTTATATAATAGTTATATATTTTATCTCTAGTTGACTATTTACTGTGTGGTTCCATCTTATGTGACCTCATTATTTTTTTTAATGATTTCTCATGGGGTGGTACCCTTGTAAACTAGTGTGCTTTTCATTTTACTTTCAGATACCATGGGCCTAATTGCAAGGCTGCAACAGGCAGTATACAGGCCGTATGTCTGCAGGCTTGCTGCAGGCTTGAGCTCTGCTACAATTCCAGTGCTATTCAATTGAACAAGCCCTCAAGTTATAGGCCAAAAGCCGAAACCGTAAACCATGCACCCGTAAGTAGCATTTCAGAGCGTGAACATGATCAATTACGGAAGGCCATAACTCCAGAGTCAGAAACAGCCAATAGAAAATGAGACCGCCTCATTAGGTCAGTAAAACATGGACGTTACATGTCAATTAATTAGCGTTTAGGGTTCCGATATGCGATCAGACTCGCAATCCGGCAATGTACAGAATAATAAAAATGAATGAAAAAAATGTTCTAATCTATATGGGTGGCCTAATGTGTATTAACTCATTGATTCCCGAGATTGATATAACACGGAAATGAAACATTAAAAAAAATATTTTTGATTGCAGATTTGCGAGCTTGAGACTGTTGTGCAATTAAATCCAATGTATTTCATTGCTTTCCCCATATTTTAAAGTGCAGTATTGATTTTTCAATTGCATTTACAGTGTTACGAACAGGGGTTAAACCCCTTTGCGGTCAGTTCTGGTACCCGTAGGATTTTCTTCTACATTTGACATTTGCAGGCTTGCGGAATTGTAGCAATTGAATAGTGATTTGCGATTGTAACATATACGGGCTTGAAAGATCAAAGGCTTAGATGGGTCGGAGTTAGGATTTTAACAATTGCAGGGATTTTGAGCTTGTTACCTGCAGATCGTTTGCAGCTAGCAAAACAAAGCCAATTGAATAGCAAATTAGTTTACAAGTTCCATTACGGGCTCCAGTAATTTACAATTGCTCAATCGAATAGGGGCCAAAGTCTCCTCCCATCTCAGGATTTATGGATGTGTTAAAATTAATTTACCAATTTTCACCAGTGTGGAATCTCAGAGTAACAACCCCTGCCTGGAATGGAAAGTTGACAAGCAGTTAACCCAGTAACATGATGAAGGATAAAGCTTAGCATATCTGTAGTTCAACGGCATAGTTGCAAATTAAAAATGTTATTATTTTGGTACATTTAAAAAACATTTTCCTACTTTCCAGTGTATATTTCAAACATATGACGGCTTTAAAATATATCTAAATTTAATACATGAGGAAACCTAGGTATTGTGGGAGCACTGGTTGATATCCCCAGTATCCACAGAGTACTAGATTATGGAATTATGATTATAGATTTAGTCTTTGAGCAACAGGGGTGAAATTTTACAATATCTTAGCTTAAAAGTTTGGTATTAGAGATACCCTTGGTATCTTCCAGTGATTACATTACCATGTAAGTAAAATTCAACATGCGGTAAAAAATAAATTATTCAAACACAGCAATATAACCCTTGGTCTTTAGAAAGATATACCTAGGAATTACTTGTTATGAACAGGAATAGTTATATGACCCCAATTTAGTTGCCATGCTTCAAAATCCAAATGCTATAGATGGGATGGAACCACTGTGAGTTTTGCCAGAATCCTTCAACTGACATCTATCCATCGATATCAGACAGCTGAATAACCTCACATAAAAGAACTTTCTAACTTTCTTAGAGTTCAATAAGTAAGGAAGGAAATAATTAAAGACCATGAAACTTCCTACGTTTCTACCAGGAATTTAAAGAAAGATTACAAATAATCAAATAATGTAATAATCGGTAAAGGTCACCTGTATATGCTGTGGCACCACTAGTAGTAAAACCATCCTGCCATACAATATATTTTATCATATGATGTCAAAGTTAAATACAGATCAGAACGTAAGCAGGAGATAAGATCGACATTTACGCACTGTGCAGCGAAATAATATGGCCCAGGCATCTCAACATCTAAGACCGGACAGATCTGGGCATCCAATGATGCATATTCAAAACTATATATTTATAATGTGGATATAGTACCACAGATGGCCCCACCAACGAGACATTGATTACCGTTCCTTGACATTTCATTTTCTCATTTCATTGTGTTGTTTGTTTTGTTTACTTTTGCTTTAAAATTAAAATGCAAACATCTGGGGAGTCTGGGAAGACTTATTGGCTGGAAATAGTGTGCATTTTTTCTCGGCTTGATTCTGGCTTAGTACTTGTAAGTCCAGAATTTAAAAAATAAATTAGTAAAAATAGTAAAAATACGTACAAGTTATCTGTGGGTTCTTACTGTTCATAAGAAATGAACACCCACTAGATGCTGGCTTCACATTAGTATCAACAGTTTTTAACACGTCTCTTGTGAGTAAAGCTATGGCAAGTCTGAAAAACGCTATTAAAAATATCAACAAAGGTCAGCATAGTTAGAACTATGGTATTCCCAGTAGTAACATACAGATGTGAGAGCTGGACCATAAAGAAGTCTGAGTGCCGTAGAATTGACGCCTCTGAATTGTGGTGTTGGCGAAGACTGCTTAGAGTTCCTTGGACTACAAGAAGATCCAATAAATCAGTACTTCAGGAAAGTTTTTAGTTAGTGAAGACCTTGCTTTTGGATAGAAGTTTACTAACTAAAAACTTCTGTAAAAAAAATATGATCTGTGCTTATATAGACCAAATCACAATTGAATGAGGCCCAAACTGTTCACTAGAAAGTATGATCATGAGAATGAAGCTAAAATATTGATGCTGGGAAAGATTGAAGGCACACAAAGAAGGAGGTGGCAGAGGCGCAGATGGATAGATGAGGTCATTGAAGCAATGAACATGAGCTTGAGGGTCTTGACAGTTGTATTGGCTGACAGATTTTCCTGTTCTGTTGCAGTCCATAGGGTCACTGACAATCAGACACAACTGAACAAATGTTAATATAGCAATATAACCATTTAGTCACCCTCTTTGAATTATTTTGTATTTATACTTATTTATTTAATATGATTTAGGAGATATGGAGCCTCATTCAACTCCAAGGCTGCATCTCACGGTATACAGGCTATATGTCTGCGGGCTCGCGATCTGCTACAAATCCGGTGCTATTCCATTGAACAAGCCCTCAATTTACGGGTCGAAAATCATGCAATAGTATGTAGCATTTCAGGGCGGAATCATGATCAATTAAACAAGGCCCTAACTACCCATTTAGAAACAGCCAATAGAAAATAAGACTGTCATCACTAGGTCAGTAAAACATGGAGGTTACATGTCAATCAATTAGTGTTTGGAGGTCTGATATGCGATTGGACACGAAAAAACGCAAAACACAAAATAATACACATTAGCATGATACTGTTCTAGTCCATACAGGTGGCCTGATATCTATTAACTAATTGATTCCCGAGATCGATATAACCCCGAAATGAAACATAAAAAAAATTATTTTTGATTGCCGATTTGCGAGCTTGAGACTGTTGTGCAATTAATTATAATGTCTTTCATCACTTCTTCCAACATTTACAGTGCAGTATTGATTTTTTATTTGCTTTTTCAGTGCTATGATCAGGTGTTTAACGCCGTTGCGGGTCCTCTCTAGTACTCTACAGTTCTTCTACATTTGCAATTTATGGGTGTGAAAACATTTGCGGGCTTGATGAATTGTAGCAATTGAATAGCAATTTGTGATGGTTACTCTTGTGGACGTGAAAGATCAAAAGGCTTAGATGAGGTGTAAGTTACGGTTGTAACAACCGCAAGGATTTCAAGACTGTAACACATAGCCCGTTTGCGGCTCGGAAGCAAACGCCAATTGAATAGAAAATTAACTTACGGCCTCCATTACAGGCTACTTACTGAAACTTACAATTGCTGAATTAGTTTCAGGGTCTTTAGAACTGGACATGTGACTGCAGTTTTATAGTGCTGTATTAGTACCTCTCTCTTTCTACTGCTAGTTTCAGCCTCCGTACCATGGAATAATAACAGAGCTTTGGATTGATGTAATGCATTCTAGTCTAAAAGCTCAAAATCTGGCAAACGAGCTTGTTATGTTTTACTTTTATTTAATATATATGTGTTTTAGTAGTTTTGAAATATTTCATTGATCAGATATATATCTTATTCAAGAAATGACTTGAGATCCCTACCATTATTTGTAACTACTGTATAGTCATCGCTTTTTTATAACTGTGGATATAGCAGCCTATGTCACAGTAATTATAAATTATTAGTGTTTTCCTTTCAACATAAAGCAGGGCATTCCTGAAAAATTCAGGCGATGGTGCTGAGCCTCCTTGATTTTTATCTCAGCACTTAACCACTGTATAATGATCATTAATTTAATATTCTTTTTAATGTCATTATAAATATGCCAGGTCTGTTCAGTTTTACTGCGTACATGTGATTAGGGGCAGCCGTCACCTTAATTTACATAGACATTTTAGGTGTGATTAACTCATTGTAAATTTCTGATAAACCCCAGTGTTGATCGCAATCTAGTTAATTCATAAAGGATTTTAATTAAAAAAACATATCACAGTAAAGGGAGAGCCGCACGGGGCACCAGCTGATTAAAACACAGTAAAGAGTTTTATATTCCGTAGATAAACTTCCACTGTGGGATTGTGTTATGATCTTTCTTTTCACCTTAGGAAGGCATTTCATTTTATGTCACTTCATAAAACTAAGTACCATTCTCTGGCCATTTAAGTACAGAAGCGCAAGAGCCAAAAACCATGGCATGTCTGAACATGGCTCAAGGGTAGGATAGACTTCCAAAGCATTAAAGGTAAACAGTACGAGACATACATATTTAGTTACATTTAAATGTATTTTATAAAAAATACAAAGGTCTCAATTTTGTATATATCTGTTATATAATGGTATATGTGCTAGATTCAACAGGCAAATGGTGGGATAGAGGTGGGGTCTACTAATTGTGTATCAGCCATTTCAATTTGTTTTCAATTGAATAACCATGGGTGTTATCTTCTTCTCTCTTGAGGGTTGGAGTTTCTGAAGTCAAAGAGGAAGCTGAGGTACATCCTAAATTGAACAATGGGTCTTATTATATTGCCCAATTTGTAAAATGTATACACACTATGCTACTCAAAATCCGATTACAAGTTCCCTGCCCACAGTCACTACGGCCAGTCAAAGATGCAAATTTGGCCTTAGAACTCTATTGGTTTTAGCACAGCTAGAATATTACAAGCTCTAACCAATTAAACTTACACAAAATCAATAATCTAGTAGACCGGTAGCGCTAACTCGGAAAAAAAAAGTCTAACCCGCAATTGAAAAAAGTATAAAGTTTCTGTCAAAAATACTAAATAGGACTTGCAAGGGCTTTTTCCAAACATTTATTTGAGCTATAGAAGCAATTAAACACACAATACTGTACTTTAAAAGCATGGGAAGGCATGGGAAGACATTAGAATTAATTGCACAATTATTGGGATGATTGGCTGAAGACATTTCCACCTTCTGATTGGCTTTAATCTGATTGAAAGTGGACAACAGATAATCAGAAGGTGCAGATGCCTTCAGCCAATCACTCTGTTGGGATGTATCCCATTGTGATTGGCTGAAGGGAAGTGCCTTCTGATTGGCTGTTGTGACTGCAGCCAATCAGAATGCGCAGATGCCTCCAGCCAATCACCCCGTGGGGGTGTATCCCGTTGTGATTGGCTGAAGGCAATAGAGCCTTCTGATTGGTTTAAGAAAGATTGACAGGTGCATTAGCCAATCAGAATGGGATATGGAGGTGTATCCCATTCTGATTGTCTCACACCTTGGCACCTTCTGATTGGCTGAAATTTGATTGACAATGTTTTCAGCCAATCAGAAGGCGCCATTGGCAATTTTCTTCCGGAAAAGGCTCTAGGAGGGGAGCTCTGCGAGTGCGGAGCTCCGTTAGTTTTTTTTTATTTTTTTATTTGCAGCACAGATTTTTTCAGGGCCCAGCCGGGGCAGAAGAGAAGGTGGCCGGGGACATTGCACCGAGGTAAGTTGAATTTATATTATGTTTATTTTACTTTATTTTGTGTGTATATGTTGTAGTAATGTAATGTTTATTTTTAACAGGGGCCGCGCCAGAGAAGAAAATAAGAAGGACGGGGACATGCTGGAAAGGTGAGTAGAATATTTAGAATATTTAGAATGTTTATTTCTTGCATGTAAATGTGTTGTAGTATTTTTTTTTCCTCTAGGTTTGTGATCTGGAGGAACATCTGCAAAGGTAAGTGGTTTTGATTATTTTATTTTAGGTTAGAATTAGGGTTTGTATATGGAATTTATTGTATGTTAAATAGGGGGATGTATTTTAGATAGATAGGGGGTATGTGTGTATTTTAGATAGGATTTATTGTATTTTAGATAGTGGGGTATGTATGTATGTTAGGAGTTAAGGCATTTTAGATAGTGGGTTATGTGTGTATTTTAGATAAGATTTAATGTATTTTAGATAGTGGGGTATGTATGTATGTTAGATAGGATTTAATGTATCTGAGATTGTGGGGTATGTGTTTTTTAGATAGTATTTAATATATTTTAGATAGGGGGTATTGTGTTGTATTTTATTTGTATTGTATTGTAATGTACTGTATATATTCTGTATGTATTTCATTTTCAGGTGTGTAATTTTTTTTTTAAATGTTCTGTAGTGGGGTGGAGGGGGGTTGTAATGTATTTTTTTTTTCTGTAATGTACCTTTTTTATTTTTTGTGACTTAGATTTTTTTTATTTTCTGTAATGTAGATTTTTTGTGACTTAGGTTTTTTTTAATTCTCTGTAATGTAGATTTTTTATTTTCTGTGACAGGTTTTATTATTTTTTGTAAGTTAGGTTTTATTATTTTCTGTAATTAGTGTGGTGTGGGGTATATTAGGGGGTAGGTAGTGTAGGTAGGTAGTGTAGGTGTTAATAGGTTAGTGTAGAGGGGGGTTAGTTTAAATTTAATGGTTTATTAAGAGGTATAGTGCAGTTTAGTGTTTGTACTTAGTTTCATGAGGGTCCTTGAGGACCGTCATGGCATTTATGTGGTTAATGTTAGGGTCGTAACTGCCCCATAAGGGTCTCTATATACCCTTATGGGACTGATGGGGTTAAATAGAGGCTCATGAGGGTCTGTATAGACCCACACAAGAGGCTGTGTTAAATGGGTTTCGATGGGGTTAAATAGGCCCAGTTAGGGTTCAATAGGCCCGGTTAGGTACTGTTAGGATTAAATGTGTACTGTTAGGATTAAATAGGCCCAGGATTGGGTTAATGGGGTATAGTTAGGGTTAATAGTGTAGTGCTTACACTTTGTGTCATGAGGGTCCTGGATGACCCTCATGGCACTTATAGTGTTATTACATGAGTTAATTAGTCTCCTATAGGGGTCTATATAGTCCCCTATGGGACTGATCGAGTTAATTATTGGCTTATGGTGGTCTTATTGACCCCCATGAGTGACAGGGTTAATGAAGGGCTTATGGGGGTCTTCATTGACCCCCATGAGTGACAGTTAATTAATGGATTATGGGGGTCTGTATTGATTACAATGAGTGACAGGGTTAATGAAATTCTTATGGGGGCCTGTATTGACCCCCATGATTGACAGGGTTAATGAAGGGTTTATGGGGGTCTGTATTGACCCCCATGAGTGGCAGAGTTAAGTAAGGGGTTATGGGGGTCTTCATTGACCCCCATGAGTGACAGGGTTAATTAAGGGCTTTTGGGGGTCTGTATTGACCCCCATGAGTGACAGGGTTAATTAAGGGCTGATGAGGGTCTGTATTGACCCCCATGAGTTACAGGGTTAACTAAGGGATTATGGAGGTCTGTATTGAACCCCATGAATGACATGGTTATTTAGGGGCTCATGGGGCTTCTAAGTGCCGCGAATCGTAATTTTGTGTCACAGGCAGCAGAAGAGAGACACAGGGGAAGGACAGGAGGAGGAGAGAGAGACACAGGGGAAGGACAGGAGGAGGGGAGAGAGACACAGGGGAAGGCGAGGAGGAGGGAAGAGAGACACAGGGGAAGGCGAGGAGGAGGGAAGAGAGACACAGGGGAAGGACAGGAGGAGGGGAAAAGAGACACAGGGAAAGGAGAGGAGGAGGGGAAGAGAGACTTGGCGAGGGCCGCAGTTGATTTTGGGGTGGCAGTCAATTTAAAACATTTTAAATATTTCAGTTTTTTATGTTAAACCATGGTTTAAATTACTACATAGAAATAAGTGACACATTTCCTTGAAACTTAACAGTTAAGTTACACTCAGCTGGGCAACCTGGCATGATATGTCAAAAATGCATAAATGCCCACGCAATTATTACATACACAAGCTCGCAAGTGTAAGCAACAACCCGTATTGCTCACAACTGTATATGTGACTAGCGACTTGTCCGTCAAAAAATGACGGCAATAAGATTGTAAGGCAGGTAATGTTTGCATGCGAAATACATTTTGTTGGTGTTTTAAGATCCTTCGGCGCTCTTTGCGAGCCTCGCGCTGAGCACCTTTGGCGCTCATTGCGAGGCTCTTGGTTGTTTGTGTGCTATGAGCAGCGTTGGTGTTTGTTTTTGGTATGGCAATGAATAATTAATAAAATAAGAAATTAATATACTTTACCTATTGTGAAGTAATATATGGAGGAAGCATTGTGTTGAAGAGCTGGCAATCTGTTTTCCTGTTGCTGCAGCATCAGTGCTGTGGAGCTGCTGTGTAAGCGTCATGAATGTGTGCAGTGTGTAGTGTAATAGTGTGCGTGCGCGAGGCAAATCCGTTAGGGTAGCTGTGTACTTCCGGATTGTATAAGTTAGTGGTCTAAAATGGCGCCTAATGTGTGGTAACGGGATGTGACTGATTTAGCGTCCTTGTTTTCGGATGTCGTCCGACCTCTTCGGAAAATCCGTAGGTGTTTGGTGGTGTTTTGCGTGTTTAGAGTTATTTAGCCTCGTTTTCGTTTTGTTTGGCAGACATTTTTTCTCTCGCTTAGGTGATTTTCGGGTGTCTAAACTCCGAAATTTGGACTTAAATCGAGGTGTAAGTTCACTTGCAGAGGTCCTGGGTGCACCACCTCGCTGTGGGTAAGCTTTTTATCTGATTGTTGTGTGTATTTATTGTGTTTGTAATGTTTTTGGGGTCGCGCGGTTGCGTCCTTGGTTTCGGATCTCGTACGTCTTTTTCGGAAAATCCTTAGGTGTTTGGTGGTGTTTTGCGTTTTTAGACTGCTGTATCCGCGATTTCATTTTTTCTCTCGCTTAGGGGATTTTCAGGTGTCTAAACTCTTTTATTTGGAGTTAAATTGAGGTGTAACTTCAGTTTTTGAGGTCCTGGGTGCCCCCCCTTGCTTTAGGTAAGCTTTTTATGTATTTGTTGTGTGTATTTGTTGTGTTTTTCATGTTTTCTTGTGTGCAGGTTTCGGGCGGTTTTTGCAAGGTCGTAATGGGTTGTAAACGCGTCTCATATTTTTTTTCGTAACTCCTGCAGCGTTAGCAACAGTCTGCATGCTCACAACTATATATGTGATTGGCACTAATTAATTCTTAGCCTGCAATTGCAGATTACATCTAGCTTCCTTATTTTACTGAAGTCATGATGACGGACTCATTTACTATTGGCTGTGTCTAAGAAGTAAATTACATGTTTGCTTAAATATTGTCCGATCATATGATCATGCCCCTTAAAATCAAACTTAGAAAGGCAGGGTTTACGAGTTTAGGCTTAAGGAGGTAAGCTGCGAGTTTGAGTCAATAGAATACATCTAAACATTTAGAGAAAAAAACATGCACAGCAAAAATTATGGGTTAGAAGCACTTACAGGCTTCTAATAGAAAAGAGCTCTATGTTAGCAATTTCAGCGTAACAGTCCACTACAAACAGGCAGGGTCTCCTCTATTTTTTTAAATACATCTGCTGATTATACAGAAGCAAAAACCATTACAGACATATGTTTTTAAAATGTAGAAATTAAATACATAAATAATACAGCTTCTATTGTATTACCTTTTATATGCTATTGTACTGCTTTGGAATCTACTATTTTAACTTTGAAAAATATGGTGGTTTCAGCAGGAATAAATGGAAGTTCATTAGTTTAAAAAACACATTGTTCCTTAGAAGCAAACAGGTAGCATCAGGGAAGAAAAAAAGTGAACCACTCAAAAACTGAATAATTGCATAAAAAAGTTGCAAAATATAAAGGTTGTGTTTGTTTACTTATTTTACACAGTTTATTGAAATATATAATGATTCTTCAAAAATTCATAAGTAAAAAAAGTCCATATATTTCAGCAGTGTGCAGCCTAATTTCATGCATCTGAATCTCTCATTTCTATAATTGCAGGAAGAACTGAAAATTCCTTTGTTGTTATTATGATTTTTAGACACGGTATGTGAATAAAAAATAATTGTCCTTGTAGAAATTACAAAAGAAATTAATATAGAGAAACAAAACCTCCAGTGCTGAGAATTTAACCTGATGTGATGTTACCTTTAAGAACAAGGAAAAGTAAGAACAAATAGTGCTAAACTGATATGTCTAAAAAAAATTGCACTAATAGATAATATAATTATTCCCAGGCCTGTAATTAATTATCAGGTACACAGATAAACTGACATTTTTATTCCTTTTTTAAATATTGAAAATTAATTGAAAAAGCTTTTTAAGAAAGATAATTAAACAAATATGCTATGAAAGAGGACCATGCGCAATTTCATTTTATGTGTAAATTATACATGGGCCCATAGGGGATGCAGTGTTATTATACAGATTCACTTCACATTAGCATTTCAATAGAAGGAAAAAACCTCCTTGGTTCTGAGGAAAACAGTGATTTCAAGTAGTTGTATGCAAAAAAGTAAAGGAGTAAAGTTCATTTTTTTTTTTTTTTGGGGGGAGTTAAAGCAGTTTTGCCAAGATGCGTTTACAGAAAGTAAATTAGAGCAAGGAACGTGCCCTGCACTGGGAAACACGAAACGCGTGGGGTGAAATCATACTTAACATATAGTTATCTAGTGAAGAAAGGCTAATATATATATACTTTTCTTAATTCCTAGTCTTCATGAAATGCGCTTGCCAAGAAAAAAATAATATTAACGATGTCAGCCATTATATTGAAGTAGATTTGGTGAACAATGTAGCAAGACGACTGAACATTAATATTTAGAATTTAAGATGATTTTAATGAATGGGTGCACAATATCTATCAATCTATCTATCTTTTTACTTATAGCATTTTCATGTCAATTTGTCCTTATATTAGGATCTAAGACTCGCTGGACTTTGAAAAACTGTAAAACTGGACACTGAAAAACTGTAAAACTGTCCTGGCCAGGACAGCACATTGTTAGGGAGCAACACACTGTTTTCAGTTGATGCTGTGTATATATATATATATATATATATATATATATATATATATATATATATATATATATATTTAGTCGGAGGATGGAAAAATAGCAAGGAAAATGAGGAGGAATAACTGAGAATTGAGGAGGTGGTGCACACATCTGCATGAGCCTAGGGCAGAATAAAACATAAATATTCACTATAACAATTCATTTTGTTGAGAGTGCCTTTCAATTTCTCTCTTTTTAAAGAGCTATATATTTAGGGAGTCAATGAGCTTTATATGTATTTTTTTGTACTTGTACCCCTCTATCCCTGAGCTGTTTCAGCAATAGCAGATCCAGGGGCAGAGATATCGGTGGTGCAAGTGGTACACAACACATGCACTTTCTGTACAGGCAGCAGAGGTCCCTCTTATTTCACATTATTCACTAATGCATTCTTCTGCTCTCTGCCCACCGAAATGCACCATGAAACTTAGTGCTGCTGGTATATACATGCACACGCCAGGTCAATGAGGCAAACAGCTTTATCAGTTATGCCCAACTCTCGGTGACTATATGGACGCAGCACATCAGGCACATCTGTCTGTGTTTCTGGTTGTGATTATCCATATGGTTTTCATGGCAAAGATACAGGAGTGGGCTGCCAGTTCCTTCTCCAGTAGACCGCTATTTGTCAGACCTCTCTACTATGACCAGTCCATCTTGGGTGACACTACGTGGTATAGCTCACAGCTTCACTGAGGCACACAAGCCCCTCACCACGACAAGGTAGTTATGCAAAAGGGGAAAATGGTCATAAGTGCATATAAAATGTTATATAGTAAAGGCTGTATTATAATATTTTCAATTGTAAAAAAGAGGCATATTTTCTAGTGTACTTCTTCAAAATAGTACATTTTTAACATAAAACCACAGCAGTCCTTTAACGAATAAAGTTCTACATCCAACCACTTTTCCTTTAGTTCACTTGTTCCCTCTGCTCATGTAATCAGAAGGCAGAAAGAAGTCGGTCTGTAGATCTTCATTAATATGCACTGTCATCTTATGATAAGCAGACAGAGACTAAGTGTAAGTTACTCCATCAAAATTGGACATCACCTTACATTTAAGCAGATGTCTGCAAGCCAAGATGCTAATTAATCAAAGGTGGAAATTAAAATGGTTTCTTTTCAAGTGTGAAAATAATTAGATACATTTAGAATATTCTTTGTAAAGCAGAAACTATATTTAATCCAAGCTCTGATGTATCAATACTCTGCACAAATACTCCGCTGTGTGTTTTTCATATTATTGCATTAAAAGATACTTTGCATTGTTGTTTATTTATGCTCAAGTCAATAAGCAAAATAATTGACATTATATTGTTTTTTAAATTGAATGGGCCTTATTCAATCTAGCAATTGTTGGTTACAGGGCCCGAAATGTAGCCGTAAACGAATTTGAGATTCAATTGGCGTCTTTTCGCTACCCGCAAACGATTTGCAGGTACAGGCTGAAAATCCCTGCAGTTGTTAAAATTGTAACTCAGACCCAGCTAACAGCCTTATTTAGTTGGGGCTACGTTGTAAAATGTAGCCCGTAACTCGAGATTTACGTGTTACGGCTATTAAATTAGCCCTGTAACGTTGCTCGCAGCGGGCTTTGCGTGTTAACACGCAGAACGGCCGAGGATAGGCTACGTGCTGAGTAACACTGGACTTCGCACACATAATTTCTTTGATCCGATGAGCCCGTAACCACTACTTGTTTGATTCAGCTATTAAAGTGCAACGTGGTCAAAAGCCAACGTGTGCTCGAGGGCACCCGCAAGGGGGGTAGAGTCCAATACGTAGCACTTATAATGCAAATAACAATTATAAGGGAAAGTGATGTTAGACCTTAGAATTAATAGCACAGCATTCTCAAGCCCGCACATCGGCCCACAAAAATACTTCATTTCATGTTTATATTTTGTGTTATACCGATCCCTGCAATGTGTTGTGACATATACTGTAACTCACATGTAATAGAATATCATATTCATGGCTTTATTAATATTGCATTATATCTGGAATGTGGGTCTGATATCAAACTGTAATTGTAGCCCGTAGGACTTCGAAATCTACCCTCCCCTTTTTCAGTGACATAATGCTGACCATTTTTTTTTCAATTGGCTCCATCTGAACCTGTAACTACGTGATTGCTTAACTGTTTGCGTTCGAGCAGGCTATGCCGGCGGCCGAGAACTGGCTTACGAAATAGCGTCTCTCGCTCGTAGCTCGCAGCCCGTTCTAATTTAATATCGTTGTAAAACGGCCAAATTTGAAGCATGCAGAACTTACGTGCTACACGTTGGACTTACAAGGCTAAACTGTAATATGACTCTAAGCCTTTGATCTTTCAAGCCTGTAAATGTTACAAATTGCTATTCAATGGCTACAATTCCTCAAGCACGCAAATGTTCTCACACCCGTAAATGGCAAATGTAGAAGAAAATCCTACGAATACCAGATAGGACTCGCAAGGGGGATAAACACCTGATCGTAGCACTGTAAATGTAAATAAAATTCAATACTGCACTTTAAAAGACGGGGAAAGCGATGAAGGACATTAGAAGTAATTGCACAACAGTCTCAAGTTCAAATCTGCAATCAAATATTTTTTTTTTTAACGTTTCATTTCTGATATATGTCGATCTCGGCAATCAAGGAGTTAATACTTGTCAGGCCACCCACATGGACTAGAACAGTATCGTAATTAATTTTTGTTATTTTGTACATTCCCGGATTGCGAGTCATACCACATATTGGACTTCTAAACGATAATTGCTTGTGATTTAACCTCAGTGTTTTACGGGCGTAATGATGACGGTCTCATTTACTATTGGCTGTTTCTAAATCGGTAGTTACGGCCTTGCTTAACTGATCATAATCACGCTCTGAAATGCTACTTACGGGTGCATGGTTTACGGTTTAGGCTTTCGGTCAGGTAGATGGGAGTTTGTTCGATTGAATCGCTCTGTAACTGTTACAAATTTCACACAAGGCAATTGAATAGGGGCCCTAGTATTTAAAGGGCCACTTAGTGCAGTACATTGTGGATCCCATTTAAGATCTCCTAAAAGCATGTTGAAATATTTTTTTAAATGTTGCTATACATGCATTTTTCACTGTGAATTCAATAAAGTAATATCTATTTTAATGTGTAAAGTAATATCTGTGTTTACAGGTGTCACTGACTGCCCACTGCCAGACCCTCAGCTACTGCTCTGTGTAGTGAGCAAAGAAAACAAAAGGTTAACCCTTATCAAATGCCATCTGTGCAGAGCATGGAATGCTGGAATCACCTACACAGGTCAATTATGGGTTAACTGGTCAGTGCATTCCTGCATCCAGGGAAAACTGCTGTCAATCACTGTCCTCACCTCACGGCTCGGCTGTCTGTCTGTTTTTACTCATGCCACAGCCATAGGCACGATACACTTTGTAATGTAAACAGATTTAAAACTTTAAATTGTTTAGCTGTTATTAATAATAATTAACAATAAAAAAAAATCATTTAAACATAGAACCCTATGTTCAATCACACCATGTGCACTTACAGTGAGGTAAATGGCCTTTTAAGTATGTCATTGAAACTGTTAAGCACTGATGCCTTTATTACTCCTTCTCAGTTCCCTTTACTTTGTCCCCATATGAAGATTAAAAACAATATGCTGCCTTAGGCCTTGGCCTCATTGGTCTAGGCAGAAATGCACCACTGAATACATGTAACATTGCTAGTTACATGTATTCAAGTTGCTCAGGGGCGGATTTAAGACTTTTGACACCCTGGGCTATATTGATTTGCCGCCCTGTGGAAATCGAAGGGTTAATTCTATAAACATTGGTGCAGCCTAATTGATAAAAAAATTTTAAAACTCAGCTATGACGTCACATGACGTCATTCAAGACTCCCTGCCTCTGCAGATAGACGAGCTGGCAGGGGAGGCACAGAAGACACACATAGATTTACTCCTGAAAATCAGGTTAAGAGAGGGGGTTCTGGTGAGTGTGGGGGTTCTAGGGGGGCCTGGGGGACATGGGGTGGGAGAGGTCTTCCCATCGAAAAAAACACAAATTAGTTTTGCCACCCTAAAATAGTGACCCCTGGGCTGCAGCCTATTTAGTCCATATGTAAATACGGCCATGAAGTTTGTATAAACTCTCACTAACAAGGCATTACAAGGGAACAAGGTACAAAATTGTCATCCATCACCTGACAGTTCCGCTGTAGAGATAGAGAGTTCTCAGAGAGTAACATGTAGTCAAGGAAAAAAAAACATCCTGGGATATCCCCTGTGATTGGATGAGAAGCCAACATAGAATACTCACTACAAAGCAAAACAGGCAGAGGGAGGGGCGACATTGTAATCTGTGGGCCAGTGAGATTGTGCTACGGAATATGCTGGTGCGTTACAAATAAAGTTCCTTCTCCAGTGGACCACAATTTGTCTGACCTCTCTGCTATGACCTACCCATCTTGGGTGACCCTACATGGTATATCTCACAGCTTCATTGAGGCGCACAAGCCCCATAACCATGACAAGGTAGCGATTCAGAAGGAGCTGGAACCTTAACTTAATCTAAAATTCTTACTGAGCTGCCTAAGCAGTTTAACAAAGCAATGGCCACTGCTATTATCACTGATTTGCATTGCTGATGCACTGTAATTTTTTTTTATATTTACTGTATAAAAGCAGATAGTCTAGTTCATCTAAAAGGCACTGTGTAAATGTGTATGAATGAGCCATTGTGGATCCATTTGTTTCTATATCATCTTATGAATAAACTTCATACCAAGAAAACACTTTTTGAAAGACTTTAGATTTTTCAATGACAATTATTCTTTTCAGCAGGATTCCATTTTTTTCTAACCTCATTCTGTCTGCTATTTTCTCAGGAGCATAGAGCCTTGTAAACCAATAGAATTTGCATTAGTCCTGTCGAAAGCACTGCAAGTTTTATCAGCCACATCACGTTTATGCATATAGAAGCTTCCTCTGCATTCAAAGTCTCCTTCTACCTCTGGAAGTGGATTTGCAGACATTAAAATGGTTAATTTTACTGCAACCTACAAAACCTAATAAATCATTGCCTGTGTATGTCTATTTTTCAAGTGTAGTTCTTCAAAATCGTATATTTTAAATATCAAACTGCATGTAATAAAATGCCATTATTTTGCATTTCTTTGATCCATAAGCCCCCACTTCCCAGGATTATACATTAATAACATATTTATTTGTTTGTTTATGTAAATCCATTGTGTAGGTGTTACTTTCTAAGCAGGCATTACGTTAATCCCACTCAATGTTTAATGTCATTCACTAGAAGGACTCACCATGCACAGGACATGAAAGCTTCTCTCACCAATGCCATTGCCCTCAGGTCACAGAAAGGAACCATATTTTTTAGCATTATTATGCTCCGCTAGAGCAGCGCCTCAACATAAAATTACCAGCCATTAGCAGTACTGTACTCTTCATGGTGACAGGGAAATCTGACAGACTGGCCGTATGAATATGTTAATGGGGTCTCTCTATTGTGTGAAAAAAGCAAGGACAGAGGAACCCATCAAAGGTCAGGAGACAAGTGTAATTGTCCCATGCAGTGACAAGTGCCTACAAGGTGAAAACAGCCACGTCAAGGTCACCCTATTATTCGGTGTATCACGACTGCGCCACCAACACTCTTTATGACATAGCAAATGGAAAATTAAACCATGGATCAAACTATATCCCAGGCAACCTAATATTTAAAGGAAGAGAAACAGATCTGAGCGCAGATTGCCATAAGAAGCAAAAGGCAATCTAGTCCGTCTATTCTATCCACATTTTTTTTGTTTAATTACATTTCAGGATGACCTCATATTTAACCCAGGCATGCTTGAATTCCTTAACTGTGTTTGACCATAGCGCTTCCATTGGAATGCTGTTCCACTTAAAGAGTCTGTTTTCCCCCCAAAAAGTGTATTTAACCTAAAAAGTGACCTCATGGACTGTAACACACCAGGCACATCTTTATGTCGATGGTCATGCTGATCCACTTGGAATTCATGGCAGAGATACTGGAGTGGGTTTCCAGTTCCTTCTCCAGTGGGCCACAGCATATAGCCCCTAGTATTCCTAGGTGGCAGGAGTGTATGAACTGAGGGGGACATGGGGTACAAACCCATCCCCAGATTTTTCAATGTGTGTAGAGACGAGGTCAGGCCACCCTGAAGCCATGTAGGGTTGGACCTGGTCAGTTGTGTAGTATTTTAATACTATGTGTGGTATCCCCTCAGATTGGGATGTGATGTATCCCCTCCTACACAAATGCTAGATGGTCTCCCATCCAAGTATTGACCAGTTCCAACCCTATATGGCTTCAAGGTGGCCTTACCTCCGAGTTCCCTGACTTGGAATCAAACCCAGGTCACAGTGGTGAAAGCACCAAATCCTAATCACTAGGAAACCCTATATTGACCAAACCCCGCTCATTCGCATATAAAGCACTGTGAGACACACATAAGCATATAGGAGCCACAGTTCTAAATATTTCGGAAATGATTTACCGTACAAAAAAAGTTTTGTCATGCTCTTTAAGGTATTTAATAATTCCTGAAATATTTAGAACTGCAGCTCCTATTGTGTTAATGTGAAGCTCAGAGTGCCCGATAAGGGTGTGAGAGGGATTTAACTCCCAGATAACATTGCAGGACTTTATTTTGGCTACTACAAAGACAAACAAGCAGGCTGTAATGATAATTATCACTTCAAAACAGCTAATTAATAAGCATGTGCTGCTCATTGTCATATAAATGCAGCAACAACATGGAACTTCCCTGGGCTGATTCACTTTAGTAACACATGAATAACACAACATATAACCAGTTTCTTGTGCTCTTTAAGAATCATTTGAAAACAACTGAATTTGGGATCCTTTAATTACCATACTTTTTGTAAAGTAGTACTATGCTAAATCTTCCACTTTCCAACTTCCAAACATGACATTTAGTTTTTCAATTCCTATTTTTCTGGAAGATACTTCCCTCCTGAATCTATTAAATCCGTTGGTATATTTGCAGGTTTTTATCATATCTCTCGTCCACCTTCAGACTTCAAATCATGACCTCTTGCTGCTATATTGCTCTTTTTCTGGAAGGTACTTGTCTTGTGAACTTTATTAAAATCCTTGATATATGTGTAGGTTTCTTTCATGTCCTCCTTTCCTTCTGTCCTCTGTTGTTGTCTTTCAGTCATGTCTGTCTCTCCATGACTCTATGGAGCCCATGTGTCAGCTACTGCCCCTCTGCATGATCATTGCTTCAATGGCCTCCTCTATCCGTCTCCATCTCGGCTATGCCCTTCCTTGTCTGCCTTCAATCATTTTCAGCGTCAGAGTCTAATCTAGGGAATTCTGCCTTCTTATGGTATGGCCAAAATATTTGAGCTCTAACTTCATGATCAAACCTTCCAGTGAACAGTTTCACTTGATTTTCGATTCTTTATTACATATTAAAGTTTTTGTTATTTAGACCCTGCACCATTTTAGTCAACCTCTTTTTTGAGATACCACCTCCCAAACTAACTCAAACTGGTAGTTAAAAGAAGTTCACCACAGTTCAACTATTTATCCAACACGCTAGGGTTGGTCAGCAATAAATACTTTATTAATGGTAGGGATGGATATAAATCATTAATAGATGGAACAAACACCCATTAGATGTTATTAGTGCTAATGTGAACCCAGTAGTCTGGTCATGCATATTTATTACACTTATATGCAATTATGTTGCCGTGGGATCTACCATTCTGGCTTTTTGTTGATTGACTTTCTCAGGTTAGAAGAGACTTTAAATGAATTCGGAGATTGTATCTGTACAGCTTGAATGTGGCAGCTACAACTGTCAGTTTTGTAAACAGGACTAGTGGAAAGCTCATTCGTTTGCAATAACATATCCTCCTGAAAAAAGCAGTAACCAGGATCGGGTCATAAGATTAAATGGAACTACACTGTGAAAAATAATTGCACATAAATCTATAAAAAGTTAAATTTGTACTTATGTATAATACCATTTGCAATTATCAAGTTTTTTAAAAGATCATATAAAAATAAAGAACATGGTGGGTCCTTAAAGGGATACCGTTCTCTATTCCTGATCTGCTTCTTTCCATGCTAATGTTTTGATCTCTTGTACGAGCCGGCATTAAACTCATTGCATATGTAAATAGATCTCTTTCCAAAATGCGAAGCAATCAGTTTGGTCATCAGTGACAATTCATCGTCTCTAGAAACATCTGGATCTAATATCATCTCAATTCTACAGAAATACTCATTACAAACAAGCTGTTTGTTCACAGTCTGGGGGTATCATCCGAAACCATCACTACCTAATGCTTCTTTACATGGAATGTATCTCCTGCTAGTGATTTCCACTGGATTCTATATCAAAATACATAAATGAAAATTTCCCAGGAATTTCTAAATTTTATAAACTTAAGTTCCATCGTCACAGAAAAGCTTAAAGGACCACAAACGTGCCATATTTATGAAGAACACATTTATTTTGAAGAAATTTACTTCATAATGTGTTTAAAATTAATAATTACAGCCTTTAATTTGTAACTGTTGTATTCAATTTTGCTTTCTATGGACTCCCATAGATATACTATACGGGTTTATGTTAGGTGCCATGGGGGTCCATAAGTACCCCCATGGTTATACTTGGAGGCCTCATGGGGATCTAAAATATTTCACTACAATAAGTTTTTTAAAGTGTACGTTCAAATGTGAACACAAATGTGCTATTTATTTACTGTACTACTGTACGGTGGAGGGCTTCTATCATCATAAATTAAATGACTGTTGTGGTAAACTACCTCCTCATAAAATCCACTACACAAGCTAGAAACCGGCCCCATGCTGATGAGAGGCAGTAACTTTGAAACAGATGTCAATGGGTAGGTTTATTGGCTTGTACTTCATCCACCCTGGGTTTTGCTTAAAGCTGTGTAATACAGCAGGCATATGCTTAAAAGGACCCATGTTTGAAACGATTTTTGGATTAAAGAGCGTAACCTTTGTGGGCACATTTGCATGTTCCTGCCCAGATTCCCAGAATGCAGTGCAATAACTGTATTTCTCAGAATTCTAGGCAAGAAACAATTTTTTTTTTACTTGTTTTATACGTTTAAATGTGAACACAAATGTACAGGATTAAAATTGTAAGACCGGCAATGCTGTCTGCCACACAATGCGTGTTAGTGTGTTTGGTTGTGTTAGTGGCTTGGTTTAAGTGTTACTGGGTTGATTTAAGTGTTTCTACCTTGTGTTAAATGTTAGTAGCTTGGATGAAGTGTTACTGGATTTCGTTAAGTGTTACTGCTTAAGGCTTCATTATACGTCCTTCCGGCTAGTTTTACGTCCTGCGGCCTCGTTTTCTTTCTGTTGGGTTTTTCGGCAACCATTTTTTTCCTTGCTTTTTTCAATCGTCAAAAAACACTAAATATGCCTTAAATTAACTTGCAACCTCAGTCACAGGCTCCCTGGCTCTCCCCTTGTGCTGTGTGTGAGTGTGTAAGTAAATTTAAGGCATATTTGTTGGTTTTTTGAGGTTGTTCCAGTTCCGTGTTTCGGCCGTTAAAGTCCGATTTTTGCGAGGCTTATAGTGGTGTATGTGCGGTTTTTGGCCCCAAGTCCTACACTCATTGCAGCCTAAGTCCTGCGTGCTTCAACTGCTTCCCTCGCTTTGCCAGGCTTGAAGTGCAATGAGCACCTTTGGCGTTCATTGCAGCCTTAGTCCCACGTGGTAGACGGCTTGCTTTGCTTTGCGAGGCTCGCAGTTGCGTCCCTGTGGCTGCAAACTGCACAGCCTAAGCCCTGCGTCAATGGCTTGCCTTGCTTCGCGAGACTCGCAGTTGCGGACTTACCAGTGCGTGACCAACATTGTGAGCGTTACAGACAGCCCCGTAGATCCACAACTATATATATGATATATTATCTATATATCTATTTATCTATCTATGTATATCTAAGGAGTATGATACAATCAGTCAATATCTGATGTGATTAATCTCTGTATGTAGATACAATGGGTAAACTAGATGGCATATTGTTTTTGCTTGTCATGTCAAAACTGTCACTATGATATCCTACCACCATCTGCTCCTATGTAGATGTCAGGGGGAGAAACTCTTCCAGCCCAAATAACACTTTCTCTAAAACTTGTACCAACCTTATTACATTTTTCATACATTTCCTACGCACAAAAATTAAACATTTAACAATTCTTGGACACAGACCTTTTTTTATAAAAAAAAAATATTTTTGTACTTCTCCTAATACCAGAGTACCAGTTAAAATCATTTAATTTTGCGCACAAAGGATTGCAGGGTAAGCATTTTCCGACGCAGTGAAAAACTTGGATTCCCTGCAAAGTGATTATTGTATCTAATTAAATGATAAAAGAGACTACAAAATATTCTCTATTTATTAATTCTGAGATTTGTAAAACACTTCCTGAATGTGCCAGGGTGCAGAGCTGGAGGGAGAGACACGTCTCAGTAGAGGGCATTCTCTGCGCTCGTATCTGAGCACTGCGGGGCCGTGAGAAGCCAAGCTCAATATTAACTATATATAATGGGTTTTAGGAAATACACTGCTTTTAAATACTCTGATAAAATAAGAATAATCAGAGACTTGAGCATCGAACAAGACAGAACGGTTCTAGTCTATAACTTGTCTGCCAAAGAAGTCCTAATAGTACAGTATATTCTGTGCATTTCAAGTTATTTTCAAGGAAGTTTACTTTTTATATTATTTAAAAGAAATTCTTTGAACTGTATGAGAAAAAATGTGCACAATATAGAACTATATTAAAAATAAAATCTTTTGAACTTGAAAATAACCACATATTTTATTGTAAAAAAATATAGCATTTAATTTAGTACTTTTTATATGCAATTATGCTACAGTTCAGTCTACCATGTTTTTGTTTCTGCTGATCTACTTCCACAGGTGGAAGGATACTTTGAATGCACAAGACGTACATTTCCTACCTGGAAAGTTCAGACACACACCCTCCTGAGCAAGTAATAGAAAGAAAGATTCTATCTATGACTATCTATCTATCTATCTAGCTATCTACTGCATGTATCTATCTTTCTATCTACACAGTATCACAGTTCAAAATTCTCTTGCTATTGTAGCCGCTATTAAATGACCACTGACGTGTCATATTTGTAATATGCTCTAAAAAAGACTTCGGACCAAGAGTGGCAGGATTTCTGAAACAGCGCTGTTTGTGAACTATTCGCGTGCTGCTATGGTTAAAGTGTACCGTGATTGGACAAACTGCACCATTGTGATTAAACGGTGTGGAAACTGCAGAGCACCATGTGCCATTGATGTCAGAGGTGAATGATGCCTGCAAAGGTGTGTGAGTTGAGCAACTTGCCGTCTAAATGAACCAAGGGGCTACCAGATGTCTGTCTAAAATGGCAGTAGAGCAAACCCTGTTGCGTATGGGGCTCCAAAGCAAATGGCTGGTCACTGCACCCCTGCTGACAAGAGTTCATCAGTAGAAACGACTTCAATTTGCACGACCATACCAAAATTGGACCTCTTTTAATTGGCAAAGGGTTTTCTGCTCTATCGACTGGATGGACATTGCTGTCTCAGGCTCAAAACCTCAGAGAACAAACACTCTGCAACCATTGTTGGAAGAACACCAGCTGGTGGCAGCAGTGTTATGGTCTGGGGAATGTTTTCTTGGCATTGTCTGGGTCCACTCATGCCTCTGGAAGGCACTCTCAACCAATTGGGTTATCTATTCATCCTTGCAGGTCAAGTACACCCATACATGTTGGCTGTCTTCCCAGGACAATGCAACATGTCATATGGCCAGAAGTGCCCGGGAGTGGTTAAGGGAAGAACGACGAAGACTTCTAAGTACTTTCCCGGCCTCCAAATTCTCCATACTTGAACCTCATCAAGCACCTGTGGGACCATCTCGATCTCCATATTCATCGTATGGATCCTCCACCACGCACTCTTCAGCAGCTGTCTGATGCACTCTGCAGTCTGCATGGCTACAGATACCCTTGCCAACCTTCCAGCATCTTATTGACTCACTACCACGCGTCTAGCTGCTGTCTGTGCTGCACAAGACGGTTATTCAGGATATTAGCTGGTAGTCATAATAATGTGACTGGACCATGTAGATAGATAGATATACAGTTGCAAGCAAAAGTATGTGAACCCTTTGGAATGATATGGATTTCTGCACAAATTGGTCAAAAAATGTGATCTGATCTTCATCTAAGTCACAACAATAGACAATCACACTCTGCTTAAACAAATAACACACAAAGAATTAAATGTTACCATGTTTTTATTCAACACACCATATAAACATTCACAGTACAGGTTGAAAAAGTATGTGAACCCTTGGATTTAATAACTGGTTGAACCTCCTTTGGCAGCAATAACTACAACCAAACGTTTCCTGTAGTTGCAGATCAGATGTGCACAACGGTCAGGAGTAATTCTTGACCATTTCTCTTTACAGAACTGTTTCAGTTCAGCAATATTCTTGGGATGTCTGGTGTGAATCGCTTTCTTGAGGTCATGCCACAACATCTCAATCGGGTTGAGGTCAGGACTCTGACTGGGCCACTTCAGAAGGCGTATTTTCTTCTGTTTAACCCATTCTGTTGTTAATTTACTTCTATGCTTTGGGTCGTTGTCCTGTTGTAACACTTATCTTCTGTTGAGCTTCAGCTGGTGGACAGATGGCCTTAAGTTCTCCTGCAAAGTGTCTTCATAAACTTGGGAATTCATTATTCCTTCGATGATAGCAATCCGTCCAGGCCCTGACGCAGCAAAGCAGCCCCAAACCATGATGCCCCCACCACCGTACTTCACAGTTGGGATGAGGTTTTGATGTTGGTGTGCTGTGCCTCTTTTTCTCCACACATAGTGTTGTGTGTTTCTTCCAAACAACTCAACTTTAGTTTCATCTGTCCACAGAATATTTTGCCAGTACTGCTGTGGAACATTCAGGTGCTCTTGTGCAAACTGTAAACGTGCAGCAATGTTTTGCTTGGATAGCAGTTGCTTCCTCTGTGGTATCCTCTCATGAAATCCATTCTTGTTTAGTGTTTTACATATCGTAGATTCGCTAACAGATATGTTAGCATATGCCAGAGACTTTTGTAAGTCTTTAGCTGACACTCTAGGATTCTTCTTCACCTCATTGAGCAGTCTGCGCTGTGCTCTTGCAGTCATCTTTACAGGACGGCCACTCCTAGGGAGAGTAGCAGCAGTGCTGAACTTTCTCCATTCATAGACAATTTGTCTTACCGTGGACTGATGAACAGTAAGGCTTTTGGAGATACTTTTATAACCCTTTCCAGCTTTATGCAAGTCAACAATTCTTAATCGTAGGTCTTCTGAGAGCTCTTTTGTGTGAGGCATCATTTACATCAGGCAATGCTTCTTGTGAAAAGCAAACCCAGAACTGGTGTGTGTTTTTTATAGGACAGGGCAGCTGTAACCAACACCTCCAATCTCCTCTCATTGATTGGACTCCAGTTGGCTGACACCTCACTCCAATTAGCTTTTGGAGATGTCTTTAGTCTAGGGGTTCACATACTTTTTCCACCTGCACTGTGAATGTTTACATGTTGTGTTCAATAACAACATTGTAATATTTAATTCTTTGTGTGTTATTAGTCTAAGCAGAGTGTGATTGTCTATTGTTGTGACTTAGATGAAGATCAGATCACATTTTATGACCAATTTGTGCAGAAATCCATATCATTCCAAAGGGTTCACATACTTTTGCTTGCAACTGTAGGTATAAAGAATAATTTCGAAGAGCTTCCTTTCTGGCTCTCACGTATACATATAAATGTACTGTGTATACAGATGTATACACACACTTGGCTCCCAAGTATTATATATATACTAGCGACTGGCCCGTCAAAAAATGACGGCAATACAATTGTAAGTCAGGTAATGCTGTTTGCTACACAATGTAAGGCTTTTAGTCCTCTGAGTAGCTTCGGCGCTCATTTCGAGCCTCTCCCCTGGTTTACTTTTGGTCGTATGAGCACCTTCAGGGCTCATTGCAAGCCCTGCGCTGAGCATCTTCGGAGCTCATTGTGAGCCTCTCCCCTCATGTACTTTTGCTCCTATGAGCACCCTGGGCGTTCATTGTCAGCTCCGCGCTGAGCGCCTTTGGCAAAGCGGGTCTCTCCTCTGCTCTGTTTTTTTTATATAAATATATTTTTTTATAATAATTATTTAATTAATTAAATAATAAATTAATATACTTTACCTATTTGTAATTAATATACCCAGGAATCAATATGCTGAAGAGCTAACAATCGCTGTTGTTTTTCCTGCAGCATACAATGTACATTTGGACTGTTGGTGACCTGAGGAGAAAGTGTCAGCAATGTGGCAGGTGTGCAGTGTAAATAGGCTGCGTGAGCAAGGCCAAACCGTTGGTTTAGTTGTGTAATGTGTTATTTTTTCTTTTTCCAAGTGTTACGGGCCGTAATTTCTTCATGCGTTCTTTTCAAAGTGCTGCGGGTCTCGCACTATGAATTGTGTATTTGAGTTTTGTGTTGTTCTGTAGTCCCGCGGGTCGTAGGTATGATACTTAATGCGTGCGGGGTCGTAGGGATGTGCGCCTACTCTCCACCAGCGCAGTGAGCAACTTTGGCGCTTTCTGCCAAAGTTGAGTGGGGGGTCATAGGGATGAGCGCCTACTGTGTCTCATCTCCACCAGCGCAGCTAGCGCCTTCGGTGCTCCCTGCCCAAGTAGTACTGGGTCGTAGGGATGAGCACCTATGGCGCTCATCTCCACCAGCGCAAGGAGTGCAGTTTAAACGTTGCATTACCAAAGTTTTTTGGCAAGCCTGCACTGCTGAGAACTTTATATGTGATATATATATATATATCACATATATAGTTGTAAGCAAGAGGGCTGTTGTTAACGCTTGGGGCCAAAGGCGCTCCTTGCCAGCAACTGCGGACCTCGCAAAATTTACGTAGTTACGAAAGCAAAATACGAGACACGTTACGACACATTATGACCTCGCAAAAATCGTCCGAAACCCGTGCACATGAAAACATGAAAAACACAATAAATACACACAACAAATACCTAAAAAGCTTACCTACAGTAAGGGGGGGCATCCAGGACCTCGAAAACTGAAGTTACACCTCAATTTTACTCCAAATAAAAGAGTTTAGACAAGAGAAAAATTAGACAAGAGAAAAATTGGCAGCCGAAAAAAAACGAAAACAAGGCTACAGCAGTCTAAAGACGCAAAACACCAAACACCTACAGATTTCCCGAAAAAAACAAGGACGCAACCCACGCGACCCCCAAAACATTACAAACACAATAAATACACACAACAAACACATAAAAAGGTTACCCACAGCAAGGGGGGGGGGGGCACCCAGGACCTCTGCAAGTGAACTTACACCTCGATTTAACTCCAAATTACAGAGTTTAGACACCAGAAAATCACCTAAGCGAGAGAAAAAATGGCCGCCGAACAAAACGAAAACGAGGCTAAAGGACCCTAAACACGCAAAACACTACCAAACAGCTACGGATATTCTGAAAATTCGGACGACATCCGAAACGAAGGACGCTAAATCAACAACAGCCGCATACCACACATTAGCCGCCATTTTAGAACAATAACTTATACAATCCGGAAGTACACAGCTACCCTAACGGATTTTCCTCGCACACGCACACAATTACACTGCACACATTCATGACACTTACACAGCAGCTCCACAGCACTGATGCTGCAGCAACACGAAAACAGATTGCCAGCTCTTCAACACAATGCTTCCTGCATATATTACTTGAAAATAGGTAAAGTATATTACTTTATTAATGTATTATTTATTTGATTGCCATACACCAAACAGGATTAGCTCACTTACAATTTCATTGCCGTCATTTTTTGACGGGCAATATTCTAGTATATATATATATAATACTTATGTGGACAATCTATTCTGCGCTACCACAATGGCAGCCTCAGATAGCTGGCTACCCACTAAAATGTATCGCCCTAGGCAGTAATGAACAGTGGACATACATGACACTATAACAAAAATATATACTTAATTACTGCATATTAATTTTTTTCTAGCTGCAATGAAATCCCCAGCCTGACATATCTTACTGGCATGCAGTAATGGCAGGTCATTAGAAGGAATTGCTGGGGTTTAAGAGCGGCATATCAGGATGCAAACATTTGCATTTGCCTTTAATCATGCAGCTCTGTAATGTAGCCCTGTCAGATTTAAACCAATTTATAGTGTGTGGAATATCTCAAAGCTGCATCATTCAGATATGACATCAGATGTATCGGGTATCTGTTGCCTACAAGCAGGGCCTTGTTAGGAATTATTATATTTCAAGCTGCCACTAAGACGCCATCATTGGTCTTAGTATAAATCTTCTCTTGCGATGAGGATGAAATAAAGTGTCTGTGAGAGGGTTATCTAGAACTACACTTTGCAGTTAGGTTACTGTCTGTTTAAATATAAGACATTACATGAGATAAGGGAGGAAAGGTCAATGTGGCCCCATTTTACTTTAATATCTTATTTCCTGTACTAAGTTTCCTCTTTTAGATGCTTCTTTGGGTGTAAACACATTTTCTTTGCAAAAGTTCTGTTGAAAGCAATGGCAGTTTTATCTGTCACATTCCTATTGTGTAGATCAAAGCTTTCTCTAAATTCAAAGACACCGTTAATCGGCAGAAATAAATGTGCATGAACATAAACAGAAGCATAATTATATATAAAATGTAATAAATTAAAGGCTGTATCTTCAACAGAGTATACCGTACATATATAACTATAGGGACACTGAAGTCTCATATTTAAGGTATGCTCTGTTGCAGAACTAGACTTGATAATAGCCAAAATGGCTGCAGATATTAAAAAATACAACCTTCAATTTATTTTATGAAAATATACGGTAGTGGGGCAACCAATACTTTGTTGTTAACATGAATACAGATAAGATTCTAGTTTTCTTAGATAAAGAACAAAATCTAAATCTTATGTCTATAATAGTCAATAAAGGAAAGGCTGTGGTTATTATTAAGAACACATTTTTGCAAATTCTTAAGTCTTATATGTGTGTGCGTCGTACAGTCGTATCCGACTCTCCATGACCTCATGGACTTTAACACACCATGCCGATCCAGTTGGTATTCATGGCAGAGATACTGGAGTGAGTTGCCAGTTCCTTTTCCAGTGGGCCACAGTATACTGCTCCTGGTATTTCTATGCAGTGTCTCCCATCCAAGTACTGACAAGACCCAACCCTACATGGCTTCAGGGTGGTATGACCTCTTGGTTCCCTGGCTGGAATTGAACCCGGGTCACAGCAGGGAAAGCACTGAATCCTAATCACTGGAGCAGGCCCCTTTAACATGTTGATGCACTATTTTCCTCATTTGCATGTCACCACCCAGTATCCTGTACTGAATTCTGTGGGAAATACGGTTTTCTATTCAGTTTAGTGACTCAGAATTGATTTGCAAAACAAAATAATAACTGATGGTCAGTGGTGCTATGTATTGTACAACATTAGCACATGCTTTCCTGACTTTAGATCACCCAGTATGTAGTGTTTAAAAGGACTCTTTAGCATTTTATTGTTTTATATAAATATTTTAACTATATGACTTCATTATTTATATCATCTTCAATTTTACTGCCATCTAAGATTTAAACTTCATTTACTTTTAGGAAGACCCCAGAACTGACCCCCATATTTCCTTTTTTTCCCTCAAGTTTCACAGCTGTGACCTAAAGTCACACCCAGAAGGAGAGGCTTCACACTCCAAATATAATGTTGCTGAGTGCATGTGCTCTCTGTGGATGTGATCTTAGGTCACAGCTGTGAAACATGGCACCCTATAAAAGTGAAGTAAATTGGTAATTCCAGCAGGTGAGAATCTCTTATTCTCGGGGCTTCTTAGAAAATCGTGTATGTATAAATCCTATATGACAATTACATTGAGGAAGATAGGATTAATCAAGTCACCTAGTTAAAACATTTATATAAAACAAAAAAATGCCCTAGGAGTCTTTTTAAAACATGAATTACAATAACAACTGACAAAATAGTACGGGAGCAGAAGCTGCAATGTACACAGTTATAAAGATCTTTAGACAATTGAGATTGTCTAAATTAATGCACAAGTAACTGAAATAATGAATTAAAATATTATGTTAATATATTTAAATTGGACTCTTACATCACCTATTTGCCATCATGCATTTAAAAAGGCAATACAAAAAATTCTGGTTTTAAAATGTTATTGTAATCAGTGGCGGAGCTAGTGATTGGAGGGCCCTGAGTGCAAAAAACAAAAAACAATATATCAATATAAGTCATAATTACGCAGCTACAACTTTATAAAATTAGTTTTTAATTAGAAAAAACACAAATGATGCCTTAGATGGTTCTTTATAATAGAGGCATTTACATTTCTACAGGAGCAGTGCTTGCAGTTATGCTTGCAGGATATCTGCTTCTGGGCATGTATGTGAGTCAAATAACTAAAGCACCAATGATTTAAACAACTCTTCCCCCTCTTCCCAACTCCCCCTACTTTTCATTAGATAACAACATTACTCAGGCTGCAAGCTTTCATGACATGCTCAAGGCAGACAAAATAGAAACTTTCTATATATGGAAACTAAAAAAATAAAGATTTTATTCTCACAGCCGCTGTTACTGTAGTTTATTGCATACTCCACAAACAGGATATTTTTCCTAAACTACACTGGTCTTTTAAAAGGATATGGAAGGTTCCTGTACTAGGTATCACATATAATAGTTGTCGTATTGCGAGTTTGTCGGTAACGCTATGTTAAAAATTACGGGTTGTGCATGCGCAATAGCGTTGCCGGCAACTCGCAATTTCGACAACTATGTGCGTGGCGGTTTACGCATGCCCATTGCGCGGCGTGAGAGGGTGAGGGGGAAAGAAGACACAAGGGAGGGAGAGGAGGGGGAAACAAGATACAAGGCAGAGAGAGGATGGGAGGGAAAAGACACAAGGTAGGGAGAGGAGGGGGAAAGTAGACTCAAGGGAGGGAGAGGAAGGGGGAAAGGAAAAGGAGGCACAAGGGAGGGAGAGGAGGAGGGAAAGGAGACACAAGGGAGGGAGAGGAGGGGGAAAGGAGACACGAGGGAGAGGGGGAAAGGGAGAGGGAAAAGGAAACACAGACGGGAGAGGGGGAAAGGAGGCACAGGAGAGGGAGAGGGGGAAAGGAGACACAGGGGAGAGAGAGCGAGGAAGAGATGGAGAGGGGGAAGAGACACAGGGGAGGGAGAGCGGGGAAGATACACAGGGGAAGGGAGAGGGGGGAAGAGACACAGGTGAGGGAAAGGGGGGAGACACACAAGGGAGGGAGAGGGGGTAAAGAGACACAGGGGAGGGAGAGGAGGCAAAAAGGAGACACAGGGGAGGGAGAGGAGGGGGCAAAGGAGACACAAGCGAGGGAGAGGCGGAAAGGGAGAGGGGGAAAGGAGGCACAGGAGAGGGAGAGGGGGAAAGGAGATACAGGAGAGGGGGGAAGAGATGGAAAGGGGGAAGAGACACAGGTGAGGGAGATGGGGGAAGACAAACAAGGGAGGAAGAGGGGGTGGAAGAGACAAAGTGGAGAGGAGGAGGGAAAGGAGACACAAGGGAGGGAGAGGAGGGGGAAAGGAGACACAAAGAAGGGAGAGGAGGGGGGAAAGGAGACACAAGGGAGGGAGAGGAGGGGAAAGGAGACACAAGGGAGGGAGAGAAGGGGAAATGAGACACAAGAGAGGGAGAGGAGGGGGAAAAGAGACACGAAGGAGAGGGGGAAAGGGAGAGGGGAAAGGAAACACAGGGAATGGAGAGGGGGAAGGGAGAGGGGGAAGATACACAGGGGAAGGGAGAGGGGGGAAGAGACACAGGTGAGGGAAAGGGGGAAGACACACAAGGGAGGGAGAGGGGGTGAAGAGACACAGGGGAGGGAGAGGAGGGGAAAAGGAGACACAGGGGAGGGAGAGGAGGGGGCAAAGGAGACACAAGGGAGGGAGAGGCGGAAGGGAGAGGGGGAAAGGAGGCACAGGAGAGGGAGAGGGGGAAAGGAGATACAGGAGAGGGGGGAAGAGATGGAAAGGGGGAAAGAGACACAGGTGAGGAAGATGGAGGGAACACAAACAAGGGAGGAAGAGGGGGATGGAAGAGACACAGGGGAGGGAGAGGGCTGGAAGAGTCCCAGGGGAGGGAGGGACAGCGGAGAGAGTGGGGAAAGAGACACAGGGGTGGGTTGAGGCTCGCAATGAGTGCCGCGTTCCGCAATCTGCATTGAGGGGCCTACAATGAGGACTGTAAAGTAGAGGGGGGGGGGAGAAAAGCTTGCAGTGAGCGCTGAAGGCGCTCATTTTGAGGCCTGCGATGAGTTAAAAAGTTACCAACCGCATGACGTGGCACACAATGAGTGGCAAACAATATTGCCAGGCTTCAAAATGTTTTGCCATAATTTTTGAAGGGCAAGTCGCTAGTATAATATAATATCCCTGTGTATCTATTTACTTTTATGTACTTTATTTAATTAAGGATTACTTATAAGCTCTGTTTTATATAATTAAGAAGTGCTTAAAAACTATTTTATTTTACTGCCTAAAATCAAACATATATTATCTGCTTTAGTCTGCCCTCTGCAGTTCATGATGACACAGACTCTGCTGTACTTGCTCTGCTGTGTCTCATACTAACCAATCAGTGACCATCTCTCAGCAACATGATGGTGAGACATGGTCCCTGATAGGCTAGGACACTTCACTGCATATACTGCAGTGGGCAGACCCATACCGGCACTATTTGTTGTGTTTTAAGCACTTCTTAGTAAAATAAAGCACATAAAAGTAAATATAAATAAATATATATATATATATATATATATATATATATATATATATAGGGATATTATATACCTAGTAAAAGCCAGGCACCTTCCTTATCCCTTTTAAAGCAATAGCCCAGCTGACAGATCAGACATCAGTATTACTTCCAAGCACGCCCTCTCCTGGTAATGCCACCAGACATGCCAGTCACTGCTAGGTAGGTACATCATTGGTGGTGGGATTTTTCTTTTGTTTCTCCATTGCCAGTTTAGCTGTAGGTAGTATAATATTGTAATAAGGTAACAGATATCACACTATATTTCTACTTCTCTTACCCCCAAATAATGCTCACTGTGTCATCTGGATATTTATGATAGCTCAAAGACATGGGTGTGTAGATCTAATTAAAAATGTGAAAGGGTTCTGCAGCCTGCTGCTTCCATGGAAGTCTCTGGGTGCCAACACTTGGCAGTCCTGCTGTCACCCAGCCAAATGTTTAGTCTTGTGCTGAACTACTGCCAGGACGCCTGCACTGCATTGTGGGAGAGTACAGCCTGGAGGTAGAGGGTTAAACTCACATAAGTATGCTCGCAGAACAAGACTTTGTATTAAGTCAAGTAAAAAAAGAGAAGAAAAAGGTTTAAGACGAGTGGCTCTCACTAGCGAGCATGAAGGAGCTATGAGGAGAGCAATGTTATAATGATTAAAGGGATACAGAAGTTACCTTAGTTTTAATATTAAAATAAACTACCTCTAAACATTATTTTATCAACAAGTGCTCTGTCTTTACTTACTGAAACCTTCCAAACAGTCCCTGCACAGCTCCACCTCCAGTAGCTCAATCATACAATGTTTCTATAGTACTGGATGTACTAGCCAATCATAGACTGTGTCTCTGTAATGGAACTTGCTCTGGAGGGTTTCCTGGATTGTACTATGTATATAATATAATTGTGTATCTATTTACTTTTATGTGCTTTATTTTATTAAATACATTTACAATTCAGTCTTTACTAAAACTAATGAAAGTGATCTGGAAGTTTGTTGGATTTTGAGATATATATATATATATATATATATATATATATATATATATATATATATATATAGATATATATATATATATCTATATATATATATATATATATATATATATATATATATATAAATATATATATATATATATGCACACACACATATGTATATATATATATATATATATATGCACACACACATATGTATATATATATATATATATATATATGTACATATATATATATATATATATATATATATATGTATATATATATATATATATATATATATATATATATATATAAATATATATTTATATATACTAGGAAATTGCCTGTCAAAAATGACAGGTAATAAATTGTAAGGCTGGCAATGCTGTTTGTCATACAATGTGAGGCTTTTGCTCCTCTGAGCGCCTGCGTTGGTTTTATTTTCAAAGTCCTGCGTGCCTGGTGTTGTTAGTGTAAGTGTTACTGTGTTGGCCGTCGTGTATTTTCTAAGTCCCACGTTGTGCGTGTGTGTTACTGTCTTCGAAGTCGTGTATTTTCTAAGATCTGCATACCCGGCGTTGCTGAGCCTCGTCTTCATCCCGTTTCAGAATTTTGATGTTTTTTGTCCACCATTTTTTCCCTCGCTTAGCCGATTTTCGTTCGACGAAAAACACAAAATATGGCTCCAATTAGTTTGCAACTTCACTCCCACACTTCCTGGCTCTCCCCTTGTGCTGTGTGTGAGTGTGTTATTATAATTTTTTTTATTATTTTTGTTGTTTTTTGGTGTTATGGAGTTACGTGTTTGAACCAACTCCGTGCCTCAACTGCTTGCCTCCCTTTATTTAATTTTGGAAAGTGCTTTTGAAAAATATAAATAAACAAATAAATACATATAACATAATTTCTCCTTTCCATTCTATTTCATTGATTTATTATAGTGATGGAAAACGGAGAGCAAGCTTTAACCCACCTGCATGTCTGTTTTATTACTCTGTTTGGGCCTCATTCAATTGCGATTTGGCCAATTGAATAGGGCTCTAAATAAGCACATAGCATATTTTTTTTAAAGAAGTTTTTAGTTAGTGAAAACTTTGCTTTTGGATAGATGTTTACTAGCTAAAAACTTCTTTAAAAAAAAAATTGTATGTGCTTATTTTGACCCCTATTCAATTGGCCAAATTGCAATTGAATGAGGGCCTTTGTATGCAATAAAAGTTGTAAATATTTTAGTTTGTGCAAATATTTATGTGCGAGGATGTTACATTTTTAAAAAAAGTATTTGTATTAATTTTCCAGACATTAGGATGTATATTTTAAGCCAGAAATGTAATGTTTACGCCTTCAATGTGTATTTTATACAGCACTTTTTATTGAATAGGTCATTCTTTCCCCTATTCTTATGGCACCTGTTGCTTTAATTTCGGGCCAGTGAAATCTTGCACCACTGAACATAACCTCCCCACCTTTTGACATGAAATTTGGTACCAAAAAATAAAACAACAATCTGTCTTTGGGGGTATAAAAGGCTGGCGCTGACCCCGATCATTTAGACTAACAGCTGCGGACACTTAAAAGAGACTTCAACACAATAAAACCTTATTGTTAAAGTTTTAAGTTTTTTTTGTACTTTACAGATCTGCTTGAGCAGCCACTGAAATCTGATCATTTCTATGTATTTCTGAGTCTCTTTAATGTTTATTGGGCTCTGTAGGGTTTAATTTTTTAAATATTAGAATGTAATAGATATTACAAATACGTTATATTATGCATTACATGTAATTAACTAATTTATAAGAAAAAGCCACTGAAATTCCACAGCACTCATAATAGTAACAAAAGTGTCTGACACAACCAATAAATACGGCACACATTTTTTTTTTTAAATCAAAATTTATAATTTGAGGCTATATTTATAGGGTGAAAAAGTGGCGGTATGGAGTATGGCAGCAATAGAGAAGGAAATTGACTTTGGATTTCTTATAGATTTCAAAGTAGGCAAGCAATAAAAAAACTGCTGGAAAAAACAGTAGGAACAATGTCCTGGTGTTGCTGAAAATTAAGTATTAATTTAATAACATAGGATCACTCATTTCAATTCAGTCTATTCAGCAAAAATAGTTAAAGTGATAAGGAAGATCATTGGAATTTAAATTAATTATATATATGTATGTATGTATGTATATATATACCGTATATATATATATATATATATATATATATATATATATATATATATATATATATATACAGTAGACTCCCACTTACCTGGAACTCTCAAGCAACCGGCACCAGCTTCCATTCCACCGTTTCCAGAAACTCTCAACTAACCGGCATTTGACCCTGCGCAACCGGAATCTTAAGCAACCGGAAATGACCCAGCTCAACCGGAATCTGAAGCAAACGGAAATGACCCTGCGCAACCGGAAACCTCAAGCAACCAGCAAAAGGAGCAGCCTGTAAGTGAACCTGGACATGGATGAAGTGGATCCTGACCTTGTAGGAACCCATCGGAAGCCGCTGCCTGGAAGTGCCAATCTAAAGCATCTAACTGTAAGTGCCAATGTAATGTATAATAAAATGCTTTTTTTTCAATTAACTTTGTCTCTATGTGTTTTTTTTTTTTTTTTTACCTGAATGGCTGCTGCCGGATAACTGAGAGTCTAATGTATATACTTATTTTTCTCTGAGGAAGTCTGTGTGACAGACGAAACACATCGAAGATCCAGAGAATATTGTTTATCCCCATTTTTTCTAAGCACTTCTATATTTTATACAATAAGTTAAGTAGCAATATATTGATAAAGAAACATTTTATGAGTACAAGTAACATTTTATATAAGGTTTGCTATAATGAAGCAAATACAGAAGTATGTTTTGTGTATCTATTTGCTTTTATATACTTTATTTTATTAAGAAGTGCTTATAGGCTCTGTTTTAACTGCCTACAATCAAACAAATAGCACCTGTATGGGTCTGCCTACCTCAGCGTACGCAGAGACAGACTCTGTAGGGATGAATGAGCAGCATATTGTCCTAGCCTATTAGTGACCATGTCTCAACAGCATGTTACTGAGAGATGGTCACTGATTTGTTAGCATGAGACGCAGCCTATCAAGTACAGCAGAGTATGTGTCTTTGTGGTCTGCAGAGGGCAGACAGAAGCAGATACAATTGGTTTGATTTTAGGCAGTAAAAACAGAGCTAATATGAACTTCTTAATAAAATAAAGTACATAAATGTTAATGGGCACAGAGATATATTATAAACCTAGAAACCTTCTCTATCCCTTTAAGTGTTTTATCCTATTAATAACTTTTACTTATTTCACCCATTTCACTTAATAAGATAAATGTCAGTATTTTTCTGTGGAGGCTATAATGATTATTTACAGCAATATCAGTTTGAGGTACTGTACAAATATTAGTTAGTTACTCCATTGTGTATGTTATTCTGCAAAGCTTTTTTTATGAAAACGTAAGAAAGTATTTGACAACTAAGCTCATAAAAATTACATATTAACTTTATAAAAACTACTTGTTTTACTCTTTACATTATCCCCTCTTTATAAAAATGTCTAATAATTTATACTTTTTTTCCAGAAATCAAAGTGGGTTAAAAACATATACCGTATTGGTCCGAATATAAGCTGCACATTTTGAGTTTGCGAGTTACGGGTGTGGCTTATATTCGCAACCGTAAAAAAAAAATCACTGCCGATGTTCGAGCCTGTTTCTTGCAATGGCTGATCACTTTGAGAGTCTTTTTCTCTCCAATTTTAAGGGTGCGGCTTATATTTGAGTACTATCTTTTTTCTATTTTTTCCCCTTGAATTTTACAGGTGCGACTTATATGCGGGTGTGGCTTATGTTCGGACCAATACGGTAGTTAAAAATCTTAATAAATCCATAATTATATCTTATTCTACAGACCCATTGAAAAGTATAGAATAGGTTTGTCAGCTTGTTTCCTCGAGGGCTGGAGTAAGGTGAGAGTTGATAGATATTTCAGGATAAGTAACTTAATTAAGCCACTAATTACATCCTGAAAATCCGTCTTCATGGTGAAGCTGGGCTAACCTGATATAGAAAGAGTGATTAAAGAATATGCTTTTTAATCGTATTTCATAAAATAATTGTCTATATTTAAAACTGTAGACATTCATATAAATAGGATTTGTAGAATAACACCAAAATTCCAATAATTAGCTTCGCCACTCATTGCAGACGTCGTCCAACCCGCCAATTTCGTGCCTCGCGCTCATTGCAAACCTCTCCCCACTCTCTGACCCCTGTGTCTGTTCCCCCCCTCTTCCTTCCATGTATCTTTTTCCCCCTCTCTCCCCCCCCCCTCCCCTCCCTGCCCTGTGTCTCTTTTCCCCCCTCTCTCCCCCCTGTGTCTCTTTCCACCCTCTCCAGCCTCTTCCTCCCCTGTGTCTTTCTCCTCTCTGTCTCTGTTCAGGTCTTGAGTGCCTTGTGATGCCCCGTTACTTGTATTTTCCAAGTCTTGCGTACCTCGCGATGAGCGCCATTGCTTATATTTTCCAAGTCTTGCAGGGCTTGCGTTGATGGGCCAAGTGTTACGGGCTTCGGCCTCTTTTTGAGCCTTTTTGAAAACATTTAAGTCTTTATGGCCGCCATTTTTTCCTTGCTTTGCCTATTTTCAATCTCCGAAAAACGCCAATTAAGCCTCAAATTAACTTCCACTTTCACTCTCAGGCTCCCTGCCTTTCCCCATGTGCTGTTTGTGAGGTTTTAAGTTATTTTTTTTTTATTAATTGGCATCTTTCGGTGGTTTTCTGAGGGCTTCCGAGTTACGGGCTTGAAAAAAATATTGTCCGTTAAAGTCATAAATTTTTCAAAGTCTTGTTTGCCTCGCGATCAGCGCCTTCAATCCATTTCCATCCTCCATCAGTGGAGCATCCTCGGGCAAATAACAACTATGGCGGGACAGATGACCCATAGAGAGACCCTGAAAGGCCACAATTGCAGCAAAGGTGTGCAGGCCTTGCGATGAGCACCTACAGCTCTCATCAAAAGGCCCGCAATGAGCGCCTTTGGCTCTCATAGCGCATGCGCAAGGCTGTAACATCTTACATTGCGTGACCAATATTCGTAACTTACCACAACTATTATATGTGATAGACATTCAAATAAATGTATAAAAGATTTAGCACTTGTCTATTATTGCTACAGGACCTCTGTATATTGACATGTGAGATGCTGCTTAGAACTCAGATGCAATCTGATTGGCTCTTGAACTTTTGACCCAATCAACTTACAGAGCTGAGTGTCAGTGAAAAAATGAAACATTTTAATATGGCTGCTTCTGCTTTCCACAAATATTGAGAGGTTGCTTGCAAACTAGACATGTTCCATGACTTTTTCATAGCTATTACCCTTCTCTATGCTATGCTCTTTAGTTTTAGAGAGACTTCTTTTAGGTGGAACCTGCCCTTTAATCACAATACACTTTACATAAACCATCCACGGTGCATGTTCGTGACACAATTATATTGTTTAAAAGAATATTTTTACATTATTAAAACCAGAGACAGTCTCCGGGGCTCGTGTTGTTTCAGTGGCTCATCCTAGGTGAAGTTGGATGGCTCTCAGCCCAGCTTGTGTGGGCCACTCGAGAGATGGGAGAAGCGCCCTAAGGCAGGTGTTAAATGTTCTTCCTGGTTCCTTAGTGGTAATCATCGCAAAACAAGACTGTCTTGTCTGTTCCTATCAACAAGCTGCTTCCCCGCATCTGTTGCCTGGAGACAGAGCAGTTGTTTACAAGTTTGTGTGTTCCTTGGGCCTTCTTAGAAGGGACGGGGCAAGAGGGAGGTCAGTGGAGACTGTAGTATTGGAGCAAGGATTGGAAGACGGCACACAAAGTAGCAAAGAAGCTTCTACCATTGATTCAAAAAGAACATGTAGATAGATAGATAGATAGATAGATAGATAGATAGATAGATAGATAGATAGATAGACATGTATTGTAGATAGATTATATCGATAGATAGATATTATTGTAGATTCTATAGATAGATAGATAGATAGATAGATAGATAGATAGATAGATAGATAGATAGATAGATAGAAATGTATTGTAGATAGATTCTATAGATAGATAGATGGATAGATGGATAGATAGATAGATAGATAGATAGATAGATAGATAGATTCTATAGATAGATAGAAATGTATTGTAGATAGATTCTATAGATAGATAGATAGATAGATAGATAGATAGATAGATAGATAGAAATGTATTGTAGATAGATTCTATAGATAGATGGATAGATAGATAGATAGATAGATAGATAGATAGATAGATAGAAATGTATTGTAGATAGATAGATAGATAGATAGATAGATAGACATGTATTGTAGATAGATTCTATAGATAGATAGATAGATAGATAGATAGATAGATAGATAGATAGATAGATAGATAGATAGAAATGTATTGTAGATAGATAGATAGATAGATAGATAGATAGATAGATAGATAGATAGATAGATAGATAGATAGATAGATAGAAATGTATTGTAGATAGATAGATAGATAGATAGATAGATAGATAGATAGATAGATAGATAGATAGATAGATAGATAGATAGATAGACATGTATTGTAGATAGATTCTATAGATAGATAGATAGATAGATAGATAGATAGATAGATAGATAGATAGATAGATAGAAATGTATTGTAGATAGATAGATAGATAGACATGTATTGTAGATAGATTCTATAGATAGATAGATAGATAGATAGATAGATAGATAGATAGATAGATAGATAGATAGATAGATAGATAGATAGAAATGTATTGTAGATAGATAGATAGATAGATAGATAGATAGATAGATAGATAGATAGATAGATAGATAGATAGATAGATAGATAGATAGACATGTATTGTAGATAGATTCTATAGATAGATAGATAGATAGATAGATAGATAGATAGATAGATAGATAGATAGATAGATAGAAATGTATTGTAGATAGATTCTATAGATAGATAGATGGATAGATAGATAGATAGATAGATTCTATAGATAGATAGAAATGTATTGTAAATAGATTCTATAGATAGATAGATAGATAGATAGATAGAAATGTATTGTAGATAGATAGATAGATAGATAGATAGATAGATAGATAGATAGATAGATAGACATGTATTGTAGATAGATTCTATAGATAGATAGATAGATAGATAGATAGATAGATAGATAGATAGAAATGTATTGTAGATAGATAGATAGATAGATAGATAGATAGATAGATAGATAGATAGATAGATAGATAGATAGATAGATAGATAGATAGATAGACATGTATTGTAGATAGATTCTATAGATAGATAGATAGATAGATAGATAGATAGATAGATAGATAGATAGATAGATAGAAATGTATTGTAGATAGATTCTATAGATAGATAGATGGATAGATAGATAGATAGATAGATAGATAGATTCTATAGATAGATAGAAATGTATTGTAAATAGATTCTATAGATAGATAGATAGATAGATAGATAGATAGATAGAAATGTATTGTAGATAGATAGATAGATAGATAGATAGATAGATAGATAGATAGATAGATAGATAGACATGTATTGTAGATAGATTCTATAGATAGATAGATAGATAGATAGATAGATAGATAGATAGATAGATAGATAGATAGATAGATAGATAGAAATGTATTGTAGATAGATGGATAGATAGATAGATAGATAGATAGATAGATAGATAGATAGATAGATAGATAGATAGATAGATAGATAGATAGATAGATAGATAGATAGATAGATAGAAATGTATTGTAGATAGATAGATAGATAGATAGATAGATAGATAGATAGATAGATAGATAGGTAGATAGATAGATAGATAGATAGATAGACATGTATTGTAGATAGATTCTATAGATAGAGAGATGTATAGATATATCTAGATTGAGCATTGATACAATGTTGCAGTACACATAAACAAATACATTGCATTGCTACTCTATGAGAGGGTTTGTGGGGTTTGATTCAAGAAAAGAAAGTGGTTTTGCTGCGTGAAATAGATACCATTTGTGTCCATTAGACGCTACCATTATAATGTTAGTTACATTAATGGAATCCCCAAAGAGTTCAACTCTATTGGAAACATGTTCCCATTCAGCCAAGAGGAAATGAATTGAAATGATTTCAATTATCAAAAGAAAGGAATTGACTGTTCTTGCTCTACACTTCAACAACTAATAGTTTAACTCATCAATCCTACTTTCATCAAGTTTAATGGGAATATCCATTTGCTATGGTAAGATTTACTATGCTAAAATAATGTGTCTGCTTCAGTACAGTATAATATATATAAACCCATTGTCCTTCGCTGCTAATGGCTCTTAAAACACATTGTATAATTAAGTAATGTAAAAATTACTTATCAAATCCCATCAGCACCAATATACCTGACAGTGCATTGTAAGTCAGTTACCGAACAGATATAATAGGACAAAGTCAAGACTATTTTTTGTGTTAGATCAATGGCCTATATTCACAGGAGTCTGAATTACTGTTAGAGGGATAGGGAACGTTCCTGGATTTTATATATGATATATGGCAGCTACAGAAGAGGAAATAGAGTTTGGTGTTATTATTATTACCTGATGATTTATATGTAGGCAAGCAATGGAGGAGGGAGGGGGGAGGAAGACACAGGGGAGAGGGGGGAGGAAGACATAGGGAAGAGGGGGGAAGAAACACAGTAGAGGGGAGAAGAGACACAGGGGAGGGATTGTGGGGGATAGACACAGGGGAGGGAGTGGGGCGAGACACATGGGAGGTAAAAGGGGGGAAAGAGACATGGGAGGGAGAGGGGGTGAGAGACACAGGGGAGGGGGGGAGGAAGACACAGGGAAGAGGCGGGAGGAAGACACAGGGAAGAGGGGGAGGAAGAGGGGAAGACACAGGGGAGAGGGGGGAAGAGACACTGGAGAGGGGAAAGAGACACAGGAGAGGGGGGAGAGACACAAGGGAGGGAATGGGGGGAGAGACAAAGGGGAGTAGGGGGGAAATACAAAGGAGAGGGAGATGGGGAGATAGACATGGGAAAGGGGGAGGAAAGAGATACAGGGGAGGGAGGGGGAGAGAGACACAGGGAGGGAGATGGGGAGAGAGACACAGGGGAGGGGGAGGAAAGAGACACAAGGGAGGGAGAGGGGGGAAGAAATACAGGGGAAGGGGATGGGGGGAAAAAATAAAATAAATATCCCATCATTAATGGTGGGCAAACGACAAGTAATAATAATAAAGAATAATAAAGAAACATTGAAGTTTTATGAATTTTACTACCTATATAATATACTTGCGTATCTATTTACTTTTATGTACTATATTTTATTAAGAAGTGCTTATAAGCTCTGTTTTTACTGCATTAAATCAAACACATAGTCCCTGTATGGGTCTGCCCACTGCAGCGTATGCAGACACAGACGCTGTATGGCTGGATGTGCAGTGTAGAGTCCTAGCCTATCACATATCAGCAGGGTGTTGCAAAATATTGCTGACAGATCAGCACTGAATGGTTAGTATGAGATACAGCACAGCAAATACTGAGTCTGTGTCTTCAAGAGCTGCAGGGGGCAGACCAAAACAGATAATATTTGATTGCTTTTAGGCAGTAAAAACTCAGCTTATCAGCACTTCTTAATACAATAAAGAACATTAAAAAAAAAATTATATACCGAGTAAAATCCAGTAACCTTCCATATCCTTTTAAGTAAAAAAAATATACTTAAAGACTATTGTGGTCATTTTTTTCTCTGATGAGGTCTGGGTGACAGACGAAACACGAAGAGGCAGAGAATAGTCTTCATCCCTGATCATTTTTTCTGAGCATTTTATACAATAATGTAAGCAGTAATATATTGATATAGAAGCACTTTTTGAGTACAAGACACTGATTTTATAATGTTTTTATATAAGGTTAGCTATAATGTATCAAATACAGAAGTATTTTTTGTACACTTAAAGGCTTCGTTCTGAAGTAGCAAGAATTTTGGATGATAAGACAAGAATTGAAGAACAGAAAAATAAAAAAATCTTCTTGAACTCCAGAACTATACTGACTGTATATGTATTAATATATCAATTTGTAATGTATATTCCATGATAATATATATTTTGTTGGCTTGATATTTTGTAGAAACTTTGCTTTTCTAACTTTATTTATGCAATTATTTACTGCAGGGCTCCTCCATTTTCTATTCTGAGCTGATTCTGTACTCTACCTTCTCAGGAGATTGTGTCCTTGTAAACTAATGAGCTCTCTGTTAGTTTGGTTGACAACTTAGGTAGTTTTTACGCTTACATTCCTCTGTTTAATAAAATAGGCGGTTTTGAAAAATATATTTTTATGCATTTCAAACATAGTTTTTCAAAAGAGTATATGTTACATACAAGACTGCAGTTGCCATAACATGTAAAGGAAAAAGCTCATGTTACCTTATACATGTATGCCAGGGAAAACCTCAGATAATATTTGTGTTGTCAAAATGGACAGTTTTGTAGTGAAATAGCACTACATTTAAAAAAAAGCTGTTTCAATTATTTATGAAAAAATAACAATAACATTAATAACTGTATTAGTCAAGAGCATAAAAGCATTTTTGGGGGAAAAAAAACAACATTTAGCTGACATTGCTTTAGTCAAGGGTGCTTCCATCTTGCTTGCAGGCTGAGGGGAGGGTTGTCCTACAGAGAATTGCATCTCTATCCATTCCTTTTATCAGTGGCTATTTTAAATAGCAGTCTTGCAATAGAACTGATTAGAGATGTCATCTGGATCCAAGGTTCTTCCTATTCTCCTTAAGTGTCTAACTGTATTAGGATCAAAAACAATTTTGAAGGATGTATTTATTTATTTTAAACTCTGTAAACACATTTTTCACATTATCAAGTCTTTATCAGAGCATATTATAAATATGACACATAGCCACTACAATAAATAGATAGGTAGACAGATACTGTTTAGATAGATAGATAGATAGATAGATAGATACATATATACATACATATGTAGATACAGTATATGTAGATAGATAAATAGATACGTACATAGATAAATAGATATATGGATAGATACATACAAACATTAGTAGATACAGTATATGTAGATAGGGTAGATATGCAGATAGATAGATATGCAGATAGACAGACAGACAGATAGATAGATGGTTGGAAAGATAGATAGATAGATAGTCACAGATAGGTATGTAGCTAGCTAGCTAGATAGATAGACAGATAGATAGATAGATAGATAGATAGATAGATAGATAGATACATAGATAGATGGATAGATAGATAGATAGATACATAGATAGATGGATAGATACATACATACATATGTAGATACAGTATATGTAGATAGGATAGATATGCAGATAGATAGATAAATAGATAAATAGATAGATAAGTTCATAGATAGATAGATAGATAGATAGATAGATAGATAGATAGATAGATAGATAGATAAACCATTAAACTTCCTTATGAAAACACCCATATTAGTTGCTGTACTGTTGCTTTAACACATTGTGCATTTCCACACTTTTTCTGCTCCAAATCACAGGCTCTCTCTAATGAGACAAGTACAGGACACTGTGGCTCATTATCATACAATGGTGCCCACCTACACAGCGCGCCTTCTAATTCTATAAATGAAGACGCACTATCGCTGGTGACAAGTACGTATATAGGGGGACATCATTCCAGAGGACATTGAGGCTGTCAGCGCTAACTTCACTTTATCTTACAAATAACACCGGTTATGTCACACGCCACAAGGATGTTCAAAGACAAGCAAAAATAACAATACAAAGCAGCGTTACCAATGATTTGTTTCCAGGGTGTTTCTAGCACAATATTTTATATCACGTTGGTTGCTGCTGATGATACAGGACTTTTCAGCTTAATATTTCTACATTAGATGGACACTTTAGACACAAAGATTTTTATCATGCATTTAATATATATACACAATAAAAAAAGGTATTTTTGTATGATAAATAACTGCCATTAAGGGAGTAGAGAGCAGGGTGCTTTATTCTCATTAGCCTGACTTATGGATTGAAACAAATTCCAAAGGAAGTTTGGTCAAGTGCAGGTTATATCTGTTTGCTTAGCTTGTTGCATATTCAAAACAATTTTGATAAATGCCATGCTTGAGAACACACAATAGATACCCAAAGATCACTGCCACTTTGTTTCATATATCAGGCTGTTCAGTCGTGTCACATCTGGTTGCGCTTATCCATAAGGCTTCTTGGCAAAGACACTGGAATATATATATATATATATATATATATATATATATATATATATTGTTGTTTAGCCGTATCAGTGATCCTAAGCACTGCAGCACGCCAGGCATAATTGTTACATATCCACTTGTGCCTATCCATAAGGTTTTCATGGCAAAGATACTAGAGTGGGTTGCCAGTTCCTTCTCCAATGGACCGCAATTTGCCTGACCTTTCTGCTATGACCTGCCCATCTTGGGTGACCCTACATGGTATAGCTCACAGCTTCTTTGAAATACACATGCCACTTCACCACAACAAGATAGAGATCCAAAAGGGGTATATCAGGTTAGAGAAGTATAAAAGATGCCCTATTTTCTCACATAATTTTGAAGATAACATATTTTTAAAATGTATTCCCCCAACAAGATTCCCTTGCGGTTTGGTGGTTAGGATTTGGTGCTTTCACCACTGCGACCTGGGTTTGATTCCACTAAGGGAACCAAGAGGTCACACCACCCATGGATGGGAGACCACCTAGGAATACCAGGAGTTGTATGCTGTGGCCCACTGGAGAAGGAACTGGCAACACACACCAGTATTTCTGAAATGAATACTGAAAGGATCTGCATAGTGCGTTACGGTCCATGAGGTCATGGAGAGTCGGACACAAATGAAATACACAAAAAAATACCCCCAACATCAAATACACTTTGTGGAGCAGAAACAGTGCAAAATATATCCTGAACATGAGCCAATACAACACCAATAGGCCATCACCATGTTTCTCTATAAGGCCACATTCAAATGACCACAGATCCATCCTTTTATAATAATTCATGAGCTAAGATAAATTATTATTATATTAAAAGTTCTTCTTTGATATATTATTCCTTTTTAATATGTTTCCCCTCCCAAACACTCTGCAGACACGGACATCCTTCTTGGAGTCACAGGACTGGAGCAGCCTGTATAATTATGGCAGGTCCGAGCTTGCATTGTTGTTGATGAACCGCGATGAGGACATAGAGTAGATTGCCATCATTTAAGACAAATATACTTTCTAGAGTTATAAAATTAAATTACTGAGTGTTTCCAGCACTTATATTGCCTAATGTGTGTGGATCTTTATGCAATCAGCGATTGCCATAAAATTCCACTACGCGTTTCACTCTGTCAACAGCACTTCTTCATGCATTTCTTATTTTCTTGGTAGTTTTATTTATTTACTCATTTCACGTGTTGAACTTTTGTTTTATTCTCTTTTTATACACCAAAACTGGACATATGGGCTATCATGTCACATAAAAGCTAAATTCCTTTAAAAAAATCCAGCATAACAAAGAAGTATTATGTTCTTTCAATGAACTTCTGAGGGCACCATGTGAATTTGTTGTTGCTGTTTAGTCATGTCTGACTCTCCATGACCCTTTGAGCCACAGCACACCAGGCACATCTTGAGTCTTGTTACAGCTCCTTCTCCAGTGGACCATGATCTGTCTGACCTCTCTGCTATGACCTGCCCATCTTGGGTGACCCTACATGATACAGCTCACAGCTTCATTGAAGTAAAAGTCCCTACACCATGACAAGGTAGCGATCCAGAAGGGGACCATGTGAATTAGCCAGAGGGATATTTGTGTGGAGGCCCCATGATCATAAATTGCCTGGAGCAATATTTATGAATGATCTCATGTTCCTGTTCGACTTACATTAAATAAACAGAAAATGTGTATATTTGCCTCCGGTATCTACATAGGAAATTATTTTAGCATGTTTGTTTAAAAATTAATTGTTTTTTTTTTTATTTAAGTGAAATTCCTTTTAGACTTATGTTTTGACAGAATAATCAAACAGGATAATTTTGTGTTGAAAATGTATAATAGGATTTTAGTAACATAAGAATGAAGATAAATAATACACACTTTGTACTCTTGGTTGAGAGATTCTCTAATGCATTTCTCTCAATTACCATGAAGTCTTTTCAAGACATGGGGTTAAAGGATCTCTGTAGTTCAATAAAAAAGGAACCTGTTTGAGAAGTATGTAACAAACCAAACTAACAACCTTAAGCTGTGAAACCCATTTACATAAAACATTTTTTTGAGAAAATTTTATTTTTTGAAGACTTTGTATATGACTAGAGGATTCTATCTTCTTCTATGTTGCATCACATCCTGAGAGTTGGATCATGATGTGTGTGTGTGTTTTTATCAGTAAAGGGAGGGGTGGGGAGTAGGGAAAGGGGAAGATTAGGAGTATTTGTTAGATTATTGGATCTGACTCAAATAAAAAAACAACACATTCCTTTCACATCCACCGAAATAGTCGGTGTGCATCAATAGATGCCAGCACTGCTCTACAGAAATGTAATACCCCTCTCACACTGCTCTTCCACTGAACTATTTTTTTCTAATTAAAATTATTATGACTTATTTCCTGCCTAATTATGCTTTCGGTCATGCTGAAAGTTCTTCAATAATATATATACATATACAAATTGTTAATGAATACCATGTGTTAACCTGGTGGTTGCTAACACATAGTTGTACCTATGGAAGGCAGAAATCGTAGACCGCCCATTGAGCCAGGGTTCAGGACAGGTTATGGTTTGTTGGTATCCAATATGGAATCAGGGGCTGGCAATAGGCTTGGGTATCCACAGGAAAGGCTGAAAGTTGGGATTTCTCCTGGATCTTACTGAAAGTTTTTTAATATTATATATACAAATGTTTAATGGATACCATGTGTTATCCAGGTGGTTGCCAACACATAGTTGGATCTACGGAAGGTAGAAATTGTAGACTGCCCATTGAGCCAGGGTTCAGGTCAGGTTATGGTTTGTTGGTATCCAATATGGAGTCAGGGGCTGGCAGCAGAATTGGGTATCCAAAGGAAAGGCTGAAAGTTGGGTTTTTCAAGCAAATACTGGGGCTAGTGGCACGTCTACCATCTGTTCAGGCTAGGTGAGACTTATTGCCACCTCTGTCATTCTTCTGTACTCCTTTAGCCATAGTAGTGCTCATTCTAGAGTGGGTTGCCAGTTCCTTCTCCAATGGACCACAATTTGCCTGACTTTTCTGCTATGACCTGCCCATCTTGGGTGACCCTACATGGTATAGCTCACAGCTTCATTGAAATACACATGGCCCTTCACCACAACAAGATAGAGATCCAAAAGGTAGTGCTCATTCCACTTTCATGGTGTGCCATGATACTCTGGATTGAGCCACCATATGTCTAGAATAAATGCAGATCAATGTGCCAGAGTATGGAACAGGTACGTGGATTATCCCTCACGCCATGATGGTGATCACAGCTAGTGTTTCACATACAACACAAACCTAACAGTCTCCTACAACACTTCCATGGTGAAAGAATGAGTAGTTAGTAGGAACCACAGATTAGTAGATACCGTCAAGTCTGTAATGCCTGTTTTTACCTCATTTGGACAATTACATTTCCTTCAAGTCTTAATGAATTTAGGTAATGCCATTTATATTATTATTTATCTTGCATTAGCGGAGACGTACAATTTCCATCATTTTACATGTAGAAAGTAGTACCTTATGGCCTCTCACATCTTAATCCCACATTGAAACACTTTCCCGGTCAAGGCAAGAGACAATACAAGAAATCCTATCAGCAGTAACTTTAAAGTAACTTCTCGAAGTCATAGATATCTATTTTTCCTGCAATAAATGTTTGAAAAATTCTTTTTTTCAACGTGTGATAAAAAATTCTGACTTCAGTTTCCTTTTAAATCGCTGCCTGGCTTCTTAATTTCCAGGCACAATTCCCAAGGAACTCAAAATGTGATTGAAAATTACAGCCATTTCAATTTAATATTGGTGTCATATGCTGACGTTTGTGGTATTAAGCTGAAAAGCCACTTCGTTTCATGTTGTTCCCACATGCAGAGCAGGCCTCTTACATTTTTGTTGGCTGCTAACTTGCTAAGCGTTTTTTGGCAGGGTGCAGTTCTGGACAGACGCCATGCATGCAACCCTTCCAGATACAGCATGGCCCAAGGGACGCAAGATCAATGGGTTTAGTTATCTGGTGAGGTTCCCTGCCTCTCTGTTACCATTAGAAAGATTTTGCTGTAGTGAAAGACAGCACCAGAAGTGTCTGAACCTCCTTCAATAAGCTTAATTTCACTAACTGCACTTAATTTATTTATAGCCGTGTTGACTTTGTATTGAGTGCAACTGGAAATCTTTAATTTTACTCACAAAATCCAACATTTCCTATCATTAGTGCAAGTTTACACAAGCCATGATAATACATTGAAAGCTTTTTAGATTATCTGTATCATAGAAGATTATTAACTATTTCCACAAACACATGTCATTTATTGAAGTAGGGTTTTCTTGTGTATTTGTTTGCTTTTGAAATGTGTTTTTAACAATATGAAGTTAGGCCAATCTGTTATAAAAATAGACATTTTCAAATAATATTGAATCAGGGCCAATAATATGGATCACAAAATTAAAGCAGAAGATTTTTTCCCTGAAATTCTGGTAAAATTCAATTAAACAGAGATTCATTGAGTGCATGCTTCATCGTACCCCTGCCAGTTTTTGCTTAGTGTGAGAATCACATATTTGCTTGTGAGCCAATCACAGGTCATATCCCTGGATGCCTTAAATGCATAATATGCTGTGATTGGCTGAGAAGACAACATGGGATAGGAACTGGCAAGAGGAGGAGGCAGAATGAATTAAGTGCTTGCGGAGTGCAGTATGTATTTAGTGCTTCATTAAGGGGGGTATCACAGTAGGTCAGATATCATGTAAAAAAGATGGAACTGTTAATTAAATGGTGGCAATGCCTGTTTTAATTTGCATATGCAAGCTCACTGCTACAAATAGCAGCAAAGTCTCAAAGTCACCTTGCTTGCCACCACTGATATCCTTAGACGATATGGCCCAGTAAGATTTAAACTCCTTCAAAGCATTTTATCATAATTTTCTAAAAAATATTTCTCGATTGTTTTAGATGCATGTGGTGTCCCTTTAAATAATAATGGAACAATAAAATAACAATGTATGTTTGAAAACGTTAGTTTTGATTAGGAACATAACTACCCTTTTGGATCGCTTCCTTGTCATGGTGAAGGGGCTTGTGTATCTCAATGAACTACTGGGCGATACCAGGGTCACCAGAGATGGGCAGGTCATAGCAGAGAGGTCAGACAAATAGCGGTCCACTGGAGAAGGAACTGACAACCCACTTCAGTATCTGTGCCAAAAAACCCTTATGGGTTGGCATAACCAAACACAAGATGTGCCTGGCGTGTTGCTGTTTATTGGGTCATGGAGAGTCAAACACAACTGAATTAGTATACAACAACAAGCGCATAACTAGACAGGGAAAATGTCATAAATCCAGAAACAAAGTTTGGAAAGCACATGCTACAGGCAAGTAGGAGAATGAGTAAAACCATAATGTCCTCAATCATTTAAAGAAGCAGTTGCCGCATTTTGTTCATGAAAAGGTTAAAATGTGGGTCCAAAGGCAGACAGCTTTTGCACAATGGCAGGAATTCCTTCAGGCAAGCTCTAATTCTGGGGTTATGGACCTCTATGGAAAAATAATTTACTACCTTTAGAGTGCTGGGCACCTCTGTTCTACGTGGGCTGCCAGGATTTTTAGATCTCTCTGCACACCCGGGTTATTCGGTTTCATTTATTGTGCTTGATTCATCTGTGGCCATCTAGAGATGTATTTTAGCCTGCTTCAGTCAGTAGGTTCCAGAGGAAAGTGGCTGCTAGTAAGAAAGGACTTAGGGCCTCATTCTATTACCGGCCGTAAATCGGCTGTAGGGCTGCGATTCCTTGCAGGGGTTCAGTTAACTCGCGATTCTATTATACGGCCCCGCAAGGATCTCCTCTTACGGCCGGCCGCATATCTTGAAACCGGCCGTAAGCTCAGAAATATAAAAACGCAAAAATAAATTCAAGCCTGCACTGTACAGCTCTGTAAATGCTAGGGATCATATTGGGGGACATGAGGATTAATAGCAACCCCCTCTCAAGCTTGCACATCAGCCCAAACCCGAGTTCAAATTAACTGTTTATTTTCCGGCTGCGGCATGGGCGTGTCTGAGGTGCTCCAAGCCCTATGGACTTTTTACATGTATATTTTACGTATATAAAAAAAATATTATTTTACGGATTTGAGTATAGGGTAATTATGTGCTATTTTTTCTAACACCGAATATCACTTTATAGTCTTCTCAAAGTGCAGGATGGCTTTATTTGAGCTATTTTATGTGCTTAATTGGTGCTAGCGGGACCTGTTTGCTGCAAGAAAGCTGCGGCTCGTTTTTAGCCTTGCAGACAGGGTTCCCGGAGCAATAGAATCGCAACCAGGCTTTTCTTACGGCCGATTTCCTTGCGGCCGTTTTAGATCAAAGGCTTTCCTCCGGCGCGATCGGCCGCAAGAGATAGCAAGGCGCCGGCCGCAAGCCTGCCGGAGTCCCCGGCCGGAGGGGAATAGAATAGCCGTAAAGCTTGCGGCCAGTCCTTGCGGCCCCGCAGCGGCTGCGGCCGATAATAGAATGAGGCCCTTAGTCATGAAGGAGCTCTAGAGATGTATGGGAATGTTAAGCTCTGCTCCACATTAATATTTTTCCACCTTCAACATTTTTATTTTCATATTAAATCTGTGTGGCTAAAAATGAGGAAACCATGGATTATTTTAATTTTAGTTCTGCTTGCAGTATACACCAGGTTTGATGTTGGGGATGGAGGATATTTGTGAAGGTCAGAGAGTTTCGAATATGCTTTGTGAATATTGTATATATATATATATATATATACCTATATAAATAAATATATATATATATATATATATACACACATACATACATATACAGTAGTTATTAGTTTTATCCAAGGAGCTCTATGCTAAACAAAAAAAGGCTGTTTATATATACAATAATATTCACAAAACATATTCTAAACTCTTTCCATAACTGCTACCCTGCATCAACCGGCCAGGCACATCTTGCCTCTGGTTGTGCTTATTCGGAAGTATGGCAAAGATATTGGAGTGGGATGCCAGTTCCTTTTCCGGTTGACCACAATTTGTCTTACCTCTCTCCTAAGACCTACCCATTTTGGGTGACCCTGCATGGTATAGCTCACAGCTTTATTGAAGTACACAAGCCCCTTCAAAATGACAAGGTAGCGATTCAGAAGGGGATACATGCATATACATGTATATATATATATATATATATATATGCACACAAACAATTAAACACAATCTAGCCCAGCCCCATGAAAACTACATGGGATCCACAAGTGCATTTATTTTTCTCTAACATCTTATACATTTCTCTTATAATTTCTGAACATGAAACCACATCTGGAATATAGATTCAGTATAGAGTAGGATATTACATAAAATATTATTATGAATGAGAAATATTGTAGCCCAGAATGAGTCAGTAATATTTTATTAAGTATTTTTGAATATCTAGCCATAGGAATATTATTTAAATCCACACAAAAATCTAATTCAGAAATAAAACTAACATGTCTGTGTATCATTAAATTCATACATAGAAGCAGGGGTGGCCGTAAAATATGTAACACTCAGGAGCCAGACAGGATGTTTGAAGGGGCCTGGAGGGAAGTTATTCATAGAGATACATTACACAGCAGAAAAATATTTAGGAGCCAGAAGTACAAATTTAAAGAGCCCATAGAGGTGTATTTATCAAGTGACCTAACAGTGGGTTTAAGTAAGAAACATTTTAAAGAAGGTTATAAGAAGTGTCAAATGTTTTGATTTTTGGCAAAATGTACATATCCGGGGTCTAAAATCTTTAACGACTCGAAAAAACTTTTTTTCACAAGTTTGAAATTAAGCTTCAAAATAGCCCACTCATTGTGGTTTTCTGGCTTAACTATAAAAAGAGGGGAAAAAACTTGAAAAATTGATTTCATAATAAAAAAATGATTATAATAACCCCACTTACCCCCAATTCTTATCTCTTTTGATAAATATGTAGCACCCCAATCAGTTTATTTTTGATTATTATAATTTTAACAATTATATTAAAAAAAATAATGTTTTCTCAATTTCATCAAATGTTTCGAAATGCTAAAACCATATTTATCTCCCCAAAAAGCCTTCAACAATTATAGCGTAAAAGCTATTTTAGAAATTAAATTATTGGATTTTTTGGCACTTATTGCATTCCTTAATAAAAAAGTGATGATTGATACTAAGGCATAAACGCTGGAGGCTTTGATATATTAAATAAAATATATCTTGAATTTTTAATCTATGAATGATGAGAAAAAAAAGTGTGGCAAATAAAGAGTTAGTAGGTGTGAAGCTTGTTGAGTTGTTTGTTTTAGGATGGGCCAGACTGGGTGATTATCCAAGGAGAAGTGCGGGGCCTGGACTCCATTTGTGGATGCCAGCGCTCTCTCAGTCTGGAGTCCTGAGTTGGTTTCCATACCAGCCTGATCTGCGGCAGTGACTCAGCCAGACCTCACACAGATGAACGATGCTGGAAACCTTCGCTAGGAATTCCTGGTTGAAACTTCATTTTCTCAGCCTGGTTCTTATTAAACTTTGTGGCTTTCCAAGCATTCTCTGACTAAAAAAAAATGACTGCCCATGAGAGGGAACGGACGGATTTTAAAGGAATAATAACACTGGAAAATAAGTTACGCAATGTCATACCTTTCTTAAAGAACCACTGTAGTCTTATATTAAATTATTTGAGGAATTACACTTAAAACAGAGAGAATGTGTCCTATTAGTAGTGAAATCAGTTTTACCTCTTCATCCTTCTTTCTCCTTATGTTTTGGTTAATATCCTTCGCACAAAATCTAAAACACAAGTTAGGTACCAGCCCCACACTGATGAGATCTATTTAACGTTGACAGCTGTCTGTGGGTAGTTCTCCTATCTTGTGTATAATCCATCCTATGCTATGCTTCAAAGCTGTGTTATACAGCGAGCATATGCCTAAAAGGAGCCATGTATAATGTGTAATTGGATTCAATCTTTAAAATGCATTCTGGATTTATTTTCATGTCCCTGCCCAGTTTCCCGAAATGCACTGCAATAACTGTACTTCTTGGAATGCTTAACAGGAAATATATTTTTTAACTTATTTTTAGATATCCAAATGTGAATACAATTGTGCTATTTATTTCCCCGACTGACTGATAAGAGGCACCGGTATAAATCATCATCATGTTTCTCAATATTATACTAAAGAGGTTCAACAAATATGTGATACAACCAAAGTTATCCTGGAGAGTGGAGATAATGGTTCAAGATACAAGTCAAGACTGTTGTAATTTGTCTTAATATATAAATTCTGGACTGGGGCTTCCTCACTTTCCATAGCTAATCTTATTCATTGACATATAAAATAGATAAAAATATGAATTAATTATATAGATTCATATAAACAACCACAACTTAAAACTGTAAAAGTAAATTTAGAGCAAAAATGAAAGTTAAATTAAGTACCATCCCAACCCCAACCAACAGCATTATGGTATGGATGGGACTATCACTCTAGAGTACTCTGGTACTTTACTTAACGTAATTTTTTTACTTTTAAGTTGTGGTTGTTTATATGCATCTATATACTGAATTAAATTTCTTTTGTCTATTTTGTATGTTAATGAATAAGACAAATTGGGAAAAGCAGGGACTATCCCTGTTCAGACATTACACATCAAGTTGGGTATATTTGGGTGTCAGCAAGCACACTGGAGGCCACACACATAAGAGACATAGCATTTTCTTTTTTTATATTCAGTTGTAATTTGACTGCAGAAGTAGACATAGAGCAACCGCTGGGGGAGATTTTGAGGGAAGGAGGCATGTCCATGACTTGGCGGGGGAGCAAGACTTAGGATGTTAGGGAGGTGCTGGGAGAGGCTATATGAGGACCCTAGACTCCTCCCTCAGTTCCTCTCAGTTGCTCAAGAGAATATCTAAAAAAATAAAACCCCAACCAGGCTCTCTGTTTTTATTTCAATGATGTTCATCTAAGCAATTGCTAGTCATAGTTTGTAACAGGCATTTTGCTGCCAGGTGCCTAGTTAGCCTATGGCTTAGGTGCTTCCCCTTGGTGGGCTGGACTCAGTCCCTTTTATGGTTAGTAGACAAAGTGATGCCTCGCTCCGGTCAGTCCTAAAGGTGGAGGCATCCCAGCAGCAAAGGCGTGGCGCCTGAACCCTGTAAGTTGGTTTTGTGAACTATAAAATGTTTGTAGCCCAATTCCTCCAAGTAATGTTTCATGTTCATTTATTGGTGGGAGCTGTGATGGTAAATTGGCCAGTATTTAGTTGATGGAGCGAGTGACCTTATGACAATGTCAGGTCATGCATTACATAAGCCTGGTAGTGAGTGAAGAAAAATGGTGGCTAAGAGTAAGCACAGAGAGAAGGTAAGATATATGGAAATAGAGATATAAAAGTCATGGTAAACGAGTACAGAGAGGGAACATTAGGATGTGTGGCATGGAGAGAGACTCCCAACAGTCCCTCTTTTACATAGGAAATCTCCCTATCCATGTTGTCTCCTAAATGTTCCTATTTTACTAGCCCTGACCATGTACCACTTTCTTTGGTTCCTTCTGATGTTTTCTCGCATTATCTAGGAGAAGCATTGAGTGTAAGTTCTAAAGAATATATGTCTTTATGGAGCACTGTGCACAAATTAAGTAGCTTTCACATTTTACAAAATGGAGGTAACATTACTTATAGGTGCATAATGTTTCCAGGATATATGTGTCCCTCTTTGGTCATTTAAAACATTGTAGGGGTGGAAGTGGGCGTATAGAAAGAGAGAGTGTGAGTGGCAAGAAAGGGTGGCACTACTTGGGTAAGGAAAGAAGGTGGTAGTGAGGGATTATGAAGAGATATAGCGAAGGTGAGTCTGAATGGAAAGAGACCATGGAAGTGAGGTTGTATGGAGAGATAACATGGCAGTGCGTGAATATGAGAAAGAGGTTGATGATGAATGTCTTTAAGGAGAGATTGGCTGTGGTTGTTCAAATTGAAAAAGAGTTATAGAGATTTGATAAGAAAAGAGGGAAGATGAAATGGCTGAGAAGTGAAGAGAGGTACATATAACACTTTATGTTTGATGTTTAGTCTCCATGGATAAGTTGTGGCAATATCATTTGTATAGGTTTAAAAGTGCAGATATCAAAATATACGGTAGATAAGTTATTTTGAGGACTGTTGGGTCTGGCATTTTGTGTTGTGACATTATACGTTCCATATTTCCTTAAAAGAAACAAATAAACATTGGCATATAGTAACTCCTCCATAAGTGTATGAGTGTGTATTTCCCAGTATGTGTTTGTCTACATGTGTGTATGTGTACTGTAAGTCAGTTTGGTGTGTCCACTCTGCCGGTACAAGTGCCCATAACCATAATGCACAAAGAATTACACAAATCAAACCTATCAAAACCTGGATTGGCATCAAATCGCAAAAGACAGCAATTATCACCGTAAGTCTGGAGGCAAAACATAACATCTGTTAAAGAGAGATTCTTAATATGAGCACAGGTAAAATCTACTATTTCATTGCATTAATAAACTTAGCCCCTCATTATTAATTCTTTTGCAGACATATAATTTCCACCCTTTCAGAGCTGAAACCTAATAGTCTATCAGTTGTGCCATATGTCATGTTCTATGGGCATTATTGTAATGTATTGACTTTAATTAATGAGTCCTAGTTAGTTTCTCTGACTGCAATTTAGGTATTACCGATCATCAAAGAAAAATAGTGTTTTATTTAACCAACCTGCTATACATAACAATGTCTGTAATTCAATAGTGTGTAAATATTATGGCAAGATATACCAATGAAATACTTTGTTCAAAATTGTAATATTGGCTGAAATGATTAAATCATAAAAGGCCCTCCTGTGGTTACTATGAAAATATATTACAAATTATTTAAAGCAAGCATCAAAATCCATTGTCCAAGCTATCAAAAATACATAGGTGCTTTGGGTGTGAAGAAATAGAGATATGTGGTTCTCAAATCAAAGATCTGATGTCCATTCACATCACCTTCAAATTATTAAAGAGTAACTGGAGAACCTAGACAACAAAAGGATGAAGACAAGGAGCCACATGTGGTTTGCAGCATAAAGATGATACCGTCAATTAATTTGCTGAGAAGATTATTGTTATAAGGCAACCCAGCAAGAAGCCAGCTATAGCCCCCAGGTTCATAACTCAACTGATCCAATTCACAGTTGCAGTTAAAAAAAGAAACATGACCATAGGAGATTCCCTTAATGCTTGACTTGAGTGGCTCCGTACATACTCAACTAACCAACAGAAAGCCCCCATGCTTGGACAGAGAATGGTAACAGTGTTATTACCAAATAAACCTTGCCAGAAAACGTTGATCAAAATTTTGTAAATTATACACAACAAAGTACACAAATCCAGATGGGTATTCCGTGGACGTTGATAATGTTGAGAAGAAGCATCTACCAAATCTGGTTCTTTCGTTCAAACTAATGATTGTCCATGTATTATATTACTCACAATAGTACTAACTACCAGGGTTGATAAGAAATTTAAAGATATTTTTTCTCAAACATCTTGAATAACATTACATTGAAATCTGAGAGATCTCGCTCAGTCGTTTAAGGTAGTGTGCCAGTGGCTAACCTGGTAGGATCTTAGAATATTTGATCAATACCATGGAAAATCAGTAGCCAGGAAATATTATTAATAGTGTTTTTCAGGCAATGGGCCACACTAGTGGACATTGGGTATTTTTCTGATAATCAATGTTTATGTAAGTTTATGTTTTTATTATTTATTTATCTGAAAGTGTTTAAAGCTATATATTTGTGATATCTATGTATCTCCTGACATTCCCATCTGCAGGTCCACTAGGGGCAGATACCATATTACATAATAGTTCCATTCACATTACATCAGATCCCTTCCCTCTCTAACTATTGATTAACCTTCTAACTTTTCACAACTTCCTACCTATATAAACTCTGATTTCCTTCCTAACCTTCCTATTCCTTGTCTGTTCCTCCCCAGGTTTCTGCCTCTTCCATTCCCTTTAGATTGTAAGTAGCGAGTTTCCAATCTTGTAGAGTGCTTTGGAAAAAAGCACCTTTTACTCAAAGCTCAAAACGGGGCCCTACACTTTCTGCAGTTGTTAATATTGTATATTTACTTGTTCATATCCCCTGTACAGCACTACAGAATATGTTAGCGCATTACAAATAAAAGTTAATAATAATAATAATATCTGTTTTTTTTTCTTGTTTAAACAAACAGTTGGGTTCCAACCTTGGTAGATATTCTATCACCTAATTATAGACTCCCTGAATCTTTCTCTTGGCACTTAGCTTGATCATAATTAATGTAGCCAAAAAACAGCTTGTAACAGTTTGGACAAGTCACTTGAAGTACTCAATATCTTAATAACATTAATCAAAATAATAATTAAAAAGAATCAAAAAAAATCATCCACCCAGAATCGCTGGAAAGCACACCTTTCTTCCAACTACTGATTGAGGCCATTTTTAGAGCACTTTTGAGTGTTTTAGCAGTTGTACTAATATTTAATCACAGAGGAAGCTATTGATAATCGGTAAAACGCGTTTGATAATGTGATATTCAATCACTTTGTTATCATTGTATTTGACCATGAATAATTTACTGGATCATACCTGCCTTATGTATACATATTTTTGTGATTATACCTACGCTACCCATGGTGAACAAACACCATAAGGGTATACTAAGGATTAAAAGAGTGCACATCTCCAAGTAGCATTGTATACCTATATACAGGCTATTCTAGCAGTATATTTAGCCAGTAAAACAGTGGCACTGATACTGACATTGATGCATATCTGGATAGCAGAAAAGGACGAGGCACCATCTCACAAGGTTTGGGAACCCTGGTGATATCCAAAGAAGGGCTTTTCCTGTGATGTGCATACCATAACTCATATTGTGAGGTCCTAAAATGTGAGTGTACTAGTCCTCTCCTTTTCTCTTTAATTATTGTACATTACCTGCCCCAAGAGGCGGTGCACTTTCTACCCCCCCCCGCCACCCTATCCTCCATTTTGTCTCTGTGTTTCTGAGGAACACAACATGAATGTTGTTCTGAGAAGAAGCTGCTTACCTCCAATACCAGGGAGACATTTTTGAGAAATGATTTATGTATGGCCTCATATTCAGTCTTGTTTCCATGTGAAAAAAAGACTGCCCCCCCCCCCACTAGCTCCATTGAGCAGACTGAGCCCTTGCACACCTATTTGAAGGTGACATTTTATACACTTTTATGCTTACAACTTTTTTCTGATACATATGTTATCTGTGGTACAGTCATTTATTTGGTATTATCTCCAGTTTGCTGTGATTGCCAGTCTGTTATCTATAGATGTATACATCTTGTAGCACTACGATATCAATATATATTCCTAAGAAAGAATACAATGTTTCAGTGATTATGCAAATTTATGTGTTTATTTTTTATTTATCTGAAAGTGTTTAAATATATATATATTTGTGATATTTGTTTTTTTCTTGTGTAAACAAACATTTGGGTTCCAACCTTGGTAGATATACTATCACCTAATTTTAGACTCTCTGAATTTTCCTCTTGGCACTTAGCTTGATCATTATTAATGAAGAAAAGAAACAGCTTGTAACAGTTTGGACAAATCCCTTGAAATACTCAATATCTGAATGACATTAATCAAAATAATAATTAAAAAACATCAAACAAAATCATCTATCCAGAATCGCTGGAAGACACACCTTTCTTCCAACTACTGATTAAGGCCATAATTAATAATATAATATTTTTCTTACATTTCCCAGAACAACATTCTAAAAGCAAGGCAATCTATAAATCTAAGAAATCCAATCTTATAACATCCTTCTGAACTTATAATGGGGTTTCATTATGAAGACACAACCATATTTTATTACTAATATTATTATTATTATTATTATTATTATAAACTTTATTTGTCCAGCTAGAAGAAATATGATCCATAGTTCAGGAGATCATTCACTGCAGTATCATCACATTTTTAAGGTTTCCCAAGTCTGGACTGGACACCTCATCAATGAGTCAGTGTTTTACCCTTACCCTAGTCTGTTGGGTTAGAGAAGTGAATATAGCAGACAATAATAAAAGTCAATGTCAGATGTGCTGCTCTTTTTCCATCAAGACAATGTCTTCCCAAGCCTTTTGTGTGCATGGACCAGCCATATTCAAATCTCTGGGAATTCTGCATCTCCATTTCCTATCCCACTGGGAATAATAGCCCAGTGTGTTGGAGGACAATGACACTATGTGGTTTGGCAGGATAGTGAGCACACTAATCACTGAAATCAGAGACATTTGTATATCTGCCTGAGAGTGAAGGTGATAATAAAGAGATTCTGATAGTGAGCAGATTAGTATGAGATAGATGTCTAGGTAGACATGCATTTTGTATAGTCTCCAGGACAATAGTGGAAACAATATTTTTGCTATATTTTAATTTGTCAAATATCAATACATTTTGTAGATGGGGCCCAAAACCCCAGCACAAAGAGTAGAAGCAAAACCCTAGCAAGACTCATTCTCTAGAGCAAATATTTCTATACACTGGTATTTAAAAGGGCACATGCTTACATAGTGAAGGAAACTCAGGAACAGGATGCCATTTGTTGTTGTAGTTCAGTCATTCAGTTGTGTTCGACTCTCTGTTACCCTATAGACCTCAGCATGCCAAGTGCATCTATGTCCCTGTCGTGCCTTTCCAAAAGTTTTTTTTGGCAAAGATACTGGAGTGGGTTACCAGTAGACCACAATTTATCAGACCCATCTTCTATATATACAACTTCATTGAGATACACAAGCCCCTTCACCACAACAAAGTAGCAACCCAGAAGGAGATGATGTAATTTAGCTATATCTTATTTAACAATACAGAAGATTCAGGGGGGATATGTATTATATGAAATAATGCAGTGGAAGTCTTGAAGAAGGAATATCCAGGTCCTGTTTCAGATCCAGGTTCCCCTACTGACAACTCCTGCTTTAGAGAATATAGTCCTCAGTCATGTTGTCTTATACACAGATAGCTCATGCACATATCTCATAATAAATGTACTCGATGGAGATAATTTATATTTACTTAATGAAAATAGATACCATAACCACATTTATTGACTTTGTAGACTTCCATTCAATAGCTGAAACACACAGTGCTACTGTGAATCTTGGAAAGTGCCTTTGATCTGATAGCTACATTATAACACTGGCATCCTGTCTCCCTTACATGTAAGTATTGAAGAATATGAGATTAAACTGCCCTTGTGATGCCAAAAAGAGATTGAATTCTACAGATGAGAATTTATGAGCGCTGTTACTTGACTCTATCTGAAATGGTAACTATCATTTTTCCTAGGAGAGAATTTAGAGAAAGTATAAAGAAATGTGTTTTAAATAAAACTACTAAAGTTGGCAATATTTAAATTCATATAACGAAAACGGAGAGTCATTTCTAGACTGCAATATAGAGCATTTGTTGGCTGAAGTTAAAATCTTCTATAGTGCATTTAAAAGATCACGTTTTACACATTTTCATGAAAAAATGTATTTATATTTTAGAAAACGTAAACTAAATGGATTGTAGTACAACTGCTTGTTTATCTTCCTGCCTCGACCTGATAAAGGATTCAGTGTGGGATGAAGGCTTGAGAAGCTATTATAAATTCAAACTGCTTGGAATTAGCATTTTTTTGACAGTACAAGATAACTAATTGATTTATCCAGCACTCAACAAGATTTACTCACCAACTTTATGTATTTTAACAGGTCAGGCAAGCTGACGAGCAAACACTTTACAGTGAAGATCATTATTTGTTTTCATTATAAATACGTCTTTTAAAATCTCTAAAATATGATCTTTTAAATGTTTAATATACAATGTATGTTTAGGCTAACTTCCCAAAAAGAGTGAGTGCAGAATATTTTAAAGGGATAAAAAATTAAAACTGCCATCAATATTTAATATTATTATATATTTTATACCACTTCTTGTATAGTTCTTCTTTAATTTAGTTTATAAACCAGAGCAAGAGGCTGAATGGATACATATGACACAGTAATGCTGTTAACTTTATAATAAATTAAGTTATTTCTAGTTGATAGTTTTTTTTTATTTTCAAAGTATCTGGAATATTATGGATTTTATTTAAAAAACTGTGTAAAAATGATTTTTATTGTAATTTTCAATTAGAAAAATCCAATGTAAGATCCAAAATCCCAAGATTGCCGCACACATACATTTATATAGAAGTATACATATGCCGGTATTAAGGTAAAGAAATACCCCTTTAGAGCTCTATGTGAAACAATGCTAAATTGGGCATTATACTGTCATAGTGCTCAGACAGCTAAGCAGGATTTAAATGGCCAAACAAGATTTGGCTTGCAAAAAATGCGCAATGGTGATGTTTAGCGCTGAGCGGGTAATTAGAGTGGAAAAGAGTGATATAGCGAATCAGTGCTCATCAGGGTAGCGTTAACTAGGTTTTCCCTGTATATATAAAGTGTGTAAAAAGAATATCATGTATACAGAAATGTCGCTGTATCTAGACTTTTCTGGGCAAATGGACAAATTACTCTGCAGCATAGAACAAGCAATTTTTGGTAGTCTGCAGCAAATTAAATATGTGTTACCCTAGGCCGGACCTTACTGAATAAGAGGTGTGGGTTGAGAGTGGATTGTTCTGACTTGGGATGAAAAATCAGGAAAGGGTGAGTGTCAGAGATGGGGCAACTGAGAGGAGTACATTGAGCATAAACTGGGGGAATAACATGGCTTGGAAATAGTCATGGTCGGATTACCCATTAGGCCAACTAGGCAGATGCCTAGGGGTGCTTTCCTGTGAAGGGCGCCCTTTTTAGCTTGAAAACTCTAGAAATAATTTCTGGCTTAAAAATAAAATACTGCAGTGCAGAGACTGTCCCAACATCAAATGCATTTAATAAACAAGTAATAGCTCAGCATGTGTATGAGTAGCTATGCTGTTAAAATAGCTGTTATGGGGACACAGAGAGCGATACACACGCACAGAAAAGGGAAAAATGGGTGTGTGCATACCTTGCGCATGTGTTTGCAGGGGCGCCTCCAATTCACTGCCTATGGGCTCCAGTATAGTGCATAGTAAATACAGCCACTTGAGATGCTTAGTAAACTCCCCCAATTGTATTACTATATAAGGGCCCCCTTCGGCTTATACGCGAGTCACTCCCCCCCCCCCCCCGTGACTCTCTCTCCACCCCCCCGTTGCTCTTTCCTTCCCCTCCCTTATCCTCATCAACCCCCCATCCTCATCCTCAACCCCCTCTCCTCATCCTAAACCCCCCTCATCATCCTAAACTTCCCTCCTCACTTTACCCTTCTAAATACCTCCCCCTCTCCCTTTCCCCTCACTTACCTCCATCTGCAACTGCTCCTCAACTCCTCCGCGCTCCTTCTGTCTGCTTCGGGACCCGGCATAGGCTAATGACGTGACGTCACATGCGCGCCACGTCGTTAGCATTGGCCGGGTCAAGACGCAGCCGGAAGGAGCACAGCAGATGGAGGTAAGTGAGGGGAAAGGTATTTAGAGGGGTAAAGTGAGGAGGGGGTTTTAGGATGAGGAGGGGGGTTTAGGATAAGGAGGGGGGAGAGGATGGGGGGTTGAGGAGGAGGGTTGAGGTTGAGGAGGGGGGCTGAGGAGAGAGGTTGAGGAAGGGTGTTGAGGAGGGAAGTTGAGGATGAGGAGGGGGGTTTAGGATGAGGAGGGGGGTTGAGGATGGGGTGTTGAGGATGAGGATGGGGGGTTGAGGATGTGGAGGGGGGTTGAGGAGGGAGGTTGAAGAGGGGGTTGAGGATGAGGAGGGGGAGTGAGGAGGGAGGTTGAGAATGAGGAGGGCGGTTGAGGATGAGGAGGGGGGTTGAGGAGGGGGTTGAGGAGTGAGGTTGAGGAAGGAGGATGAGGAGGGGGGAGGAGACACTGGGAAGGGAGAGGGGGGAAGAAACACAGGGAAGGGAGAGGGGGAAGAGACACAGGGAAGGGAGAGGGGGGAAGAGACACAGGGAACGGAGAGTGGGGGAGAGACACAGGGGAGGGAGAGGGGAGAAGAGACACAGGGGAGAGAGAGGGGGGACATAAGAAAGGGACACAGAGGGCACACAAGAGGGGGACACAGAGGGCACAAGAGGGACACAGGGGGCAGCACATTTCCCACCCTCGGCTTATACTCGAGTCACTAAGTTTTCCCAGTATTTTGTGGTAAAATAGGTGCCTCGGCTTATACTCGGGTCGGCTTATACTCGAGTATATACAGTATATATATATATATATATATATATATATATATATATATATACAGCGCACCGTCATCAGGGAACCGAGAACTGCACTCTGATGAGGCTCTGCGCTCCAGCTTGCATCCCATCATATTTACTGGTTGCTGGAGGCTGCCAAGGCTAAGGTAAGGGGCTATATATTTTTATCCTTACTTTAGTCATGGCAGCCTCCAGTAAATATGAGATGGGGGCCTCTGTAGCAGATGGGATGCAGGCTGGCATTCAATTTATTCTACTTAGAACTGCAGGCTGGAGCGCAGAGTGTCATGCAGTTCTCAGCGCAAAGGTCATATATATATGTATATATATATATATATATATATATATATATATAACACTGTTTTTATATATACAGGCAGACCCCACTTAACACTACCCTGTTTAACAATGATTCGCTATAAAGCTGTTTTTGCCTGACACATCCTCCATTGGATATAACTTAGTTTTTGGCCGACACATCCCCAAGTAACACTGATTTGATGCTTGTGTATCATTCCAAAACACCAAGAGCCATGGAAGGAATTTTAAAAACAAGTTTACCTGTGATTTATCCTATTTTAAAATTTACCCGTTTATCACTGTTTCATTTAGCACTTCGTCTTCTAGGAACACATCTACAGAGTTAAAAGGGGTATGCCAGAATTTCTATCCACATTTACCCTGCTTAACACTTCCCCTTTTAGCTCTGTTTCGCTATAACATTATTCTGACCCGTAATTCCCTGTTCAATGCACATCCTCGCTATAACGCTGTTTTTGCTGCCAAGCCCCTTTTAATTCTTTGATTCTCAAAAAATCCAGAATCACAAATGTAAAGTTTATATTTCTGCTAATGTTCAGTTTGTGTTAGTGTTATGTTTGCTGTTTGTTTGAAGTTCATAAAAAACTAAATAAAGTTTAAATTTTAATTGCAATTGTGTATTTTTTTTCATGAGTTCCCCAATCCATATCTACCCTATGTTAAACTGCCCAGTTTAGAGCTGTTTCGCTTAATGCGCCTACAGCGTATATACTGTGTATATATATTTATATATATACACACACACATATATATATATATTCCCTGTGTATTATCTATACATAAAGGTATATATTCTATTTATTTATTTGTGTTGTGTTATGTCTACTAAGAAATCAAATATATATATATACCTTAGGAAATTGTCCAAAATGTGGCAATACCGGGGAAGGTACATATTTGTTATATTTATGGCATATTTCAAAAAGAATAATTGTACTGTGTAATTTGAAATTCTCAGACAGTTTCTTGGCCATATCCAGCATACTTGACAGGTATGGTCACCTCATACCAGACCTCACCTAGACCTGGGGCAAATGCAAATACACTTTGATTGATTGTTGTTTTATGTATTCACTCATTAGTCCAAGATTGTTTGACAAGAACCGGCAGGTAGATTATCTTCCTGAGAGTAGACGGTTTACTGGTGTGGTCATGTATCCACCAAAAGATAATTATGTAACTGTATATATGTATTTATTAGTGATATAGTGGGCTTAAAGGGGAGGTTTGCCTCTTTGCAGATGACTCAAAAATATGTAAAAGGTGTTAATCCAATCTTAAATAATTAGAAAAAAACAGAGCAAGAGTCAAGAATGTGGGATGTAAAATTCACACTGAAAAAAAATGCTCTTGGGGCACAAAAATCCAAAAGTTATATATATATATACACGATGACATTAATAGAAAGGGACTTGGGACTTGTATACGATTATTTAAAAGTAGACAAAAAATGCAACAAAGCTGTGGGGGTGGAATTTATATTGAAAGAGAAATTAGCAGCAGAAAAAGGTTGGTACTAATGTCACTCTGTCGATCTCTAGTTAGACCTCACCTAGATACTGTGTACTGTTCTGGAGACTGGATGTTCAGAAGGATTTTAATACATTATAATTAATTCAAATGAGATCAACTAAAATGGGCAGGATCTAAAAACACCAAAATGATAAGAAAATACTCCATGGCCTGATCAGATGTAGATTTATGTTATGGTGTGTGTGTTTAGTGATTCAGTCATGTCTAACTCTCTGGGACCCTTTGGACCTTATCGCACCAGGTACTTCTTGTGTCTGGTAGTGCCTATCCATAAGGTTTTCGTGGCAAAGATTCTATAGTGGGTTGCCAGTTCATTCTCCAGTGGGCCACAATTTGTCTGATCTCTCTATTATCTGCCCATCTTGGGTTACCCTACATGGTATAGCTCACAGCTTTATTGAGATACACAAGCCCTTCACCACAACAAGGTCACAATCCAAAAGGGGACATCATCATTACTAGAAAATAAGGAGCCGCCCCTGATGAAGTCAGAATAGACTGATTAAAAATACGTTGGTACACAAGCCCTTCACCACAACAAGGTAGCGATCCAGAAGGGAAGTTATGATAGAAACCAGCAAATATATCAAGTATCTTCCAGAAAGAGAAGCATGCAAGAACAAGACAGGATTTAAAGTTGGAATGTAGAAGATTTAGGGGTAACGTGCACAAGTACTACTTTACAGAAAGTAGTCAGAAGTCAGAACAGACTTCCAGTGTAAGTGAAAAAAATATATCTATGAAACATAAGCATGCCTGGGACAAGCATGCTTATATTTCTTGAATCTGAAAAGGGTATTTCATAATGTACAACTTCGTATTTTCTTTATTCAAATGCTGCTCTGAAAGCAGAAAAACATGATTCAAATGTGGGCTTGTGCTTGTCAGCCAATTAGCAGTTAAATAGATGTATGAGTCATACTTGTCTGTCAATGAAGTCTCAATAAAGTTTAAACAGTGTTACTTCATATTTTTTTCTTTGGTAATGTTTAAAACTGCTTTGTAAAAAAGATTTGTGTCCCATGGCCCTGTAATTAATGACAAACTTTTGGTAGATAGAATGTGCGGACTAGATGGGCCTTTTTGATTTAGATCTTGGTGTGAAACTGAGGTTTCGCTGTTTCTGTACATATTGAAATGGAATGGTAAATGTAACATATTTGCTGTTTACTGTCTCCTAAATGCTGTGTAACTCCCCCTCCCCAATTACAGAGGATAATGTCTTTGTGTGTGGTGATTTCAACCGGAAAAAAAATAGCTATTTTTGTAAGAATCTCAAATACCTCAAGATTTTTTTTAACTCTGGTGAAAAAAGGAGAACCACTGCTTAATAACCAGAGACCAAGCTAATTCCTTGTGCGGTAATATATACTGGTTTAGATGCAAATTATGGACAGGAAGCATGGTTTGTAAGGCTGGGAAATTTGCCATGTTAACGGTGAAAATATAGAAGTGTACAACAGAAAAAAATATATAAGGTTTGTGCTTTCTTGGAATCTAAATCCACAAATGTCTACATAAGTAAATGTAATAAAAAATATATTATTACACAATTTCTGCTCAACTCTTTTATATTTTAAGAATAATTTGTCAAACTCGTGTGTTTGCCACAACATGTTTACTAATTTAAGTAAACAAAATAAAAATAGAAAATCATATATTGCAGGCCCAGATTCACCAATAAGCAAAATCTGGAGAGCTAGTATCCACTTTTTATTTACATTTTGATCCTTGATTTTATTTATTATATTATTTCCTAAATCGTTCCACTCTCTAACACAATGATTCACATCCCTTTCCTCAAAGACCTGCAGACATGCATGATTTAGATTTAACACTGGGTGGATACAGGTGGAGCAAATAGAAGCTCCACAGCCTATTATTATTATTATTATAACTTCGCATCTTGTGTCCTCCATTTCTACCACCCTACCACGGTCCTCTCTCATCTTTCACCCTCTATCGCCATTGGCACATTCTTCTTATCATCCTTCACACAGGGTCTTATTAAACCTATTTTAAAGAAGATGTCCTGATCCTACATGTCTTTCTAAATATTGCCCAATCTCTCTACACCCCCTGCCCTACTAGCTTCTTAACAAACAGTTCCTTACGCAACACACTACAATCTGACTTCCATCTTCGACACTCAATTGAGACTAGTCTCACCAAGGTAACAACTGATCTAGTGACTATGAACCCCAGGGGACACTTCTGCTTACTAATACTTCTTGACCTATCTGCTGCCTTGACACAGTTCACCACTCACCCCTCCTGCACTCACTCTAATCACTAGATCTCCATGGCACAACCCTGCTATGGTTTCAGTACTATCTCTCTAACCATCCCTTCAGCATCTCCTACTGTAGTACCTCCTTCTGTCCCCTAGTCCTTTATGTTGGAGTTCACAAAAGCTATTTGGTCCTCTCTTGGTAAGCTCACCAGCTCCTATGAGTTTTAGTACTGTCTTTATATTGATGATATCCAAATATAGCTGTTACTTATTCCCCCTTTAACCTCCACCTCGATACCTGAAGTTTGTCTTCCAACAGACAAGACAAAAATCACCCCTGCGTCTCAAGGTAGTGGCACAATTGACTCAGAACTCTTCTTCATCCTCTATATTCTATCACTAACCAAATCCTGCAGTCTCCACCTTTAGAATATCTTCAACATCCTCCCCTTCATCATCCAAGATATTACACCAATACACTTACACATCATCATTACCAGCACATAAAGAACTCCCCTGATGAAGTCAGGACAAAATGACAAAACATACGTCGGGAGTAGTGTCCTCTGCATATAGCGTTCTCATCCGCTCAGTGGGCTGTTCACTCAAACAGTGAATTGTGCACATTATAATTTATCGCTTATCTGTCTTCCAAAGTTCTATTTTATTAGCATATATTACAGCAAACTGAATCAGAGTTTCTGCCCAGTCACATAAGGAGATCAGGGATTGAGCCAGATTTTGGAGCTTGCAATTAGTGTGGCTTTCCAGATAGAAGGAACCCGTTCAGAGTCATAGTGAGTCCCTTTTCTCAAGCCTTTCTATTCAAAGACCCTAGCAGGAAATATTAAGCTACATGTGCTGTATTCTAAATGTATATAGCTGTTTTAAACAACAATTATTAAAAGGTGTATTTTCTATTCTATATTTCATTTTTGTGAATTTCCCCTTTATCCGCCACCTTGATACCCGAAGTCTGTCTTACCACAAACAATACAAAAATCACCCCTGACTCTCAAGTTAAGTGACTTGCAGCCCTATTAAAACAGGCCGCTGCGAAAAAAGCCTACGGGATGAGGAATGTTGACCTTCGTGGCCGTAAATCCTTTGATCTGTCAAACCCGTAACCGCTATGCCAAACATGATATTTAATTGCAACAAAGTCACTCAAGAGCAAGCCCGTAACACACAAATGTAGCCAAAAGACCAATGTGTGCTGGGGAGGACTCGCAAGGGGGTTAAAGTCCAATAAGTAGCACTTTAAATGCAAATATCACCACACTACTGTAAATGTATTGAAGGGAAAAGTGATGTTAGGTCTTAGAATTAATAGCACTACATTCTCAAGCCTGCAATCGGCACACAAAAATACTTGATTTCATGTTTACATTTTGTGTTATATCGATCCCGGCAATCAATGTGTTAATACATATAATGTAACTCGCATGTAATAGAATATCATATTTACGACTTTATTGATATGGCATTACATCTGGAATGTGGGTCCGATCGTAAAGCGTAATTGAACCCCATAAGACTTTAAAATCCAACCTCCATTTTTCTGTGACGCAATTATGACGATTTCTGTTTCCATTGGCTCCATCTAAACCCGTAACTACGGGTTTGCTTAATTGATCACCTGCAATGCCGCAAATATGACTGCCCACAAATGGTTTACGTATCAAGCTTGTAACTCGCAGCCCGTTCGGATTTAATAGCACAGTAACTTGGCCATGGTGTCACAATTGACTCAGAACTCTTCTTCATCCACCGCATTCTATCACTAACCAAATCCTGCAGGCTCCACCTTCAGAATATCTTCAAAATATTCTCCTTCATCACCCAAGATGCTACTAAGACACTAATCTATGTTCCTATGGCTATTGCAACACCATCTTAATTGGCCTTCCACTTAACCGCTTATTCCCATTCTTGACTATCACAAACACTTCCAACAGACTCATCCACCTCATCCAATGCTCGTCATCTGCTGCCCACCTCTTCCGGTCCCTATACTGGCTCCCTATTTCCTCAAGAATAATATTCAAAATCCTTAGTCTCACTTACAAAGCACTCAACAACACCCATCTCCCTACATCTCAACTCTTGCCGCCATGTACACTCCAAAACGCTCTCTTTGCTCTACCCAAGACTTGTGCCTCTCATTCTCTACCTCCACACATGCTCTCCTGCATGTCTTCTCAAGGTCAGCCCTGTTTTTTGGAATTCTCTACTTCAATCTAGAAGATTTGCCCCAAGTCTCCAAACTGAAAAATTGTTCGAAAAATTAACTATATACTAATAAAATGAATGCTTAACCCATAGTATATCAGGTCATTTCCCCCAGTTTAATTGCTAATATCCATATTCATATTCTGGCCTGTGAGGCGAAGAGGAGCCCAGTCGGGACTTTAAGGTAAAAAGATAGCAGAATTTTATATATTTTTTTAAATTTATATTTTTATTTTTTCTCCATTACCCTCCTTGTTTCTTTTCCCCTACTGGGATGATGCATTTCACTTATATATTACAATGAGTTAGATATTATGCTCTCTCAGTATACTCTGATTTATTGTTTTTATTCTTTATAATTACGATTATTGTTATAATCAAAACCACAAAAAAAGACAAGGCGTAGAAAGTATACATATACATAATGTTTTATTTGCATAGTACAATATGACCTAGCAAGTACTTTTAAAATATACACTGTACCATTTACAGAGGCTTATGTAACTCATGTAGGTGAAATGCAATAATGTACTATCATATGCCTTTAATAAATATATATATAAAAAATGAAAACTAACCTATTAAGAGAAGCATATCACCTACATTCTTAACTCAATCATCCACAACTATAAGGTTATTAGTTCTGATTTGCAGACCTATCCCTCCTCACACTTGAAAATGAATCTATCCAGCAATCCCCTTAACTCATGTCTCTATTTGGTATTACCTCTTAGATTGTAAGCTCCCCTGAGAGCAGGGTCATCACCTCCGCATGTACCAATGTATGAAGAAATCTCCTGCCTTATTATATTTTAAAAGATGTTACAGATCGAATGACAATGTCCTAAGTCAACATACAATTTGGCTTATTGTTTTAATTATAATAGAACAGAACGGAGTATATTTTTGTATGTGTGAAAATTATAATGCATTTAAATGCATGACAAATATTTTAGGTTAGCCTACTGGGTTATTATAATGTAATCTATTCTAATTAAATCTAATCGTACATTAACATTAGACCAATGTACAGTGCCAGGTGGGCATAAGATGAGCCTTGTAAACATTATATTTCATTATTATACTCAGACAAGTTTTGTTGTAGTCTCAACAATTCAGTGAATCGGGACAATTACACTGTTAAAAACAGATTTCTAAAAATTATAAATGCAGGATAAATGTTACCTGTAGTTTGTAATATGCAAATTGTGTTAAATTTGTTAAACCTGTGAGGTTGTGTTTAAAGAAACCCATGACCATCTACGGGCCTGATCACTTTAATAAACATACCTTCCCAGTTCCAGCATGCTGGCACCTTCATTTTCAGCCCTCAGCAATAGGCCAATCCAAACATGACTTGCTCTGTATAATTGTACAGCTAGTCTAACAAGGCATGATAGTTAACGTGCTTACACAATCTCTGATTGGCCTATAAGTGCAGCTGGTCACTTTTTAGCCAATCAGATTGTCTAAAGTTTTAAATCTTACTTTTTTAAATCATACTTGGAGCTTCCTTCCCCTTTCCTTATTGGTTAATTTCAGATACATTTTTTTAATTCCCATGCTCTGATTGGCTAAAACATGACTGATAGCACTTGGAATGGATTTACGTTAGATTAGATGCACTTTTGTCTGAATTTTACTTAGATTGGCTAATATCTAAGGGTTTAAAATGATGATGATGATGCTATGCTACAGTTTGTTTTTTCAATACATACAGTTAATGAAGGCCAAAACCCATACTAGAAGGGATTTAGAGGCATATGTTGTTTCCCTGACCTCCAAGAATGGAAAGTAGTTTAGTTTCCTAGCCCGCATCCCTTGATACCAGATCCTGTAGTTGGGAGTCCATAGGACAGGGGTAAAGAAAGGTTAGGGCAGTAGTCCGCCACCACTTTGGCTACCAACCCTCATTTCTTGAGGCCAAGGGTTGGAATCGAACTGGGGCAGTAATCATCCCACCAAAGCTACTAACCCTCAGCCTTGAGTTATTTCTCATAATTCCGATTTAACTAACTGGGCATACTCCTCCCACTATAATTGTTAATTAATCACCTAACATAAGAGACCCTGCCATCTTGCAATATTATTTCCATCTAAAAATAGCAACATTCAAAGTTACTTATCTAAAACTGGTTAAGATTTTTATAACAACAGCCAGCTACAAATACCCATATTTATAAAGTTGCAATCATCAGAAGTTGGAACAGTCCAGACTTTAAGGATTCTTCTTATTTGAAAGCATCAAGTGCAGCCAACTCGTCAAAGAAGAACCAAATAATATTTTCGGAGCTCTCAGTACCTCAGCTCGGCGCCATGCGTTTCTAAGGAGACGAGGTGTTACTTAAAGATGTTGTTATTTACATTCTAGTTACAGCAACAGCGCAACGACTCCCTGACGTTTATAACAAAGCACTTTCACTGTTAATATAAATAATGGAATAATTAAATCTCTCATTAATATTGACTCTGGTGCGGTACTGTAATTAACCCTTTCACTACAACTAATATCACAAAGTGAGCACTTCGATTGCAATTGACAGCAGCGCGCTATTAGTGCGACCTTCTGCAAGATGTCAATAAGGAGCTGCCTGATTTCTTTGTTTCTCTAGTGACTTATGTATAAACTGACATTTCCTTCACTAAACGGATTACCTCATTTTTTCCTGCTCTTGAAAATATTTTGATTGATGTTTACTTTTTTAAATCTTGATGTTGATATCTTATAACAACGAGAAAAAGTCCATATCCCTTTAAGCACACTCCCCCAATAACCAATTTCTCTTTCATGTATTTAATGGGCCACAGCACTGCCCTAGCAAGATGAACTAGTTTAATTATGTATTTATCATTAATAAAACACACATTGAATCATTTATAATAGATACATTTAATATTAATTTCACTTTTAAAGAAGAGAGTATCAACCTCTTGTTGGGCATTTGTCTCCACCTTGATAAAGGGCACAAAGGGGAAGGTGGGGGCATGGGTGTAAGAGCCAAAAAAAATCCTGGGGGGGGCTAATTCAACTCTACTCCCAGGACAGAAAGCAGGGGCGGATGGGTGCCCCATTGCTGCAGTGCACCTCAAAAACTTTTATTTTTATTTTTTTGTTTAAATTCTCAAATGTATATATTGATATATATATATATATATATATATATATATATATATATATACATATATATATATGTATATATGTATAGTTCTGTTTGTAACGCAATGTTAAAACTGCGGGCTCGCAAAGTGAGCCGGCTGCAACTGTGGCCGTAGGGCAGGCAGGGAGTGCCGAAGGTGCTCACTGCGCTGGTGGAGATGAGCGCCATAGGCGCTAATCCCTATGATCCCGCACGCCTTGCGCATCATACACTTCAACATAAAACTCAAATACACAATTCAAAGTGCAAGACCCGTAGCACTTTGAAAAAAATCGCCTATAAAAAGTACGGCCCATAACACTTAGGAAATAAAACCGCCACTGAGGAAACAAAAAATACGAACCGCAAAAAATACGAACTTAACGGCCTCAACACAGCGAAAAACATGAAAAACACACGAAATACAAAATAAAACAAAAAATACACACACAGCAAGGGGGGACAGCCAGGACGCTTGGGAATGAGCATACACGCCAATTTAAAGATTTTCGCCACTCGAGAATTCCCTAAGAGAGAGAAAAAATGGCAGCCGAAAAAAACAAAAACGAGGCTACACAACCCCTAAGCACGCAAAACACAGCAAAGCACATACGTCTTTTCCACAGACCTGTACGACCTATTAAATACGCTATTAGGAAGGACGCTAAATGCTCAACACCCGCCTAAAACATACACACTCGCAGCCATTTTATCTGAATCATTCAAACCTAATAACATTACCATTACAAAATGCGAAAGTACACAGCGAAACAAACGGTTTACCCTCGCGCACACAGTCTATTTACACTACACACTGCACACATTGCTGACACACCTCAGCTCCACAACAGTGCAAACCTACATTATATGCTGCAGGAACATCAAAACAAATTGCATATCTACATCAAAACAGATTGTTAGCTCTTCAGCATATTGCTTAATGCATATATTAATTACAAATAGGTAAAGTATATTACTTTATAACTTTACTAATGAATAATTTAACATTACAAAATACTTACACATAAATATATATATATATATATATATATATATATATAACAGTAAACGCTAAAGGCGCTCAGCGCGCGCTTCACAAGGAGCGGCAACGGTGTTTACAGGACCACAACTACACCAACAAAACTTGCAATGAGTGCCAAAGGAGCTCTCATGACCAAACATACACTAACCAAGAAAATCGCAATGAGCGCCAAAGGCGCTCATTGTGAGCCACGCGATGAGCTCCGACTGCGCTCAGAGCAGGCCTGGCAATGAGTGGCGAAGGTACTCAAAAAAAAAAATACTGACTTTGTGTAACAAACAGCATTACCTGCCTTACAATTCTATTGCTGTAATTTTTTGACGGGAAAGTCGCTAGTACTGTTGCTAAAACTGTGATATACAGTAAGCATAAACTTAAAGGGAGCCATGTATGTAGTGGTTATTGGATTAACAGAGTGAGCATGCATGGTGGTCTCATTTGGACATCCCTGTCGAGTTTTCCCAGAGTGCAGTGCATCAAATGTATTTCGGAGAAATTTCAGCAGGAAATAAGTTTATTAACTTATTTTTTAGACATTTAAATAGAATCACTAATATACTATTCATTATATATAAATTAAGCATCAAAGCTTTCACTGCTCCTCTAGTGGCCAAATCTTGTAATGCATTATTAGGTTTAATTTTGCTATTTTTTGTGTCCAATATTCATTTAGTTTTGAGGGGATGTGTGTCCTCCCCTCCCATACCCCCATACCCCTAGTTCATATGCCCCAGTGAGAGGTTTTAAGTGCCTTAAGAACATTCTGATTAGATAAGAGGCCAAATAATACTTACATATGTTGCCCCCAGAAACAGGTTGTTTGATCAATGAAACCACTTTACAGCACTTATGCAGCTAATGCTGGAGCATTGTGTTGCTATAACCGTGTGTCAGAAAATTTAGCAGCTGCCTGCTAGACAACAACCTCCTCCCAAATGACCTTATAGTAAGTTTTTTTATGAAAATGAAAGCAGTAAAGACATTTCATATTAGACTTCCAATAAAGAAACATACATTTTTACACACAATTATTTTTACAGTAGTGTTTTTTTTTTTCTTTTTTCTGTTGATTATATCTGTTAATTTCTCAGGATGATTTTGTTTTTGGAAACTTATGAGCTCTCTATTGCAAAGGACTAGCAATTTTAGATGCCACCTTTCCTTTGCGCAGCTTGAAGTCTGCAATTAAAACCTCTGTCCACCACTTTTCCTACAGTAAACTAACACTGAAGTTTGTCATTTTGAGTGGTCAATTAGACTTTCTAATCCACCCACAAAAAGAGACTGAATATTTGTGTTAATGAGAGATCATTACGTTTAATTATTAATAAGCCCCTGAGGTGCTGTATTCATTATCAGTGCAGTTGACTGCACAAAAAGACACTAAGCATGTCCAGTCAAGAAGACTGCAGAGAAAGCAATATCAGTAATTAAATGCAATTAATTATCATTAACAAAAATGAATAACCTGTTTTGTAGGTGGATCAGAGAGGTTGCAATGCTTTTTTACTGTAAATAGGAAAATTATTTTTTTTTAAATTCACATTCAATTGATAAAGTACTTGCTATTATGTATAGTTTTAAATTATACTGTATTTGGAACTGCTATTGTGTCACTTCCCATTTAATTTTATGTTAAAGAATATGTATTTTCAGTGGACCTTTAAATAAGTGTGTTGGGGGGGGGGAGTGAAAATGTATTGAATGGCTGTGTTTAGAGAGGAAAGTGCTCTCTATATATGGAAAGTATATTAATTATCTGCAAAAGAAATACATCTCATCCCTCTACAAAGTGTATCATTAGCCACCACTGCGCACGGCGGATTCAATGAATAATACACAGGAAAATATGATTTGGTAGCTCCCATTGTAACTGGGATCTGCAGGAAAATGTAAGAGAGGATCTGAGAGTGAATATATTGTAGAACTAAAATAGAGGAATCCTTATGAGACTTAGTTTGGGCTATTTAAATCACAGAGCTGTGAATAGGTCAGCCGAGATCTGATTGTGAAATGTAATCAAGAACAGGGGTCTTATACCAGTCCCACAAGTCTACCTCTGGGGTAATGTACACACATCCTCATCATTCTGCAAATGGCACACCATTCAGAGCTGTTTATGTGAAGAGGAGGGCTGTATTGTACATAGGCTAAGAAATATATATATATATATATATAGATATATATATATAGATATATATATATATATATATATATATATATAAAACAAGCAAAAATGTGTACATACATAGATATTTATAGAGGTAGATACCAATTTTCTATAAATTAATACACCTTTTCTACTCTTTTTCAGTGCCTATACATAAAATCATGCATGACCTCATACTTTTAGGTGCTTATAAGACATATATAATAATCCAATTCTCTTTATTTGATAAAAAAAGAGGTTTTTAAAAAACAGTGCCAAAAATTCACTTATCGGATTAATTATATTTACCTTTATTTGGCTTTTCAGTATGATCGCGTTACTTTTTCATAGTTCTGCTTTTGATCAGAATCATTTACATGGGTCTCAGATTACTGTAATACCTGTATTATGTTGCTAAAAGGGTCCCACTTTCATTATTGTGCAGCTTAGGGTGGGTTGTCCTCTACCTAGTAACTAAGCCCTACCTACCTCTCTAGTTCCTACTGTTCTAGTTAAAATGGGTCAGTCCGAAAAACACTCTGTAAATTATTCTAAACTAAAAAGTAGATGAAATGCGATTTTCCTAGTGTAAGCAAGTTTATAAGATCTAACAATGGCTCCGACGGCCTATCAAATTTTGTCAGACACCCACAAAACGCTATTTTAATAATGTGCACCTATAACATAACCCTGTAATATAGTCATGTGCCTTAACTCTGTGATATACACAATTTGTTATATATCCCTATAATATAACCATTATAATATAACCCTGTAATATACCCATGTAATATATCCTTATAAAAAAAACTGTAGTACAACCTTATAATACACCCCTATAATATACATCTGTGTATTTGTGTAGCAAAACATGCGGCTGCTGATAAAACTAAACCTACAGAGTATGTCTAGTAACAGATGAAGAGGCTGCTAATAGTTAGTGTTGGCTACCACAAGTCCCAGGCCAGTCATTATATGAGACATGAGCCCAACATGTACTTACCTATTCAGCCAGTCCAGATTTTGTAATATATCCCTATAATATACTGTGTAACATAACCCTGTAATATATTCCTATAATATACCCTTCCAATATAACACTGCAATAGATCCTTGTAATATACACTTATAATATAAGTATATAATATATGCATATAATACACCCTTATATTATAACCCTACAATATGCTCTCATAATATATCCCTATAAAATATCCTCCTAATATAACCCTGCAATATATTTCTATAATATGACTTTCTAATATAGCCCTGTAATATATACATGCAATATATCCCTTATAAAATAATCCTGTAGTGTAACCATGTAATATATCGCTATAATATACCCTTATAATATAACTGTAATATGTCCCTATAACATACCCTTATAATAAAACCTTGTAATATATCTCTATAATATAACCCTCATAATATAACACTGTGATACACCCATGTAATATATCCTTATAACATAACCTTATAATAAAACCCTGTAGTACATCCTTCTAAAACATTAATGATTCTAAAGAAAACAAGATACCAGTTGATAAAACTAAACCTACAGAGATTATTTCCAGTAACAGATGAAGAGGCTGCTAATAACTAGTGTTGGCTACCACAAGTCCCAGGCTAGTCATTGTATTACTTACCTATTCAGCCAGTCCAGATTTTGTAATATATCCCTATAATATAACCTTCCAATATAATCCTGTAATTTATGCCTATAATATACTCGTATGATATAACCCTGCAATATATCCCTATAATATACCCTTCTAATATAATCCTGTAATATATGCCTAAAACATACCCTTATGATATAACCCTGCAATATATCCCTATAATATACCCTTCTAATATAATCCTGTAATATATGCCTAAAACATACCCTTATGATATAACCCTGCAATATATCCCTATAATATACCCTTATGATATAACCTTGCAAAATATCCCTTTATTATACCCTTATAATTTAATCCTGTAATATATGCCTATAACATACCCTTATGATAGCACACTGTAATATATCCCTATAATATACCCTTATGATATAACCTTGCAATATATCCCTATATTATACCCTATAATATAACACTGTAATATATCCTTTTAATATGCATTTATAATCCTGTAATATACCCATGTAATATATCACTATAATATACCCTTATAATATAACCCTGTAATATATCCCTATAACAAACCCTTATAATAAAACTCTGTAATATATCTCTATAATATACCCTTATGATATAACCTTGCAATATATCCCTATATTATACCCTATAAAATAACCCTGTAATATATCCTTTTAATATGCATTTATAATCCTGTAATATACCCATGTAATATATCCCCATAATATACCCTTATGATATAACCTTGCAATATATCCCTATATTATACCCTATAATATAACGCTGCAATATATCTTTTTAATATGCATTTATAATCCTGTAATATACCCATGTAATATATCCCTATAATATACCCTTATGATATAACCCTGTAATATATTCATATAATACAACCTTATAATAAAACCCTGTAGTATATCCCTATAAATGCCCTCATAATATAACTGTACTACGGTATATCCCTGTAACATACTATTATAATATAACTCTATAATATATAAATATAATACACCTTTATAATATAACACTGTAATATATCCTATAATAAAACCCTGCAATATACCATGCAATCCTTATAATATTCCTTTATAACAAAACCCTGTATTACATCCTTATAATAACCCTTTAATATACCTCTGTTTATTCATGTAGCAAAACATGCATCTGTGTATTTATTAATAGGTCTTTATTGTTTCTCTATAGACAGATAAATATTGACTAATACCAAAATGTCTAGTTTATAATAATACTCAAATAGCTTTAAGGTGTATTTGTTATTTTTTATGTATATTCCATAACCAGTTGTGTTTTTACAAAAACTAAATATATCAACATGCAGGAACTTAATGATTATTCTAAAAAAACAAGGTACCAGTTGATAAAACTAACCCCCCAGAGATCATTTCCAGTAACAGATGAAGAGGCCGCTAATAGTTGGTTTTGGCTACCACAAGTCCCAGGTTTGGATTCAATGGGCCACCATTGTATGACAGATGCAGTCTCAGGGGCTGACGTGCAGAGCCCACCATGCACTTACCTATTCAGCCAGTCCAGATGGATGCCAAGTGGCACAAACAAAATGTGTTTGTGTTGTTTATTAACCTCTTGTGTACTGGGGCATGGCAGGTGTTACATATCATCTTGGCCTGCCCTTTAAGAGTCTTATACAATCACTCAAGCTAAACAGTAGGCTAGATCTACTAAACTTCTCAAAGACAGAAGAGATACTAAGCTTTATTCTCCTTTATCTTCCAACACTGTAATATAATTATGTCAATTATTCCTTGGGCCACATCTGCACTTTTGAAAACTGCTCTTTGGATAGGTTTATAGGGTAATACAAACCTTAAGTTTCTGCAGCTAAAGGTCCAAATTATGGTCAAGTTAATTTCTAAATACTCTTTTGAATAACTAAACTTGATAAACTTGATAATGTGAAAAATATTTAGATAAAGCAAAATAAATACATATATATATATATATATATATATATATATATATATATATATATATATATATATATATATATAAACGTGTACATGTACATAGATAGTGATATTGTGACATTAGACTGCACTAATTGAGAGCGCTCTGGTACCTCACAAAGGAGCAGAGCCCGGGATGACAGAACTCTTTCCCAGGTCATTAGGAATGTGCAGAAGGTAGATTAACTGGAGAGCAGATAAAGGTATATAATTGACTAATTAGAGACTTCAGGTTTGCTTGGCTGGGAATGCTGTGGTGATGGGTTTGGGTAAGTGGCAGCTAATTAACTTAACAAATAGAAAATCATGGGAAAGAAACGGCATGAAACCAGACCCTGCTGACCACTGAAATACAAGACTACTGAGTCCCAGAGGCCACAGAATATATTAAAAGTGCTGGTCATTTCTGGAAGGGACACCGGAAAGATTACAACAAAGACAGCTCTCTAGAAAAGGGTACCTACATTTTAAAAATATAAAAAATACATATACCTTGAAGAAAGTACTGAGAAGTTAAAGAATAAGAATTTCACTGTGTCACTCACTGTGGCTACATTACACGTAGAGGGGCCGACCGCCCTAGGTGCCACCTCTTTGGGGGTGAGAGAGAGGAAGGGAGAGAGAGAAGAAGGGATAGAATGAGCGAGAGAGGGAGATAGAGAAGGAGAGAATGAATGAGAGGGAAAGAGAGAGAAGAAGTGGGAAAGGTAGAAGGAGGGAGAAAGAGGCAGAAGGAGGGATAAAGAGGTAGAAGGAGGGAGAGAGAGAGAAGGAGGGAGAGAGAGAATGAGAGAGAGATAATGAGTGAACATAAGAGAGAGGGAGAGAGAGAAGTAGAGAGAGACCGAGAGAGAGGAGAGAAAGAGAGAGAGAAGGAGAGAGAGGAAAGAGAAGGGAGAGAGAAGGAGGGAGAGAGAGAATGAGAGAGAGAGATAATGAGTGAGCATAAGAGAGAGGGAGAGAGAGAAGTAGGGAGAGACAGAGAGAGGAGAGAAAGAGAGAGAGAAGGAGAGAGAGGAAAGAGAAGGGAGAGAGAAGGAGGGAGAGAGAGAATGAGTGAGCATAAGAGAGGGAGAGAAGTAGAGAGAGACAGAGAGAGGAGAGAAAGAGAGAGAGGAGAGAAAGAGAGAGAGAAGGAGAGAGAGGAAAGAGAAGGGAGGGAGAAGGAGGGAGAGAGAGAATGAGAGAGGGAGAAGGAGAGAAAGAAAGAGAGGAGAGAGAGAGGAAAGAGAAGGGAGAGAGAGAAGGAGTGAGAGAGGGAGAAGGAGTGAGAGAGGGAAAATGAGGGAGAGAGAGAGGGATGAGAGGGTGAGGGAGGATGGAGAGAAGAAGAGAGAGAGGAGGGAGAGAGAGGGAGAAGGAGGGAGAGAATGAGTGAGAGAGGGAGAAAGAGAAGGAGGGAGAGAGAGAGGGAGAGAGAATGAGAGAGAGAGGGGAGGAGAGGGAATGAGGGAGTGAATGAGTGAGAGAAGAAGAGCGGAGGAGAGAGAGAAAAGAGAGAGAGAGAAGGAGTGAGAGAGACATAAGGAGGGAGAGAGAGGGAGGGAGAGAGAATGAGGGAGAGAGAGGGAGACAGGGAGAGGAGGGAGAGAGAATGAGAAGGAGGGAGAGAGAGGAGTGAGAGAGGGAGAAGGAGGAGTAGAGAGAATGAGTGAGCGAGGGAGAGAGAGAATGAGTGAGAGAGGGAGAGAGAGATAGAGAATGAGTGAGAGAGAGAGAGATAGAGAATGAGTGAGAGAGGGAGAGAGAGAGAATGAGAAAGCGAGGAGGGAGAGAGGGAGAGAAAGAAAGAGAGAACGAGGGAGAGAATGAGTGAGAGAGAGAAGGAGAGAGAATCAATGGAGAGAGAATGGGAAAGGTAAGCGTAGAATGAGAGATGGGTAGAATGAGAGAAGAGGAGAATGAGAAGAGAGAGAGAGAGAAAGAAGGTGGGAGGGTGAGAGAAGGGGAGAGAAAGGAGGAAAGGTGACAGACAGAGAAAGGAGGAAGAGAGTGGAGTGTGAGAGAGGAGGTAGGAAAGGTGAGAGATAGGGGGCGGAGGAGGAGAGTTAAAGAGAAAGAAGATTGAGAAGGGTTCAGCAGAGTAGAAAATGTTGGGACTCATATATGTAACTAGCGAATTGCCCGTCAAAAAATGACAGCACTGAAATTGTAAGGTAGCTAATGCTGTTTGGTGTCTAATAATAAAATAACTAATAGATTAATAAATGAATATAGTTTACCTATTTTGAAGCATTGTGTGGAAGAGCTGTGAATGTGTTTTGATGTTGCTGCAGCATTAGTGGTGTGAAGCTGCTGTGTAAGCGTGCTGAATGTGTGCAGTGTAATAGTGTGCGTGCGCGAGCCCAAACCGTTAGCGTAGTCGTGTACTTCCACATTGGCGTAAAATGGCAGGTAATGTGTGGTATGCGTCCTAGCGGAATATCCGTAGGTGTTTTGCGTGTTTCTTGTGGTGTTTTGCTAATTTCTTGTGGTGTTTTGCGTGTTTAGAGTGCTGTAGCCTTGTTTTCGTTTTGTTCGGCGGCCATTTTTTCTCTCGCTTAGAGAATTTTTTAGTGTGTAAAGTCTTTTATTTTGAGTTAAATGAAGGTGTAACTTGCTTTTTTGAGGTCCTGGATGCTCCCTCTTGCTGTAGGTAAGCTTTTTATGTATGTGTTGTGTATTTATTGTGTTTTAAATGTTGTTATGTTCGCGGGTTGCGGACGATTTTTGCGAGGTCGTAATGTGTGTTAACGTGTCTTGTATGTTGTTTGTGTTTCTAGCCTCGTTTTCGTTTTGTTCGGCGGCCATTTTTTCTCTCGCTTAGAGAATTTTTTAGTGTCTAAACTCTTATTTTGAGAGAAATGAAGGTGTAAGTTGATTTTTTGAGGTCCTGGATGCTACCTCTTGCTGTAGGTAAGCTTTTTATGTATGTGCTGTGTGTAGTTATTGTGTTTTGAATTTTGTAATGTTCGCGAGTTGCATCCGAGTGTTGCGAGGTCGTAATGTGTGTTAACGTGTCTCGTATGTTGTTTGCGTTGCGAGGTAAAGTTTGCGAGGGTTGTAGTTGGTGTGTCGTGTTGTTTGTGTTGCGACGTAAAGTTTGTGAGGGTCGCAGTTGCTGGCAAGGAGCGCCTTCGGCGCTCCTTGCCAGCAACTGAGGCCCTTGCCCGCAGCCCTCGCTACGCGAGCCCGCAAGCGTTAGCAACAATTCGTACTCTCACAACTATATATGTGATCTTTGCACCGCGAGGAGAGAGGCGGCAAACACAGGAAGAGCCCCGGGCAGCATAAGCTCTAGCTACGCCACTGTGTGTATATGTTGTTCAATCTCCGCATTTTGTGCAATCCCCTTTTGCTTTACTAACAGTGCTTGGGTTTACGAGATGCAGGTGGGATCATAATAGTATGGCTGGGGAGCATTGGATAAAGTATAACATTACTGAAAAAAGCACTTGCATTTAAACATTGGTATTTTTGCGAGTTACATGTCTCGAATTGAATGAGGCTCTATGAGCCCTATTCTATTACCCAATTCATAAATTTACACTGACTTAAAACTGTTCTTAATATTTCCACATATTCTTTTTGCTGCTCGCAATACTATTATGAGTTCCCTGTCCACATCAATACGGGCCAGCCAAAGATGCAAAACCTGCCTTAGAACTGGTTTTAGCACAACTCAAATCTTACGAGCTCTAAATAAGAATCGATATTCTATTAAACCTACTAAATAGGACGTTATAGCTGTAACAGCAATTAAACACACAATACTGTACTTTAAAAGCATAGGAAGGAATAGAAAGACATTAGAATTAATTGCACAACAGTCTCACAACCACAAATATTAAATTAAAAAAGATTATTTTTAAGTGTTATTTCTGAGTAATATCGATCCCAGGCTCAAGGGGTTAATACATATCATGAAAACCACATGGACTAAAACAGATGATACAATGCATTTTATAGATTGATAGAGTGCTAGATTGCGAATATTACATATTGGCACTAATTAATTCTTACGTCTAACTTCCATATTTTACTGACATCATGATGACGGTCTCATTTACTATTGGCTGTATCTAAGAAGTAAATTACGGACTTACTTAAATATTGTCAGATAATATGATCACGCAGACTTAAAAAGGCAGGGTTTACTAGTTCAGCCTTGCGGTCAGAATTTGCAAGCTAGAGTCAATAGAATACATCTAAACATTAAAAAAAACAAATAACAAAAAAACCTGCAGCCAAATTTGTGAGTTCCAGGCATTTTGGAGCAGCTTATAGAATAGGGCCCAATGTCAGCTTACTTCAACTTGCAATTTTATTAACCTATGGACATTGTTATATTTGTGGCATGTGACAATTATAAAACTACTGAAAGTAATAAACATGTAGCCCATTATCATTTTTTATTCTTATTATTTTAAATATGAGATGCCAGTGTCAAGAAATAGAACAGAGGGGAGCCAGCAGGGATAAAGTATTCCTACCAGGGGGACTATTAATAGCACAACAGATTTGTCAAAAATAAAAATAATATTGCTTTCTATGGGATTGTCTTTTTTTGGACCAGTTTGTACTTGTTAAACTTTTATACACAGACCTATTTAACTGTTATTATTTTTTAAATGCATATATTCATGAGAACCTGTATAGCCAACTTTATCAAGAAATCTGAGCTGATCAGAATTTATAAATATGTGTCTGGCAGTAACACACAACTAAATGCTATCAATAAAAAAGTCTTGTGGGATGTAGTGAATTTGCATATAGTGTCAAGTGAGTTCTGAATATCTAATCCATTCCTAGGTGATTTGGGGAGAAAAACTTAACCTGGAGCGGGGCGTTGAGGATTCTGTAAGGACAGAAAATGCTGAGGTTTGAACTTTTGTTTAAGAAAAAAATATATTATCAGAAAAAAAAGTGCTCTTTGGCACAGTATATCTATTCTCCCTGTTGATCTGCTGGCTGTTTCAATTCTCTAAAGTTCTCAGAGATAGCAAAGGGACATCTTTAGTGGAGACAAAAAATCCTACCTAGCTATCCCTAAAACATTGCGAGAGAACTCCTACGAGTCACTGCTACCAGTGACCTTCACAACAGTGAAAAGCAAGGCATAAATCTCCATTGATTTTTGCACTGACAATAAATTACAAATTACTCAACACCCAAACCCTATGCTAATAAGATTTTACGGATCACTTGCAAATCAGGGCCCTGCCGTAACTGCAAAATGCAGGAGGAAAATGTACGTGTACCAAAGACCACTCGCAACCGATTTTGAAACCTTTGCTGAGTCCTCTAGAAGCATTTAAAGTGACATTATAGCCCAAAAAGCACAACAAAATGTTGAAACGTCAACATTATTTGGCACTTAACAATCCAATATCAACATACTGTATGTGTAATTACAGAATATGATATGTTAGTATCAAGCCCGTTTTATGATACTAAATCCTGGGTAAAAACAACCCAGTACTCAAGGGGTTAATACACCTCACAAAACCATGTTGCCTAGAAACAAACACTGCAATGTCTGTAAATATACCTGTATCATATTTTAATACAAAATAAACATATTTTTGCTTATTGAAGCTATAAAGACAATTGTCACATATTTTAATATCAAAATATATTTTTAATTAAAAAACATTACTTTATATCACATATTATAATTGTCGAACTACGAGACGTTGTCACGCTTTGCGTGGTGCGTACAATTTAGGCGATGAGGGCTTGGGAGCCTCACAAAGCGAGGCGAGCAGTTAACTTGGAGCCCTTATGTGAAGGCGCTCATCGCCTGCGAGCCTTGCGTAGTGAGGCGAGCCGTTAACCTGCTGCACTCGCGTAGCGAGGCGAGCCGTTAAGGCACTAAAACTCGCAGAAGGCCGAACTGCGCAAACCAAAAACACGAAACACACACACACAAAAAAAAGAAATGCAACAAAAACATCACACACAGCACGGGGGAACAGCCAGGACGTCTGGGAGTGAGGTGGAACGCGAATATAAGTCAATTTTGCAGAGTTTTAGCAGTTGAAAATCAGCTAAATGAGAAAAAAAATTGTGGACAAAGAAAATTAAAACGAGGCTACACGACCCTGACCACGCAAAACACCGGCAAACGTGTACCACTTTGACCCAGGAACGTACGAGGTACAAAATACACTATCACAAAGGAAGGAAAATGCTTGCAAACCGCGTAGCACATAGACAAACACTCTGTTTTACAATCCTAACTTGCCACTAACAACATCTACAGTATCGCTTTACACAAATAAACCAACAGTTAGCCCTCACGCACACAGCCTATTTCTAATGCACAGTTGGGACATTAACAACACTATCACCTCAGGCCAGCAACAGACCAACTGGACATTATATGCTGCAGGACAATAAGAAGAGATTGTTACCTCTTCAGGCTATTGATTGTTACATATATTAATTAGAAAAAGGTAAACTATATTAATTTATTATTCAATTAATTCATTAATTAGTCCTAAAAAAAATATAGAGAGGAGTCAAAGGACACGAGAGGAGAGGCTCGCAATGAGCGGCGAAGGTCCTTACAGTATAAAAAGCTTAACATTGTGTGCCAAACAGCATTGCCATGGCTTTAAATTTTATTGACCGACATTTTTTGACGGGCAAGATGCTAGTATATAGAAGAAAAAGCTCCTGCAGCTGATTTACGGCTATACTGCAGTTTACAGTCCAATTACGTTTTCAGTTAGCTTCTCATTTTATGAGATAGTGGGCAACACACTTTGAAACTCCATATTGCAATTTCCAGTGGAAATGCCTGCACAGCCATGTTCACCCATCCTCATATGACCCATGGTCTACAGCAGAAACTGAAATATGGAGATTCACAGCCTGCTGTGACACTATCTGAGGAATAGGAAAAGTGAGGCAGGCCAACATGGAAGACAGCTTGAAGGACCACAGAACTTCTCTTGAATGTTATTATTTTTTTTCTTTGAAGCAAAATTTTATATTTTTTATATTTTTTGTATATTTTTAGGTATATTTTGGTGAACAATATGAAATTGTTGCTTATTGGCCACTTATATTGCTCAGTATAAGTGCTGCCATTTTTTGTTTCTGTCACAGGATAACACAGATATAAACTGCTAAGAGTTGAGTATGAGACAAATATGGCTGGTGCCATTTATTTATATAAAACATATTTGAACTAAATAAAAAAAATAATGAAAAAAAATGGAAAACTCCTATAGAGAGCAAATTACTGTTACCACTCTAAGGGCCTCATTCAATTGAGAAGTTGTAAGTTACTGGAGACCGTAATGTAGGCCGTAAATTAATTTGCGATTCAATTGGCTTTTTTTAAAATTATTTCTGCTGTTACAACTGTAACGTACACTCCATCTAAGCCTTTGATATTTCACGTCCGCAAGAGTTACTATCGCTAAAATCGCAAATCGCTATTTAATTGCTACAATTCCCCAAGCCCGCAAATGTTTTCATACTTGTAAACGTCAAATGTAGAAGAAAATCCTACGGGTACCAGATTGGACCTGCAAAGGGGTTAAAGACGTGTCTGTAGCACTATAAATGCAAATAAAAATACTGCACTGTAAATGACGCGGAAAGTGATGAAATACATCAGAATCATGGATGTAGGAACTGGGGTGGATGAGGGGGACAAATTCCCTGCCCAGATTTCTTATTGTGTGTATGTATGCGTATAGAAGCTGTTAAGTGTTCTGTGTATCAAGTGAGCTGTAACCCCCCAGAATAATTTAGCTTCCTACACCCCTGATTAGAATTAATTGCACAACAGTCTTAGGCTCGCAGATCGTCAATAAAAAATGTATTAATGTTATGTTTCATTTCAGGGTTATATCGATCTTGGGAATCAGTGAGTTAATACATATCAGGCAACCCACATGTACTAGAACAGTATCTGCATTCATTTTTATTATTTTGTAATTTGCAGGATTGCGAGTCTGTTCACATATCTCACCCCTAAACTCTAATTGATTGACATGTAACCTCCATCTTCTACTGCCGTAATGATGGTCTTATTTTCTATTGGCTGTTTCTAAATGGGTAGTTATGGCCTTGCTTAATTGATCATGTTCACGCTCTGAAATGCTACATACGAGTGCCTGGTTTACGGTTTCAGCTTTCGGCCCCTAACTTGCGGGCTTGTTCAATTGAATAACTGGAATTGTAGCAGAGTTCAAGCCTGCAGCAGGCCCGCAGACAGACGGCCTGTATAGTGCAGACATACGGCCTGCATACCACAAGTTGCAGCCTTGCAATTGAATGAGGTAACAAATGTTAAAGACTGGATGTGAATGTCAATAAAGCTAAAGGTACTCTATGTCACGGTCTGAACCTCAGTGTCTAGGTTGTTTACTTATAATGGCTTCATCAAGGAATATATATATACTAGCGACCTTCGGCGCTCATTGTGAGCCTCTCCCATGCCCTTTTTTTTATAGAAATATATTTTTTAGAATCATTAATTAATTAACATAATAATAAGTTAATATATACTTTACCTATTTGTAATTAATATATCCAGCAATCAATATATCTCGTATGGTCCTGGGTAAAAGTCGTATGTGCCTAGCGGTGTTTTGCGTGCTTAGGGGTTGTGTAGACATGTTTTTGTTTTTTTTCGTCTGACATTTTTTCTCTCGCTTAGGCGATTTTCGAGTGGCTAAATTCTGCAAATTGGACTTAAATTCACGTGCAACCTCACTCCCAGCAGCCTGGCTGTCCCCCCGTGCTGTGTGTGATTTTTAAAAAAATGTTTTTTTATTATATTTTTTGTGTTTTTTGATAAGCGCGATTCGGCCGTTAAGTTCGTATTTTTTGCGGGTCGTATTTTTTTTCTGTAAGTTGTGGTTTCCTTTTCAAAGTGTTACGGGCCATAATTTTTGGGGGCAATTTTTTCCAAGTGCTACGGGTCTCGCACCGTGAATTGTGTATTTGAGTTTTCTGTTGATCTGTAGTCCCGTGGGTCGTAGGTATGATGCTTAAGTCGTGCAGAGTTGTAGGGATGAGTGCCTACTGCGCTTATCTCCACCAGCGCAGTGAGCGCCTTTGGTGCTCCCTGCCTAAGTCGTACGGGGTTGTAGGTAAGTGCGCCTTTGGCGCTCATCTCCACCAGCGCAAGGAGTACCTTTGGTGCTCCTGGCCAGCACCTGCGGCCCAAGCGAGCCCGCAAATGTTAGCAACAACCCATATTGCTGACAACTGTATATGTGATATATAAACACAATGGTATCTCGGTTCCCATTGCCTCGAGTTTTCATCGTTTTCGGTACTCACTGCGTTTCACTGGAGGAAAAATTGCTTTGAACTTGATGCTTGCTCGGTAATCGACTCATCATGTCTGTGCAAGAGCCTATGTGCATTGTGTGTCTGAAGGAGCCAATGTGCAGCCTCTGCCTGTTAGTGCCAATCTGTAGCCTGTGTCTATAAGAGCCAATCTGCAGTCTGTGCCTGTGCTTACAAGAAGTAATGTACAGCCTGTTCCCTTAAAAACCAAAGTGTAGGATGTGCCTATAACAACTAAAGTTCCAAGCAATAACCTCTCTCCTCTCTCTCCTCCTCTACATCGCCACAATCTCATTGTGCCCTCAAGTCCTCTCAGAACAGTTAAAGTAAAGTTAAATTCTATGTTATATGTTCTAATTACCGTATTTTTCGCCGTATAAGACGCACTTTTTCTTCCCCAAAACTGGGGGAGGAAAGTTGGTGCGTCTTATACGGCGAATATACCTTTTCAAACTGCCTCTGTCCTCTTGATCTCACCCCAGCGCTTCCTACCAGCATCGCGTCGGCCGGTGCGTCCTAGTGACGTCACACACGCAACGCTGCAGTACACGAGGAGTGCTGGTAGGAAGCGCTGGGGTGAGATCAAGATGGCAGAGATCAGAAGGAAGGTGAGGATCAGGAGGGTCAGGGAGGATCAGGAGGATCAGGAGGGTCAGGGAGGGTCAGGGAGGGTCAAGGGCTCCCAAATGCTGCAGTATATGTATGTGTGCATGTATGTGTGTGCATGTATGTGTGTGCATGTATGTGTATGTGTGTGTGTGTATGTGTGCATGTATGTGTGTGTATGTATGTGTATGTATATTTATGTGTGTATGTATATGTATGTATGTGTATCTATATATATATATATATATATATATATATATATATATATATATATTTGTGTGTAATGTAAGTGTGTATCTGTGTGTAAAGTGTATTTGTGTTTGATTCAGATTTTTTTTTCTTGTTTTCCTCCTCTAAAAACTAGGTGCGTCTTATCTGCCGGTGCGTCTTATAGGGCGAAAAATACGGTATTGATTTTTTTATTTATGTCTGTTTAGTTTTAATGTTTTGCATCAAGAAACAAGACCATCATATCGAACTTAAATCAAAAAATGTTGTGTCCTGAACGGATTATTTTAATTTACATTGATTCCTATGGGAAATACTTATTTGGAACTTAAGGACTGTTGTTCAGTCATTCAGTTGTGCCCGACTCTATGTGACCATATGGACAGAGCACACCCAGCACATCTGTGTGTCTGATTATGTTTATCCATATGGTATTCTTGGCAAAGATACTAGAGTGGGCTGCCAGTTCCTTCTCCAATGCACCACATTTTGTCTGACCTCTCTGCTATGAGCTGCCCATCTTGGGTGACCCTACATGATATAGCTCACAGATGGTTCCTGGTTTGTGCAGTAGATATTTGTAACTTTTTTATTATATCTTTTCATGTGACAACACAGAAGGAATGATATTCTGCTACAATGTAAAGTAGTAAGTGTACAGCCTGTATAACAGTGTAAATTTGCTGTCCCCACAAAATAACTCAACACACAGCCATTAATGTCTAAAGCGTTGGCAACAAAAGTGAGTACACCCCTAAGTGGAAATGTCCAAATGTCAATATTTTTCTGGCCACCATTATTTTCCAGGACTGCCTTAAACCTCATGGGCATGGAGTTCACCAGAGCTTCACAGGTTGCCACTGGAGTCCTCTTCCACTCCTCCATGATGACATCATAGAGCTGGTGGATGTTAGAGACCTTGCACACCCTCACCTTCCATTTGAGCATGCCCCACAGATGCTCAATAGGGTTTAGGTCTGGAGACATGCTTGGCTAGTCCATCACCTTTACCTTCAGCTTTTTAAGCAAGGCAGTGGTCGTCTTGGAGGTGTGTTTGGGGTTGTTATCATGTTGGAATACTGCCCTGCGGCCCAGTCTCCGAAGGGAGGGGATCATGCTCTGCTTCAGTATGTCACAGTACATGTTGGCATTCATGGTTCCCTCAATGAACTGTAGCTCCCCTATGCCGGCAGCACTCATGCACGCCCAGACCATGACACTCCCACCACCAAAAGTATCACATATATAGTTGTCAGCAGGCGGGCTCTGCAAAACTGCGGTTGCGCCCAGGCAAGGAGTGCCGAAGGCGCTGCTTGCGCTGGTGGAGATGAGCGCCTCAAGCGCTCACCCCGATGACCCCATACCACTTAGGCAGGGAGCGCCAAATGCGTTCCTTGCACTGGTGGAGATGAGCGCCATAGGCTCTCATCCCTACGACCCCGCAACACTTTACCATCATACCTACCACCCGTGGGACTACACATGAACGCAACACTCAAATACACAATTCACACTGCGAGACACGTAGCACTTTGAAAAAATTTAACAAAAAAAATACGACCCGTAACACTTACAAAAGGAAACCGCAACTTGCATAAAACAAAATAGGAGCCGCAAAAAATACGAACTTAACAGCTGAACAGCGCACACCGAAAAACACATAAAAAACCTAAATCCAAACAGAAATCAAATAAAAACACACAGCAAGGGGGGGGCACCCAGTGTAAGTCATCTTACACGTCAATTTTACTCCAATTTTAACAGTTTACACACTCGAAAATCCCCTAAGCGAGAAAAAATAATAATAATAATGTGGTTGCATAAGTCTGCACACCCTCTTATAACTGGGGATGTAGCTGTGTTCAGAATTAAGCAATCACATTCCAAATCATGTTAAATAGGAGTCAGCATACACCTGCCATCATTTAAAGTGCCTCTGGTTAACCCCAAATCTTCTTCAGCTGCTCTACTTGGTCTTTCCTGAAATTTTCTTAGTCGCATCCCACAACAAAAGCCATGGTCCACAGAGAACTTCCAAAGCATCAGAGGGATCTCATTGTTAAAAAGGTATCAGTCAGGAGAAGGGTACAAAAGAATTTCCAAGGCATTAGATATACCATGGAACACAGTGAAGACAGTCATCATCAAGTGGAGAAAATATGGCACAACAGTGACATTACCAAGAACTGGAGCTCCCTCCAAAATTGATGAAAAGACGAGAAGAAAACTGGTCTGGGAGGCTACTAAGAGGCCTACAGCAACATTAAAGGAGCTGCAGGAATATCTGGCATGTACTGGCTGTGTGGTACATGTGACAACAATCTCCCGTATTCTTCATATGTCTGGGCTATGGGGTAGAGTGGCAAGATGAAAGCCTTTTATAACAAAGAAAAACATCCAAGCCAGGCTACATTTTGCAAAAACACATCTGAAGTCTCCCAAAAGCATGTGGGAAAAGGTGTTATGGTGTGCTGAAACCAAGGTTGAACTTTTTGGCCATAATTCCAAAGGATATGTTTGGCACAAAAACAATACTGCACATCACCAAAAGAACACCATACCCACAGTGAAGCATGGTGGTGACAGCATCATGCTTTGGGCTGTTTTTCTTCAGCTGGAACTGAGGCCTTAATTAAGATAGAGGGAATTATGAACAGTTCCAAATACCAGTCATATTGGCACAAAAACTTCAGGCTTCTGCTAGAAATTTGAAAATGAAGAGGAACTTCATCTTTCAGCATGACGACCCAAAGCATACATCCAAATCAACAAATGAATGGCTTCACCAGAAGAAGATTAAAGTTTTGGAATGGCCCAACCTGAGCCCAGAACTGTATCCGATTGAAAATCTGTGGGGTGATCTGAAGAGGGCTGTGCACAGGAGATGCCCTCGCAATCTGACAGATTTGGAGTGTTTTTGCAAAGAAGAGTGGACAAATCTTGCCAAGTCAAAATGTGCCATGCTGATAGACTCATGCCCAAAAAGACTGAGTGCTGTAATAAAATCAAAAGGTGCTTCAACAAAGTATTAGTTTAAGGGTGTGCATACTTATGCAACCATATTATTTTATTTTTATATTTTTTCTTCCCTCTACCTAAAAGATTTCATTTTTTTTCAATTGAGTTGTACAGTTTATAGGTCACATTAAATGTGGAAAAAGTTCTAAAATGATTTATCTTTGTCCCTGACATTTTAGCAGGGGTGTGTAGAATTTTATATCTAGGCCTGCATGTGTGCTGCCAGCACTGGGGAGCTACAGTTCATTGAGGGAACCATGAATGCCAACATGTACTGGGCCGCTGGGCACTATTCCAACATGATAATGACCCCAAACACACCTCCAAGATGACCACTGCCTTGCTAAAGAAGCTGATGGTAAAGGTGATGGACTGGCCAAGCATGTTTCCAGACCTAAACCCTATTGAGCATCTGTGGGGTATCCTCAAATGGGAGGTGGGGGAGTGCAAGGTCTCTAACATCCACCAGCTCCGTGATGTCATCATGGAGGAGTGGAAGAGGACTCCAGTGGCAACCTGTGAAGCTCTGGTGAACTCCATGCCCATGAGGGTTAAGGCAGTGCTGGGAAATAATGGTGGCCAGAAAAATATTGACACTTTGTGCCCAATTTGGACATTTCCACTTAGGGGTGTACTCACTTTTGTTGCCAAGGGTTTAGACATTAATGGCTGTGCTTTGATTATTGTGAGTGGACAGCAAGCTTACACTGTTATACAGGCTGTACACTTACTACTTTACATTGTAGCAGTGTCATGTCTTCAGTGTTGTCACAAGAAAAGATATCACATATAATAGTCGTCACGCATTGCGAGGTGCGTACAACTTGAGAGCCGTTAAATCGTAGCACTCAGCCGATGAACACCAAAGTCGCTCATCGCTGTGCGCCTCGCAAAGCGAGGCGAGACGTTAAACCACAGCACTTAACTCGATTTAGAAGATTTTCGCAACTCGAAAATTGCCTAAGCGAGGAAAAAAATGGTTGGCGAAAAAAATAAAAATGAGGCTACACGACCCCAGACCACGCAAAACACTGCAAAACGCGTAGCACTTTATACATCACACTATGACCTACAAGATACACTATTACAAAAGCCGGAAAATGCTCACGAGACGCGTAACACATTAATAACATTGCGAATATAACATTGCGAATATGCCGCTTTGCACAATACACCAACTGCTTTACCTCGCGCACGCAGCCTATTTATAATGCACACTTCAACCATTCATTACACTTTATAAGCATGGCACCAACAATCAAAATGTATATTCTATGCAGACGAAAAATACAAACAGATTGTTAGCTCTTCAGCCTATTGCTCGCTGCATATATCAATTATAAATTATTAAAGTATATTAATTGATTTAAGAAATCATTAATTATTACTTAACTACATATACATAGAAATATATATCTCTCTCAGAGGACAAAAAGTGCACAACAGGAGAGGCTCGCAATGAGCGCCAAATGCGCTCATTGCAAGGCATGCGATGAGCACCGAAGGCACTCAGAGCGAGCCTCGCAATGAGCGCCGAAGGTCCTCACAGTACAAAATGGTTTCAATTATGTCTCAAACAGCATTGCCATGGCTTCAAATTTTATTGACCCGTCATTTTTGATGACCAAGTCGCTGTATAATATATGATGCATTTTACTGAAAAAATTGTCACATTTAGTTACACTGCTCATAAACCTTTTTGTTCAGTTTAGTGCTAGTATAGCCCTTGATAACCTGCCAAAGGGACTTTAATAGATAATGAGGATTAAAGCCATTCACCATACTTTAAACAAGCATCTATAGAACCTTCCGAACTCTCTCTGCATTTTCCATCAGCTACAGTAGACATTTTGGTATAATTTATCACTACTAGATGGGAGAAGTGATGTTCCAAAATGCTCTGCAAATGGTGAATTTATGTAGCCGGGATACAAGTCACTTTGATTGCAGGGACTACCCTCACCTAACAGTTTATACATATCCTCTGTTTTCAATATATGAAATCATTTTTACATGAAAAAATGCCAAAATAAACATTCATAAACTTTCCCTGACATTTGCAATTTTTTTCAGTTTTCTACCACTTAATTTTGAGAAAGAATGTCCCTTGGAAACCAAACTAAATTAGCATAAAATGTATAACTTATTTTGGCCAATCACAGGCAGATACAGTATATCATTGTTTCAATTACTGGGAAGTCAGTTTGCAGCAAAGCATCATGGGATGCAAGGAGGAACTCAGACACTGCAATGTGGTTTTCTGCACTGTGCTGCTGTTGGCTTGAAGATTTGAAGAATTAGAAAAAAAATTAGAAAAAGTTAAAAAAATGGCAAACTTCCTTATACCTTAAAGGATAAGCTCACAGGTAACGGAGGACTTTTAAGACAGCAGTGACAGTGGCCACATTTGCATAAATCAGGTAATAATCTAATGCATATATTTTTTTTAAATGTTATATCCTCATTATCGATTCTATTTATTCATAATAATATACTAAAAATATCAAATGTTATTGTAAAACATTCCTTTGAACTCTTACAGTAGATTTTCTGCCAAACACAGATACAGTCACGAGAATACAAAAGTATTTGTGACTTTATAATAATTATGGATATGACAAAAATGTTCTTTATAGTAATGGCTGGGTTTGAGAATTCAGCACGCCCTGTTGCCCTTTTAAAGACTGGCATTTTGTTGTATGTCATTTGCAATGTGATTCTAAGTGTTTGAGAGTATGGGTGTTATGACTGATTATTGTGATATGTGAATAGTAATTTGGGGTTGTAAAATAAATAAATAAATAAATAACCTTGATTATTATAATCACAAACCATATAGTATAAAATGATCTGTCATCTCTCCATGAACAGAACATCAAACAAGGTATTTTGGATCATTTCTAGAGGTTTGACTCTAAATTAATTTTTGGTTTAGGGAATGGTCACAAAATATAAAAAAAAATAATATTAACAGAAAACATTTAAAAAGACACAGCAAAGTCTCCAGATATGGTATGATTTAAAACTTTAGGTAATATTAGATCATTTCTGAACTGAATGCTATATGACTTTCTTACAGTAAACGTAAATATATTAAAACTATGGCTGATCCTCACACCAAGACATTGCAACAGCATGTGGAAGATAACCCAGCCCAAAATGGCCACTGCTGCCAGTCACAAAATGGCCCCAGCATAGTTCACACCAAATCCAATATGGCCCCTGGGTGATTCATGACAACACCTCCCCAAGCGTGGCAGGAAACATCCATGCCCCTAGGATTTTCCCAGCTACGCTGATAGTCATGACTCTTCTGGATTGGCTAGGCCCTCTGCACTCTCTCCACGTTCAAGTCCTTTAGAAAACAGTCCCAAAGTGCAGAGTAAAGACCTCCCCCAGCCCTTGGCCTTGCACCCACTGTATAGAGCAAATTGCTCTTCCCATTCACACCCACCCAAATAGTCCAGGGTACCTCCCCAATAATCTGGGATCCCAGAGTACAACAGTTGGGCCACAGTTTCTGTCCCATAGCAACCCTGTTCGCCCCAGCCAGTCCCCACAGCTGGGCTGGGATCTCTAAAACAGTCTCTGGGCCTATGGGACTACAAAGGGACAGCTCCTCTTGGCTTTCTTCCTCTGGTCCAGCTGTTTCCGTTGCAGCTTGGGGAGCTACGCTGCTCCCACCCAAGCTGTGCTTACACTCCTCTGACTTGGCTGGGGGGCTCTGCTGCTCCCATCCAGCTGAAGTGCCGGACTCCTCCATTGCCCGGGGTGGAGCAACTTTATCCCAGTCCTTTATGTTGAACTCGATCTTTGGAGTGGTGTCTGTTCCAGTGGGCCCCTGGACAATGGTTATCCAGGGTATCTCCCCACTTGGTACACCCTCTTTCATGGTGCCACTCTGCACCCATAACGCTTTTGCCAAGGCTGGCAGGCTTGCTGCCCCGGCCTGGCTCTTTGTGCCCCTGGCACACTCTTGCTGTGTGAGGTCAGATTGCCTGTAGCCAGAAACCAATTCCTTTCCCTCCCCACAGTCTCTTAAACAACCCTCCTGGGCTCTGTGCTTCACTAGCACCTCTGGGAACAACTCCCCTGGGGTGTCAGGGTACAGACAGTGGTTATCTGATGCAGGCTGGGGAATCTCATCATTCCCACCCAGCCTGGCCTCTAAGGCTCCCTTCCCACCGTCCATCACATAATCATCCCGAGCCTCTGGCTCCATTAACAGTTCTGGCCAACACACTTTGCCTAGAACTTCTGAGGGCAGACTTAACATATCTGGCCCTAGCTTGTGAGCAGTTCCCACTTCCTCTGGGATTAAATCTCTTGGGGTATCAGGGGGCAGACATGGATTATCTGACCCCACCCAGGGAACATTCCACTGGGTCTCTGGCTCTTTGGGCTGGTGACTAGGCCCTGACACAGTTGCTGCATGTTCTAGGGGCAAACATTCTCCATCCCCAGGAGTTGGCAAAGGAACAGTGTTTACCCCTTCCCACTCCTCACTTTGTTTACAGTCTATAAAAGCCTCTCCCCAGTTCCAGTGAACATACTCCCTCTGGTACATACCGTCTGAGTTGTAAAAATACTTCTTGGGTATCGCATCCCACAATTGAACATACTCAGCCTCCAGTTGCAGCTCTTGCTGAATCAGGGGTTCCAGCAAAGGAGCCTCCGGGAACCATGGTTCCAGTCCCAGACCACGGCAGCGTTCAACAAACAAGTTATTATGCCTCCTTGCAGTTCCCATGCCACATTCTGGATCACCATTCAGAATCTCACCGACCCCATATTCTAGATCCAAACGAAAATAGAGATCCTCTCTCCGGCCACCCAAGGACTCTATCCTGGCAAGGTACTGTTCCTCCAAGTCCATCTCTTTCTCTACCAGTTCCTCCAACCAGCTTGCCAGCTCATGGCCATGCCATAATTGCATGAATGCCATCCATTGATTTAGCAGGAGTAGTCTGTAGTCCTCTGCTTCCCTCTGCTCCATTTTCTGGTCCTTCTCAGAGTATCCCACCACTGCCACCAATTATCACGACCCACTCTCTGGCTGGGGTCTGCTGACCGGATTTGGGTTACTCTGGACCTTGGAGTAGCTTTGAGTACAGGAACATCATGTCTCAGCCCTTGGTTTAGACTGAGCAATATTGACAGCAAGTCTGACGAATCTTACTGCAAGCATATGTCCCCGGGTAAATAATACATCTACACACCACGTCTTGATGAAAATTATGAACAACGTTTTATTTTGGAACAACATATTTAAAACATTTCACACACACACAGTGGAGGGAGTGGATCAACCTTTCCCCTTTCTCTGGTCAATAGGGTAACCTCTAGAGTAACCTAATTACCTCTGTCCAATGTAACAGAGGTAGGCTATGGGAACCACCAGACCCCTCCCCTGGGCCAACCCCAGGCGTGGCCACCAAGCTCATTCTGACCCAGGCTGTCCCAGGGGAAACTTCCTGTTTGAGCTCCTAGGCCCCCCCATTGTTATCTAGGTGCCTGGCAGTCTGGCAAATCTCTTTGTTTAGGTCCTGGCGACACCCTGTGAGGTTTATCTTGTTTAGGATAACCCCATTTGGCTCAGCTCCTGCCTCAGTGTTTACCTACTGGGGGATGGTTAACTAAATACAATCCCTCCATAGTACTATATGCAAGCTTATACTGTAATTAACTATTACAACCCAAACCATATTTCCCCATTCCCACATGGTATCAGGGTGGGGCAAGTTTTCCACGTCAATCCATTTTATGCAGTAACGCTGACTTTATTTAATGGTGACAGTGGAACCCCCTATTCATACCATTTACAAGCAGTGACTTTGTGAGCCCACCTTTTGTTCTTCCACATGGCAACAGCATGTGGAAGATAACCCAGCCCAAAATGGCCACTGCTGCCAGTCACAAAATGGCCCCAGCATAGTTCACACCAAATCCAATATGGCCCCTGGGTGATTCATGACACTGGGCACTTAGGCAATGAGCGCCAAAGGCGCTCATTGCCGGCGAGCCTCACGTAGCGATGGGAGCCGTTAAACTCTGAACACATAGCGGGACAGCAAAAAAACATACGAGACAAAAAAAATACAAGACGCGGCCGATATTAGCGGCCGAACCAAAAACCCGAAAAACACACTAACTACACCTAAATAAATTACATCACAGACAGCATGGGGCAACAGCCAGGACGTCTGTGAGTGAGGTGGAACGCAAATTTAACTTGATTTAGACGATTTTCGCCACACAAAGATCGCCTAAGCGAGGAAAAAAATGGGCACCGAAAAAAATGAAAATGAGGCTATACGACCCTGGACTGCGCAAAACACTGCAAAACGCGTAGCACTTTACACATCCAACTACGACCTACAGCATGCACTATTACGAAAGCCGGAAAATGCTCACGAGACGAGTACCACATTAATAACATTACGACAATACAATCCCGATTTACACAATAAACCAACGGCTTTACCTCGCGCACGCAGCCTACGGTATTTAGAATGCACACTTGGAACATTCATTACACTTTATAAGCAGGGCACCAACACTCACAGAGCCTCATTCAATTGCGAGTTGGCCAATTGAATAGGGCTCTATATAAGCACATAACATATTTTTTATACAGAACTTTTTAGTTACTGAACTTCTATCCAAAATCAAGGTCTTCACTAACTAAAAACTTCGGTCAAAAAATATGTTATGTGCTTATATAGAGCCCTCTTCAATTGGCAAAATTCCAATTGAATGAGGACCACAATGTATATTCTATGCAGACGCAAAACACAAACAGATTGTTAGCTTTTCAGCCTATTGCTCGCTGCATATAACAATTATAAATAATTAAAGTATATTTATTTATTGCAGAAATAATTATTACTTAATAAATTAATTGAATAAATCATGAATTATTACTTAACTACATATACATAGAAATATATATCTCTCACAGAGGACCAAAAGTACACAACATGAGAGGATCGTAATGAGCGCCAAAGGCGCTCAGCACAAGCCTCGCAATAAGCGCCGAAGGTCCTCACACGTATAAATAGTACATTTGTAAGCACATTTGAACATCTAAAAATAAGGTAAAATCTTATTTCCTGCTCAGTATATATATATATTGTTGTTTAGACGTGTCTGACTCTCCAGGACCCTATGGACCGCAGCACTCCAGGCATATGTTATTTCTGGTTGTGCTAATCCATAGGGTTTCATGGCAAAGGCACTGGAGCTGCCAGTTCCTTCTCCAGTGGGCCGTGATTTATCTGACCTCTCTGCTATGATCCGCCCATCTTGGATGACCCTACATAGTTTTGCTCCGAGCTTCATTGAAGTACATGAGCCCCTTCACCGCGACAAGGTAGAGATCCAGAAGGGGCTATATATATATATATATATCACATATATAGTTGTGAGCGTACGAGTTGTTGCTAACGCTGCGGGCTCGCTATGCGAGTCGCGGCCCTTGCGAAGCGTGGGCCGCGACTCGCGTAGCGAGCTGCGGCCCTCGCGAAGCGAGGGCACTGCCCGAGGGTCTCAGTTGCTGGCATGGAGCGCCAAAGGCGCTCCTTGCCAGCACCTGAGGACCTCGCAAAGCGAGGGCCGCAGTTGCTGGCATGGAGCGCCGAAGGCGCTCCATGCCAGCAACTGCGACCCTCGCAAACTTCACGTCGCAACCCAAACAGCACGACACACACATTACGACACTCGCAAACAACATACGACACACGTTCACACACATTACGGCCTCGCAACACTCGGACGCAACTCGCGAACATTACAAAATGTAAAACACAATACATACACACAGCACGTGTCTTACAGGCACAGGCTGCACTTTGGTTCTTACAGGCGCATACTGCACTTTGGTCCTTTCAGGCACAGGCTGCACTTTGGTCCTTTCAGGCACAGGCAGCACTTTGGTGCATCAACTACCAAAAATGATGAAAACCAGAGCTGACATATATATATATATATATATATATATATATATATATATATATATACAGTGGATATAAAAAGTCCACACACCCCTGTTAAAATGCCAGGTTTCTGTGCTGTAAAAAAATTAGACAAAGATAAATCATTTCAGAACTTTTTCCACCTTTAATGTGACCTATAAACTGTACAACTCAATTGAAAAACAAACTGAAATCTTTTAGGTAGAGGGAAGAAAAAATATAAAAATAAAATAATATGGTTGCATAAGTATGCACACCCTTAAACTAATACTTTGTTGAAGCACCTTTTGATTTTATTACAGCACTCTTTTTGGGTATGAGTCTATCAGCATGGCACATTTTGACTTGGCAAGATTTGCCCACTCTTCTTTGCAAAAACACTCCAAATCTGTCAGATTGTGAGGGCATCTCCTCTGCACGGCCCTCTTCAGATCACCCCACAGATTTTCAATTGGATTCAGGTCTGGGCTCTGGCTGGGCCATTCCAAAACTTTAATCTTCTTCTGGTGAAGCCATTCCTTTGTTGATTTGGATGTATGCTTTGGGTCGTTGTCATGCTGAAAAATGAAGTTCCTCTTCATGTTCAGCTTTCTAGCCGAAGCCTGAAGGTTTTGTGCCAATATTGACTGGTATGTGGAACTGTTCATAATTCCCCCTCTCTTAACTAAGGCTCCAGTTCCAACTGAAGAAAAACAGCCCAAAGCATGATGCTGCCACCACCATACTTCACTGTGGGTATGGTGTTCTTTTGGTGATGTGCAGTGTTGTTTTTGCGCCAAACATATCTTTTGGAATTATGGCCAAAAAGTTCAACCTTGGTTTCATCAGACCATAACACCTTTTCCCACATGCTTTTGGGAGACTTCAGATGTGTTTTTGCAAAATGTAGCCTGGCTTGGATGTTTTTCTTCGTAAGAAAAGGCTTTCATCTTGCCACTCTACCCCATAGCCCAGACATATGAAGAATACGGGAGATTGTTGTCACATGTACCACACAGCCAGTACTTGCCAGATATTCCTGCAGCTCCTTTAATGTTGCTGTAGGCCTCTTGGTAGCCTCCCAGACCAGTTTTCTTCTCGTCTTTTCATCAATTTTGGAGTGAGCTCCAGTTCTTGGTAATGTCACTGTTGTGCCATATTTTCTCCACTTGATGATGACTGTCTTCACTGTGTTCCATGGTATATCTAATGCCTTGGAAATTCTTTTGTCCCCTTCTCCTGACTGATACCTTTTTACAATGAGATCCCTCTGATGCTTTGGAAGCTCTCTGTGGACCATGGCTTTTGCTGTGGGATGTGAGTAAGAACATTTCAGGAAAGACCAACTAGAGCAGCTGAACTTTATTTGGGGTTAATCAGAGGCACTTTAAATGATGGCAGGTGTATGCTGACTCCTGTTTAACACGATTTGGAATGTGATTGCTTAATTCTGAACACCGCTACATCCCCAGTTATAAGAGGGTGTGCAAACTTATGCAACCACATTATTTTTCTTTTTTATTGTTCTTCCCTCCACCTAAAAGATTTCAGTTTGTTTTTCAATTGAGTTGTACAGTTTATAGGTCACATTAAAGGTGCAAAAAGTTCTGAAATGATTTATCTTTGTCTCATTTTTTTACAGCACAGAAACCTGACATTTTAACAGGGTGTGTAGACTTTTTATATCCACTGTATATATATATATATATGTGTGTGTGTGTATATATGAATAATGTTCGGCCGGCAAAAGATCTAACTACACCACTGGGTGGGAGCAGCCATAGTTGGATGCAATGTGTGTGGATGAGAAGCCCAAGTTGGGCCCCAAGATGTCAGATGGTGTAGATCACATCAGAGCTTTGAACAGAACCTTAGATTTCCATAGAAGCCCCTTGTGTCACTGATGCTTTTTTTTTAATTATAATTCAGTGCCAGCCCTGGCCCCTTCATAAATCCGAATACTGCTGTTAATGAAAATAAAATTAAGGATCTTCAGTGCATAATAATAAAAAAAAGAAATCCAATATTTTGCTGACCCCAGTGATAAATTAATTGATCTCTCAGACCTGCTTTTATTGAAGACTTGTGTGCTGTAAATACTGCTGTTCATACTATACTCAGGAGCTGCAGCATCCTTGCTAAAGGCCACACTAAAAACTTTCATGTGCAAAACTTTCTTAATAAAAACACTGCACATTGGAAAACAAATAATACATATTGATGCCTGTGCTGGGCCCTGGGGGAATCCATGATATATTGGTGGAAGCTGTGTGTGAGAGGGTATTTACATTTCTGGATATATAAGGTTGCATTTCCTAAAGCAAGGAGTCTGCTTCTGAGCCGATGAGGGGGAAGGGGTGTGGTATCAATTTCAATCTTTTCCAATTATTTTATATATACAAAATGTTCTCTGTTCTCTCCTTCCCTGTATCCACAGATAGCCAAAACAGACACCCTTATGATCCAGTTCTCAGGATGTGATATAACAAGCTCAAAATTGATTCCTGTAGTTGTAAACAGAGTCTTCAAAAATTCAGATTTCCCAGGGCGTGGCCTAACTGGGGAAGCAGCAGGACGTGCCTTGCAACAGCTCCGATCCAAAACGGATGCAATCCGGGGTAATCGGCCCCAATCCCCACTAAAATCTAATTTTAAACACCAGCACTATAAAGAGAAGGTGCACAGGAATCGGAGGACACGAAAATTAAGAGACACATCCGGCCTCCCTGGCGATCACTAACAGCACGGAGAGAAGTGCAGCAGGGGCGACCCACGCAGCCCAGAAGCCCACAATTAACCCCCAAAGACTACCACTCACTACTGGAGCAGCTTAAGCGGCTGAGACCTTCAACACCTGGTCTCCCGCTGCAACCACGCCAGAGACCGAGGGGAGAGCCTGACAGCAAGGAGAGGCTGCTCTAGAAGGTAAGCGGGGTGCCACACACATAGCCAGGAAGAAGGAGTAGCCCAGACCCCAGCATCCTAAGAGGTGCAACACAAAAATAACACCCTGACTGGAGGGGATAGGAGGACACTCAGAGGCTTGACCATCAAGGGGGGTCCCCTGATAAATCACAACAACGGGGCCGAGGCAACATTAACAACAGCTTGCTTAAGCCTGCCAGGGGTGACCCCAACCCTTCACACAGCAGCAGCACAGAGAAATCAAGTGCAGCCCACAACAGCATCTCAACCCTGAGCTCAACTGTTCAAGGATTAAGACTAAAAGGGGGTACAGGATCCAAGAAACAGCGCCAAAAACCAGCATTTCTCCTAACTATATGAATGACAACTGATTGGGAGAAATATGTCACAAAAAAGCTGGAAAGATTTAACAAGAGAAGATTCACTAGGTCTGCAAACCTGTTAAACAGCACTAGAAGCACGATGCAATAACTCGCTGAACTATGTTAGTCACTCACATGAACCTGTCACCAGAAAAGCACTAGCCTACCAAAATTCCATGCTCAACTAAGTAACTACCCTAGCCTGCTTCACCTACAGCGCAGAGTCAGCAGATGGCAAGCTTCTTAGATCACATCCTCAGGTCAAGGAGGCAGCATGGCGACTCGCAGTAGCACCAAATCCAAGAAATCTCAAGCGAGTAAAAACATCCGGGAGTTTTACAAAGCCCCAAATGACACGCCAATACTCTCGCAGAACCCAAGCTCACCAGACAGAGAGGATGAGCCTGAAGTAGTACATGCTCAGGTGGAACTAACAGACAAATACATGGAGAAAATAAAGCTGATGTTCCAAGAACTAATGACGATTGCTATCACAGACCTGAAAAAGGAGCTGCATTGCCTGGGACAAAGAACGCAGCTGTTAGAGGAGCAAACAGACCAGATAGCAGAAGCCCAGATGCATGACCAAGAAGTAACGGCGCAACGCTCTGCACAGATAAAAGAGCTGAGCGATAAGGTTGAAGACCTAGAGAATCGTTCACGAAGACATAATATAAGATTGAGAAATGCCCCAAACAACATTTCAGACATAACGCAATACTCAAAAGCGGTCATACTTGGGATTATGCCAACAAGCAGCGAAGCATACTGGGCTATTGAAAGAGCGCATAGGGCCCTTGGCCCGACAAAGGCTAACAACCAATCTAAGGACATAATAATACGATTTGCCAACAAAAGCGCAAGAGACCTAATACTCACAGCAGCGAGAAAGCACAAAGAAATAAAAGGCCCGGACAATTCATCTTTACAAATATACATGGACCTGGCTCCGGCCACACTGCAAAAAAGAAAGGAGATGAAACCCTTTCTGGAAATACTGTCCAGCCACAAAATCCTCTACAAGTGGGGTTTCCCATTCTCACTAATTTTCCAGCGAGGCGGATCCACTTACAGAGTACACACAGTGGAAGGAGCTGAGATCCTCCTGAGAAAGCTGAAACTGCTGGCAGAAGACAGCAGCGCTAAAAGGAGAAGCCCAGGACCCAGACCTAGCCTCACCAAGATATGGCAAATATCGGCCAAAAAATCAAAAGCAGCAGCCTCCAGTAGGGGGCCCATTCTAGAGCAATATACTGGAGAAGGTCTGGACACCGATCTCGCAGCCTACCACGAGGATCCCGAAGCTGACCAATGAGAGAGTATTGTGCGCTTTTCTTTCCCCCAAGCAGGTTTGGTCATGGAGAATGCAGCAAACAGCTAGAATGTATAAGTTATGTTAAGATAGTTAGACTGCTATTTGCAGGTATACAAGGCTAGCAGTAGCGGAGCTCTTGTGGTGACTTATGTGAGTTAGAGGGATGAAGATTAAGGGGGGCTTAGAGCCCCAAACAACTCCCCAGGTAGAACCCCCAGGAGGGAGTCCTCTACCCTAAGAGGTCAAACCCAGTAATGGGTGTAATAACTACAGGCCTCAAAGTAAGGGAAAAAATAGGGAGACAGGGAAACTACCAAGTTGATAGAAAATGTTTTAACCAGTTTATTGAAATGTTGGATTTAAGCTTCTGTATCTCTTTTGCATGTCTTCCTAGTCTATCCGGTTTACAAGCGGTCTCTGCGCCCAAGGCACCCAAGAGGGGACCCTGGCGAGAGCCTTGGTCCTTCAGTATCCTCCATCAAGGCAACCTAGCCAGTACACACTCCACACAGAGAACTTATGCAGTTAACTACATGAATAACCAATGGCTGACGTAGAGCATAACTTTTTAACACACAACGTAAGGGGCTTCAACTCTCAATTTAAAAGACGCAAAGCCTTCCTGTTTTATAAAAGATTCCATCAATCTGTCATATTTATGCAAGAAACCCATTTCGCCCAGGGCAAAGTACCCACTTACCTACACAAGGAATTCCCAGTATTTTACACATGCAACCAGAAAAGCAAAAAAGCAGGCTTAGCTACATTAATACACCGGGATTTCCCATTCATAGTAGAAAAACAAACCAAAGACAAAGAGGGTAATTATCTAATACTAACAGGAACCATCCTAAATCTTAGAATCTCCTTGGTCAATATCTACGCCCCCACTACAGCGCCTACCAAAGCGCTCATTAAATTGCTGAGCACCTTGAAGCAGAAAGACTGGGGCAAAATCATTTTAGGAGGGGATATTAACCTTACTCTTGAGCCTTCTGTAGACAGATCGAAAACAACCCAAATCACGAGAAACACGAGACAGCTCAAAACAATCCATACATAAATGAGGGAGCTGGAGTTGATTGACGCCTGGAGGGGACTTCACCCCTCGGAAAGGGAATACTCTTATTACTCTCCAACACACAATTCCTACTCCAGAATAGATGTCCTCCTAACTCATACTTCGCTATTCAACCATATAGTAGATGCCCAAATCTACCCCTGCCCCTGGTCTGATCACGCAGTAGTGAATATCAAAATTAAGCTGGGACTAAGCCTTATAGCCCCCGGGAAGTGGAGCTTAAACGAGGCACTCCTAACCAATCCCGGAACGTTAGCACAAATAGAACATGACATCCAAGAATACTTCACGATAAACATGGTCCCCGAGGCAAACATAGGGTGGGTCTGGGTGGCACACAAAGCATACATTAGAGGCACCTTGATTAAACTGGCAGCTGCCAGAAAGAAACAGTACATACAAAAAGAAAATGCATTATTTAAAAAATTGCAGTACTTGGAAAAGGCAAGTTAGGCCAAAGTCCTAGGGGTCTATAGAACCCAACTAGATAACAACAGACTAGAACTAGATGCGGTCCTAGCCAAAAAAACAGAGCAGGCCCTTAGGAAGACTAGACATAAATGTTATGCCCAGGGTAACAAGCCATCCCCTATGCTAGCACGCAGACTCAATCTAAAGAAAAATTTAACTCATATCACCAAAATGAAAACAGAAAACGGAGCAATTACAATGAACCAATCGGAAATAAAAAAGACATTCCAAAAATGCTTTCAAGAAATTTACTCGACAAAAACGAAAGCCAACGACTTCACAATGCAGGAATTTCTCAACAGCCTAGACATTCCCAAAATCTCGGAGGGGGACTCCCTAAATGCAGAGATAACTCCATGTGAAGTTATTGATACTATCAAAACGCTTAAATTAGGAAAAGCTCCTGGCCCGGACGGTTACTCAAACTTGTACTATAAAAGCCTTGCAAACCATCTAGCCCCATACCTAAGCAAACTATTTAACGAGATGCTACTAGGAAAACCAATGCCACCCGAGCTAAACCAGGCAAACATAATCTTCATCCCTAAATCTGGAAAGGATACGTTAAACCCAAGGAACTATAGACCAATATCCCTTTTAAATGGGGACATTAAAGTCCTAGCTAAGCTAATGGCATCAAGAGTAGCCAAATTCCTACCCAAACTAATACATAAGGACCAAGTGGGCTTTGTGCCCTTCAGGCAAGCTGGGGACAACATACAGCGTATTCTAAATGTCTCCCATATAGCTAAAAATGCAAATGTACCTCTCAGCATAGTAGCCTTAGATCTAGAAAAGGCTTTTGACTCAGTTGAATGGCCCTACTTGCATGAGGTACTAGACAGATTTGGCATCAGAGGCAAATTTATCAATCTGGTAAACACATTATATAAAACACCGACGGCAAGCCTCAAGCTCCCAGGGGCTAACAGAGATCTCATAAACATTCAAAGGGGTACGAGGCAGGGATGCCCCCTGTCCCTGTTACTATTCGAACTCGCCATCGAGCCTCTTGCTCAGGCCATTAGGACATGCCCCACGATACAGGGAATCGAAGTAGGATGCCAACAAATGAAATGCTGCCTCTTTGCAGACGACATCCTTTGTACGCTTACAAACCCGGTAACCTCAATAGCAGCCCTTATGGATTTAATGGCCCGATACGGGAATTGGTCAGGCCTTAAAGTTAATACAGATAAATCTGAAATAATATGCATTAGAGTACCCTCAGACCAGGTGCAAAACTTAATAGAAAGGTACTTGTTTTCATGGCCAAAGGGAAGTATCAAATACCTAGGAGTTAATCTCACCCCCGAGATGTCAGCTCTATACAAAGAAAACTATACCCCCCTTTACAAAAAACTACAAGTGGATCTACTTAGGTGGAATAGATACAACCTGTCATGGACATGAAGAATAAACGCCTTTAAAATGAACATGTTGCCCAAAATTTTATACTACTTTAGAACACTCCCGATTCGGATACATAGAGGAGACCTAGAAAGCTTCCAAAAGGCAGTATTTCGATTCATCTGGCAACACAAACACCTGAGAATTAACAAGTCCATAATGTGCAGAGACAGAGAAGCAGGGGGTTTGGCGTGCCCAAATCTGATACACTACTTTAGAGCAGCCCAGATTTCCTTCCTACCACAAGCCCATTCCAGTAAACAACAACCAGTATGGGTATTCCTAGAGAACTACCAGATGAAACCCTACAAATGGCATAATATCATCTGGTCCCCGACAATTCCCCCAATAGCAAAGTCAGGCTACAATAATCCAATGATTAAACTATCCTTACAGGAGTGGGGGGGGGGGGCGAACTCCAGGCGTCAGTTAGCACACACCCTCTCATCCCTTACGCCTGTCCTTTCGGGGTCCCAGATTGCTAACGAGTTGGGGGGGGGGGGGTTCAAAAGCGTGGTGGCTCTCGCGGAAACTAGACCTACTGGGGTTGTGGTTCCAAGATGGCAACCTCCTGACCTCTGTACAATTTATAAATAAATATAACTTGCCGGCCAGAGAGATATTTAACTACAACAAAATACGCCACAGGGTTCAAGAACTGGCCAAAACCGGGGAACCTCTGCAGGACACCTGGTTCGCGAAAATATGTGTACAGAACCCCCTAGCCAGAGGCATATTAGGTGCCCTTTACTCGCTAGCTAACAAGCCACCTAAAGACCAAAAGCCCAAACACGTCCTACAATGGGAACAGGAATTGGTAATAACCTGGGACACTCAGAGATGGGGAAAAATACACAGAGAACTGACTAAGGGCTCCCTCTTCATTAGCTATTTAGAGACGGCAACTAAAGTACTACACAGGGTATACATTACTCCCGACAGGCTAAATAAGATAAATCCACTTTCCCCCCCTGAGTGCTTTAGGAAATGCTCAGATAGAGGACCCTTTGGCCACATATGGTGGGACTTTCCAAGAGTACAAGCCTTGTGGCGGAAGGTAACTGTAACGATCTCAGAAGTATTAGACAAGGAAATACACCCCTCTAGGGAAACATGCTTACTGGGAATGCCGGTATTGAGCATAAGCAAGAATTCCAACAAATGGATACAAATGGTCATGCTGGCAACTAAAAGCCACATTGCAAAGAATTGGAAATCACCCAACTTAGACGCCCAAGGTTATAAAGAAATTAAACCACATCATGATATATGAAAAAATGATGCACTCAATAAACAACTCCTTCTCCACTTTTAATCAGATCTGGGACAGATGGATGGAATCAGACAAAGCTATCTCAATTTAACAAAAACTTGTATAGGAACAGAGATTAGTGCACTCAAAAGGGAAGGCATAACCGAGTTGAAGCGGAAGCCCCCGGCCAAGTTGAAGGGTGCCTCGGGCGTTGACAACCGCTGGCAAATTGCGTAAACTGAAGAAGATAGACAGGAAGAAGGAAGGGAAGAAGAAAAAAGCAGGGGAGATACAGGTAATAATATAATTGTTTTGTTTATTTATTGTTTGTTTGATGTTATACTTCCCACATATCAGGTACATAAGGTAAATCTCGAGATAGGCAACATATATATATATATATATATATAGATAAGCAACAAGTTAGCTCACATATAAGACTTTAACAAGCTTAGTCTCGAGAAGACAACTGCTAGGGAAGGAGTAGCTAGCAGGAGTTTCCTGCAAGTTGAGAAAATGGAAAAAGGATATGGTGGACACATAAAGCAGATAACCAAAATAGTCAGGCCAGGAGACCATTATAGACAATAAAAGTGTAATAGTTTTATAAATGCGTTACAATGCGTTACTGAATGCTGTGTATGTGTCAATAAAAAGATTTTGAAAAAAAAAAAAAAAAAAACAGATTTCCCCATAAAATGTTTTATGTCCGTGGCTTATACAGATGCTAATATTGCTAGTTTTGTACATTTTATTATTATTATTATTATTATTATTATTATTATTATTATTCAACTTTTGAATTTGTTAAACTTGTATTTCCCCTGTTCTTATCCCCTGTACAGCGCTGCGGAATATGTTGACGCAATACAAATAGAAATATCCTGTAGTATATCAGTCTGGTCTCACCCAATAGAGTGACCCAAACCCGAAATACCAGGCAATTCTACCCTGAACTGGAGAAACAGCAAACCCTAGACATACGTTTTGGCCTTAGTTGGGCCTCAGCAGTAGGGTAGCAAGGGAACCACGTCTGGAGCCCCCTATCATCCTTCAGGAGACAAAACCCAAGGGTAATTTGTGTAAATAAAGAACAAAGTCAAAGACACTGTGCTTTGGGAGTTCAGCTGCACCCTACTGACAAGGCCCAGCTAAGGCTAAGACTTGCTGTTTCCTCTGTTCAGGGTAATAAATACAGAAATACAGGTTACAGTCACTCGTATTGTAGTTTAACTATTTGGATGCAGATACTATGCATTTTTTACGATACCACTGCAGTTCAACAATTTCTGTTATGCATTTAAGAGACATTACAAAATATTTTTGTATGATACAAATTAGTGGCCTATAGTGAAAATCACATATATAGTTGTGAGCAATATGAGTTGTTGCTAACGCTTGCTAAGACTGCGGTCCTCGCAAAGAGAGCGCCGCAGTTGCTGGCCGTAGGCACTAATCCCTACGACCTGCAGAACTACACATCAACAGAAATCTCAATTACACAATTCAAAATGCGAGACCGTAGCAGTTTTTGCATGGAAAAATTACGACCAGTAATACTTGCAAAAAGGAAAGCGAGACTTAGAAAAAAAAAATACAACCCACGGCTATTAGGGAGAACAGAAAATACTCCACACCCGCGTAACACATAGACAATCATTTTACAACACTAACTTTAATATTACCAAACGCTTTGCCCTCGCGCACGCAGCCTATTTACACTGCACACTTCACACATTGCTGACACACCTCAGTTCAGCAAGAGTGCAAATGTACATTGCATGCTGCAAAAGAGATTTTTAGATCTTCAAGATATTGCTTGCTGCATATATTAATTACAAATAGGTAAACTATATTAATTTATTATTTAATTAATTAATAAATTATTTATTTATTAAAAAACATATATATAGAAAAGAAAAAAAAAAGGACAAAGGATCGCAATGAGCGCCAAAGGCGATCAGCCCGGCCCTTGCAATAAGCGCCAAAGGTGCTCCGGCCACCAAAAGTACTCAAGCGTAGAGGCTCGCATTGGCGCTCAGCCCAGGGCTCACAATGAGCGCTGAGGGTGCTCAGAGGACCAAAAGTACACCAGGGTAGAGGATCGCAATGAGCGCAAAAGACGTTCAGCGCGGGGCTCACAATGAGCACCGAGGGTGCTCAGAGGAGCAAAAGTACACGAGGGGAGAGGCTCGCAATGAACGCCAAAGGCGTTCAGCGCAGCCCTTGCAATGGGCGCCAAAGGTGCTCAGACCACCAAAAGTACACAAGCGGAGAGGCGGAGAACAGCATTCCCAGCCTTACAATTTCATTGACTGTATTTTTTGGACGGGCAAGTTGCTAGTAAATAATAAAGGTGAGATTATTTTGTCCTCATCCTTTCATGGAAACAGAGTGCTTGGGAGCCTTGGGAGTCTCTGGGCTGCAGCAGCCTAGTATTAGGGCGACCAGATGTTATCAGGGGACAGCCTCTGGATTGAGGCCACTTTCTCCAGAAAATAATTGTCCCAAGCACTATCCCCACTTGGCAGCATAGGCAGTGAGTGTCTGTATTTAAAGTGACAGACTCAGCAAAAGTCCCATTTATTGAAGAAATGTAAAGTACATATATCTATACATACTGCTACCACTATTCTGATGCCAGCTGGGCATGCTCTTGTGGTTTATCCCCCCGCCACTTTCACACAAAGACTTATAATTAGTCATGTGAGGTTAATGCATTAGGAGAGTATGAGAACTTTGTAATGTAATTTATGCTTAAATTACCAAACTTTCAAGCTCAATTATCTTACACTTTCCTTCAAACATTTTAAAAACAGCCAGTTGTAATTTATTCAACTGGGGCATATGTTACTTCTCTTTAAACATAAACTGCAACATATATGTATATTTATATTATGGTTATATATATTAAATTATATTATATTATCAGTCCACTGTGCTCACCATCAAGTCAAAGGGTCACATATCTATCCTAATTCTCCTGGACCTCTCTGCTGCCTATATACTCCTATATACTGTAATTATATGATATAGTGGCTTTTAATTCAAGTTCTCCACTCTCTTGGCATCAGTGACACAGAAAATTGTACATTTAGTGCCTCTTTTTGTGAAGGGTCACCCAAGATCATAACAGAGAGGTCAGACAAATGGAACTGGCAACCCACTCCAGTATATTTGTCATGAAAACCTTATGGATTATCACAACCAGACAAAAGATGTGCCTGGTGTGCTGCGGTCCATAGGATCATGGAGAGTAGGACACGAGTGAATGACTGAACAATAACCATCATCTATATGTAGATACCACTCAAATCTACATATCAGCACCAGACCCATCCATCCATCAACTAAAACTCAACATGTCAAAGACTGAGCTCCTAATATTCCCACTGTATCGTGCAAACTTCATGCAAACACCAGCTTGCTAAGATAAATAGTTCTCAATGCCCTTGAAACAGGAGCTAGGTCAGTGGTGTGCAACAGGAAGCTTGAGATCCTCTTGTGGACCAAAGACACTTGCCATGCAGTCCCCCCACCCTGTTCTCTAGAGATGGAGAGAACACCCCCTCCTCAACAATACAGACTCCATTTTATCTTTTCACGATGAACAAATCACTCTCTTGTATGCTAAAACATAAAACTCTATTATCAATACCTCTATTTCCAATTTATCCAATTCTACCTCTTTCCTGATGTAATGTTACCATTCTTGGAACGTGTAAAACAAAAAGCTAAAAACCATTCTGCAGACCTTTTAAAGACTGGGGCCATACACTTGGGGCCCTATTAAATTCCAAGCCTGCAGTTACCTTCATACAGCCAGTAAGTCTACGGGCTTGAAATTTGCCGCTTTTACCGAGCAATTAAATTAGAAAGGCCTGCAATTTACGGGCCGAAATACAAAACCGTAAACCATGCTTTCATATGTAGCATCTCAGGGCATGATCATGATCAAATCCGTAAGTCTGTAACTACCAATGTAGAAACAGGAAATAGTAAACGAGACCGTCATCAAGACGTCAGTTTAAACGTCAATCAACTAGTATTTTGAAGTCCTATGCGATCAGACTCATAATCCAGCAATGTGAACATCAATGCAAATTAATGAAGAAACTGGTCTAGTCCTCATCAGTGGCCTGATATGTATTAACCCCTTGGTTCCTGAGATTGATATAACATGAAAATAAAAAGTAAAAAAAATATTTTTTTATTGCAGATTTACGAGCTTGAGACTGTTGTGCAATTAATACTAATGTCTGTCATTGCTTTTCCCGTGTTTTAAAGTGCAGTATTAAATTTGTATTTGCATTTACAGTGTTTAACCCCCTTGCGAGTCCTATCTGGTACCTGTAGGATTTTCTTCTACATTTGCCATTTATGGGTGTGAAAACATTTGCGGGCTTGAGGAATTGTAGTAATTTAATAGCGATTTGCGATTGTAACATTTACGGGATTGAAAGATCAAAAGTTTAGCTGGTTCTGGGTTCCAATTTTGGCACATGCTTTGTTTTTCAGCCTGTAACACGCAGATCTTTTGTGGGTAGCTAAGAGAGGCCAATTTAATAGTTGGAACTTTTGCGGGCTCCTTTACGTTCTTCAGTAACTACAATTTGGTAAATTTTAATAGGGCCCCTGGTCCTTTAAGTAAAATAGGTTGAGCTAGATGTTTAATTAGGCATTGTTCAGCAATAAAAATCATATTAAGTTAAGCAATATTCAATATTAAAATTAGATCAGCTTATTTGCTCTAGCCTCCACCCACTATAAGATCAATGGAGAAGGAAGCTTTGTCAAGCAGGCAGTCATACATTTTTAGGCACAAGGTTATGTCAATACAATGGTCTTAATTGGCTGGTAACTTTTTGTGTTAAAGTGGTTTCCCCTGACAACAAATGTTTGCTGCTGGAGCAGCCTATGATTAATTGTTTGGCCTCTTATGAGCCCAAATTGTTCAAAAGCTTTTAATGTCGGCAGTTTACCAAAACTACCACCCACAATGTACCAATACGGTGAGAAGTTCTACTAAAATTCTCATCCACTAAGGTCCTTCTGGTTTGTGGTGTAGGTATCCAACTCATCAAACAACACAATATTTCTAAAAATCATATAGCAATGTTTATTATACTTAGCTTTGGTTGTTCAATCACACAAGGCTGAGGGACCACACCAAATCGATCGGCCTAGCACATGGGCGTAGGAGGAACTGGGGGAATGAGGGGTACATATACACCCCCCCCCTCCCCCCAGATTTTTTTTTGTGTGTATATGTATAGTGAAGCTGTTGTGCATTTTTTGTATACAATGAGTTGTATCCCCCTAAGAATAATTTCGGCTCCTACACCCACGGCCCAGCAGAATACCAGGAGAGAGATGCTCAGCTCCTAGCAGAAATCTGTTCAAGTCTACGCAGTTTGATAAGATCCCCATATTTATAGCAAATCATAAGCAGGAAGTTTTATACTGGTGATTATTGCACATTTTTTGTTAAATAAACAAGCCTTGGGCGCCATTACACTCTCTTTGATACAAATTTACATGACCCTTTGATGGCCTGGCCAGGTTAGAGACAAACTGGAGGCTGATCCTCAACTGTAGGCTGATACTCTAATCCTTGAAAATTAATTTAAAAGTGAATATTACTTTTAGAAATGATTAATTGTGGATTTTATCAATTATTACCACATAATTAAAACAGCTAACTTGTCTTGTTAGGGTATTAAATTGGTAATTTAAAGACCCCATAATTGTTTAACATGACAATTAGCTCACCCTAAACCATTATCAAAGGATGGATTTTTTTTCATTGTTTTTATTTTTTTGCTTTTTAACCAAATCCCTTTGAATTGCAGACTGAATCACTCATCCATCAGAATGGCGTCCAAATGAAGTAAACTAGTTTTGAGTTTTTCACTTCCATTTATCCTTAGATAGCAAAACCATTGGCGCCATATCATACATACCATTTAATAATGATCAACTTACAACTTTTTTCAGCGTAGCTATCCAACATAGAATTGTTTCTGTAACAGTTAGGAGTATGTTTTAATGTGCAACCTCTGACATATAAAAATAATAACACAATGAATGGAAAAAAAACATCAGAAAAGCACAGTCTCTTCCATTGGCGTAACAAGCGCCATTTTGTTGGTCTGACATTCAGCTTTTTTTATTGCTTTCAGAATAAAATGTTCAGTGTACACAGTGAACCTCTCTTCAGTAACATGACCTTGCTTCAATGCCCTTGTTCTTGTAATACGCACAAACTATACAATACATGTTTTGGCATTTTCCCCAGATACACTGTGTGTTTTTAGAATAATAATAGAATTTAGAATAAAAAATAACCATTGGCAGAAATAGTTCTACCTTGATTAAAGCACGATAACAACTGATTAAAAGGACACTTACATTCCTACCGTAAAAAAATAAGTGCTGCTAACATTTATAACAAATACTTAATTTCTGTGCAATGCAGTCTTGAAACTACTTTACTTTATCCTTCTGGCACCCCCCAGATACAGTATTGGAAGGGAGAGACAAGAGGGGTGGGAGTGGCATGGGAGAAGGAGGGAACATGGAGGAAGGCACAGGAGTGCCGCGCCCAAAAGTGCTGCCAGGGGCGGACCGACCCCCCACCATCCGCCTAGTTATGCCACTGGTGTGAGGATCAAGGGTTAAAAATGAGAAATCAGCATTATTTTAAACAGCATACAATATGACGAAATGTCGTAAAAGCCAACTTTTGTAAGGGTGCGAATCCAAGGCTTTAACTTTTCACAGTTGAAATTTGGAAAAAGAGTGTGGCTTATTTTTAGGTCAATACGGTATGAGTATATCTGGGAGCAGCACCAGCCAAGTTACGGAGTTATTTGGATAAATCATTTACTTCCCTCTGCAGTGATTGGCAATACATGACACTCTCAAGTTAAAGCATGGCAGGGACATTCTGACATATTTTGTTAACCTTTTTAGCTCTTGATTTATGTACATTTGTATATGTACTCTCATTTATATAAAAACACTGATATTTCTATGGGTGGCAGTGATTTAAGAAGTTTTCTCCAGGAATGATATCATACAAATAAATAAATAAATAAATATTAGTTTCCAATTACACTAGCACCTAGTTGGAAAGAAGTTAAGATATTTTTTTTTCCACTACACTCAACTGTTAATTAAATGAACAGGGGACCCCACTGTACCCTGCAAATAAACCTGATATGTTTTTGTTGTTATTTAGTCATTTCCAACTCCAAGTGACCCAATGGACAGCAGCATGCCAGGCACAATTGTGTCTCTGATGGTGCCTATCCATAAGGATATATTGACAAAGCTCCTGGAGTGGGTTGACAGTTCCTTCTCCAGTGGACCGCAGTTTATCTGACCTCTCTGCTATGACCTGCCCACCTTGGGTGACCCTTCATGGTATAGCTCACACATTAATTGAAGTACACAAGATAATTTACCACAACAAGGTAGAGAACCAGACTTGTTGTAGGAGGAAGTATAACATAATACAAACATACCTTATCTCACTATTTCACTTTAGCCCCTACTAATCCAGAGGGTTAGAGTGGTCTTAAGTGTTTGATTCGCCTCCTAACTCTAATCTACTCTCTATCTGCTCCACCTGACCTTCACTGTATAGTGGGCTAGAAGACACAGACGTATATAAGCTCCCGCCTATTTATCACATCTAGATCATGAATCAGTGAGAGTAATGAAGGCAGGAGGACAATGTGAGCTTAAAACCGAAAGTTATAACTGAAAGAGAGGAGACGCTAGTAGTCCTTCCTGTTTGCTTTGGTTAGATGGTGTGTACACATATTGGGCAATACCAGGGCACATGGGCATATCCATTCCCCTATAAAATTAAAATTGGGTTTGGAGATGGAGATCTGCTGGAGCATGCAATGCTAACGTTCCAATATACTGATATATACTGATTATATTACTAACTGAATACACATCTATTGAATGGCCACTGTAGTAGTCTTTTACTATGTGTGTGTGTTCAGTTACTGAGTTGTATCCAACTCTCTGTGAACAAATGGACTGCAGCAAGCAAGGCATATCTTATACCTAGCTGTGCTTATTCAAAAAGTTATATTGGCAAAGATGCTGGAGTGTGTTTCCAGTTCCTTCTCCAGTGGACTGCAATTTGTCTGATTTCTCTGCTATGGCCTGCCCATCTTGGGTGACCCTACATGGTATAGCTCACAGCTTCATTGAAGTACACAAGTTAGTGATCCAGAAGATGATGCCTTTTTATAGAACACATCTAAATTTTAGCCTTTGTTGATAAATAGACTCCACTGAAAACAACAAACCAAGATATCTAACCCCATTTTCAACCCAACTTCTACTTATTGGTTAATCCTATTTCATAACCATAGCTCTCTGCGTTCATAGACACACAGCTTATCACTGTCTGCTTGTTAATAGCATGACACACTGGTAGTATGAAGCTCCTCCCCGGTGGGCATGGCTTTAGGTCACAGCTGTATAAGACGTCATGAGCAATAAGAGGAAGAAATGAAGAGACTAGAAAAAGAAAGAATATGTCACTCTAGGTACTTCTTAGTAGTATGTGAAGTATACATTTTTATATCATAATTATATAGAGTAAGATACAATTAAATAATTAATATAGTTAAAAGACGGACAAAAAACTAAATATTGCCAATAGACCATTTAAACTATTTTTTTTGTATCACCCCCAAAAAACTAGTATTCAGGAAATATATATTTGTCTTCAGGAAAACTCAACATTTTAAGCTAAGCTATGAGCTTTAAAAATAAAGCAATTTTCATTTTAAAATATTTATGTCATCTTTTGCTGCCGAGATAGTGCATGTGATTTTTAAGCTAAATCCCTCATCTATAAAAAAAATAAAAAAAAACAAGTACGAAGATTTATTTCATCTTAATAAGAACAGACTTTGATTAGAGTATAATTACAAGTTACGTCCATATTGAATTTGCTGAATATGAACATATATTGAACGTTTTACATTTAAAATAACTATAATTTGGGAAAATGTTATATGACAGTGAATGAGTGGGTCTATACATTGCCAACCCTGTTATTTTTTCATTTTCACATTATAATGTAATAAATTATTATTAATAAAGAGGCAATAAACTCAGCAGTGCTATTATTAATGTGCTACTGCTCACAGATTTCCGCAGCATACCCCATTCACTGTATTCCCAAACAATGAGTTTGGTAGTGACTGTAACTGCACATGCACCTCAATTGCAGCGAACAGTAATTGAGTAATTCAAAGAGACAACCTAAAGGGCCACTGTTATGCATTTACTTGTTTCTGGATCGCTACCTTGTTGTGGTGAAATGACTTGTATACCTCAATGAAGCTGTGAGCTATATACCATGTAGGGTCACCCAAGACACATTGCACTCCACTGGAGAAGGAACTGGCAACCCACTCAAGTATCTTTGCCAAGATAATCTTATGGATAAGCACAATCATAGACATTATGATTTGGACATTAGGCTATTAAAATAGCAAACAGTTTTAAATAAATACAAATTTACCTTTTTTCTTACTTTTTAAATTGTCAGTTTTTCCCTCGAGCAGAGTTGCTTCTTTCCAACCACCTGTTTCTATCAAGCAGTATGACAACTCTAGGGGTTGGGTTAAAAATAAATGTCTGACTAGATTCTGGTTCTGGTTGAGCATGCTCAGTAAAGGGTGTGGGTCTATGCTAAAATGTGTAATCATGGCCCCACACCATTATAAGAATGGGCAGGACCAATGTGGCAACTGCAAGAAACATCTGTGTGGGCAGTGGGTGTGGAGCCAGTGAGATCACTGGGTGGGACCAATGATATAATAGCCCTTCTAAACTACATGATAGCACAGCCTCCAGGCAGAGCTTGCCACACCTCCTGTTAAAGCACAGAGAAGTATACATCTGCTTAGGGGAAAAACTAAGAACAAATATAAATGTTTGCTTAACTTAAACTACATACTTTTTTTAATAGTCTCTCCCCAACAAACACACATTGAATCCTTCCTTTTTTTTGTTTCAATATTTTTATTGAAGACTTATCCAATATATATAACATACCATTCCAACAAGAATAAAAAAAGATAAAAAATGTAACCATATAATACCAAATCATACCATGCCATGCTTAGGGGGACATACTACCAAAAGCTAACCATTGTATGAATTTACTGTTTTATTTAGCACTTAGAGTTTTAATTAATAAAGACTTCCATTCCTGTTATACCAATTTTGTCTTCCTTTTTTTTTTTCAATACTACGTGAATTATAATATAGACATATATAAACAACCATTAGAAATAAGAATAAAAAATAAATAAATATAGAAGAACCAAACAAAAAGGAACAAATATGAAATAAAAAGGCGGGGGGGGGGGGGAGATAAGAGAGGAGTCTGGCTAGTTTACATTCACTTTAAAGTCTCAAGTCTACCTGCTTTATCCGAAGGTCAGGGACTAGGTCCCCCACGCCTCAGCACTCCACTGTAAAGTCAGAATTAAGGATCCCACCTTTAGTGTATTTTATCAACTAATCAAAAAACTGTGGGCCTTATTCAATTAATGGCCATAGGAGATGTGTGGCCGCAATGACCGTCCGCAAGATACGTATTCTATTCCCTTGCGGCCGAGGGCTCCAGCAGGCTTGCGGCCGGCTCTATGTGGGGAAATTAACCAAGGAGTCCATACCTTAAGGAACAGGGGATATGAATCCTGCAATCCTTCCTGGTGCCCTCCTCTAAATTTTTGCCTAGATCCCTTTCCTAAAGAATCATTAAGTTAGGTTTTTGGTTCTTCCTAGGTTCATTAAAGGCAGAATAGAATGAGCCTAGTATGCCTTTTGAGGAAGGGAGATTTTTACATATCACGAGAACCAGGTTGGCACTGGTGGGCCCATGATAGAGGCTCTATGTGGGGTATTTAACCAAGGAGTCCATACCTTAAGGAACAGGGGATATGAATCCTGCAATCCTTCCCGGTGCCCTCCTCTAAATTTTTGCCTAGATCCCTTTCCTAAAGAATCATTAAGTTAGGTTTTTGGTTCTTGCTAGGTTCGTTAAAGGCAGAATATAATGAGCCTATTATGCCTTTTGAGGAAGGGAGATTTTTACATATCATGAGAACCAGGTTGGCACTGGTGGGCCCATGGAACGAGCAAGTGTAGACACAGAGTGTCTAAGTTTCATATAGTTCCACCCCTCTTTTTGTGGAATATTATGCTGAATTTTAAGAAGTTCATTGGGAATTAATTTGTTATCCGAAAACCAGGGGCCTACTCTAGCTAATTTGCTCGATAGCTACCAATTCCTTGATTCAATACAGAAATCAAAATCGAAATTAGGGAAAGAGCCTACTGACGTTAGGGGCGTGAGGAGACCGGCTAATTGATATTTGGCTTTAGCCCAACCCCACGTTGAGAGCGTGAGGTTAATCATTGGATTGGAGGTTTTTTTTCTCTAAAATGAAGTAGCCCTGGTTTCCAGACAATCGTATCCCACAAGAGGGGTTTGATTTGGAAATTTTCTAAAAAAAAACAAACAGGTTGGTGTTTGATTGAGTGGGCAATGGTAAGGAATGCCATTTGGGCTGCTTTAAAATACAATCCCAAATTAGGGCATGATAGTCCCCCTCGAGTCCTGTGCCTAAACATTAATTTCTTGGCAATTCGCAAAGGTTTGTTTTGCCAGATAAAGATCTTATCCTAAGATCCTAAGATCTTATCCCTAGCGCTCTGAACAGGTATAAGATCTTAGGAAGAATGTTCATCTTTACCGTTATGATTCGGCCTGTCAATGAAATATGATGTGTAGACTAGTTATGCATATCATTAATCACTTTTTTGAATGGGGGGGGGGGGGGTAATTAACTTTATATAATTCCAAAATAGTCCTGGTTATCTTAACCCCTAAATATTTGATACAGCTTGGCGGCCAGAGAAACTGGTGTGTTGCTTTCAGGACTTTTAATACCCACGTTTAATGCTTCAGATTTATCCATATTTATCTGCAGGCCAGTGATAGAACTAAAGGCAGTTATAACCGACATATAGGCGGGAATTGATGTTACAGGATTTGTGCACAAAAGGTCATCTGCAAAGAGGGCGCACTTCATATGATGATGCCTGGCGTTAAGGCCGGATATATCAGAATTGGATTGAATGGCTTGCGCCAACAGCTCAATGGCCAATGCAAATAACAATGGGGATAAAGGGCACCCCTGTCTGGTTCATCTGTGAATATTGATTGTAGTGTTATTTGTTCCCATCAATTTAAGCTTATCCCGTGGTAGATGATAGTAGGACCTGATCAAATTAATAATTCGCCCCATAAAACCAAATTTGTCCAGTGCCGCATACAGGTAAGGCCATTCAACTGTGTCAAAGGCCTTTTTGATGTCTAATTCCAAAATACAAAGTGAAGTTTTAGAGCATTGCGCTATGTGTATAACATGAAGCCTTACTTTTAAATGCAATACAGTGGTCTTGTAAAATTTATTTTTACGGTGAAAACACAAAAAGTTATCAATATATTTATTTTTTATTTATTATTTAATATTATTATTTATTTGTTATAATCTTAATACTGTCCATATAACATCTTAGTTGCAATGGGTAGCTATAGCTTGTGATTACTAGGAAAGCAAGCTTAGAAAATACTGTGAAGGCAGTAATACATTTTTATGATGCATCTCAGGCCATCGCAACCCATTACAATAGCTCCAATTTTTGATCCCCAGTAAGTCACACGATTTATCCTACTTGATAAACACACACCCCTATTAGAGGCTATTGTTAACTTCCTCATCACTCATTTAAAAAATGAATGATCCTATTACTCTCTTTCTGAACCATTGTGTGTTGCTGTTTGACAAATCCTTGAACCATGGTCCTGGTCCAGGTAACAGAATGGTCAACATTAGATACAGGAGCTGGAGACAAGGTCACCCAATAGACAGGCAGAAGGTCAGAGCTGGGGGCAGGCTGCAGAATGGTAGGGGTCAAGGTAAAATATAGTAAATCAAGACAATATAGTAAACTGTTAGCAGTCCCACTACATACGGTACTTGTACTTTCTCAAATAAAGCTGAATAGAACAAACTCCATATTATATTTGCCCCATTCCTGCAACACTCTGTGCATGCCAGTCTTTGATACCCCACTCTGGGATTTGTTGTTTGGGCGTTCAGTCGTGTCCAGCTCTCCGTGACCCTATGGACCGCAGCCAGGCACATCGGTCAGCAACTGCCCCTCTGAACTCAATTAAGCTCATGTTCATTGCTTAAATGATCGCATCTATCCATCTCAGCCTCTGCTTTCTCCTTATTTAATCTTTCCCAGCATCAGAATCTTCTCTAGGGAATCTCATCTTCTCATAATATAGCCAAAATATTTGAGCTTTAATCTCATGATCAAACCTTCTAGTGATAACCTCCCACAAACCTGCACTGCAGCGTGCCACTCTAGATTTAGCATGACAAGTGACTTTGTTTGAGTACGATTAACCCTTAAACATCCTCTTCCCCATCCTATGATGCTGAGGTGCAATAATAATTATTAATATAGTCATTTTTAGAAATGGATGGGCACCAACAAATACTTACAATGACTCTAATATGTTCAGTACTGGTGAAATTACACATTCAGGGCTATTTTCTCATAGTCAAAAACAGCTAATCTAAACAACAAACAAAGAGGGAATTAATAATTTACCAAAGAAAAAAAAATATCTCTAGTAATTCATTTTGTTCCAATGCTCCTGATAAAAGCTCTGTGTTACATATGGATTTGGAGACATACGGTGTGTGACCAGATTTTAATAAAGAGTTGCCATGCTTGACATCAGACTGATATAAATTCATTCTCTATTGATTTCTGGCCTATGAAACCTGGTCTCGTTGATTCATTTCTCATACTTAAATGGAAACCGGTGAGCCACCTCTGCATAAAACAAAGAAATTAAAATATTAATCAAAATCAGATAAATGAGGCAAAATGCTCAACACTGCCCTTGCGCCTAACTAATTATTGTGAGCAGATTTGGTCTGTTCACCTCTGTGCAGAGCCAGTAATGCATCCCAATGGCTCAGCCAAGAACTCTAGCATCACCTATGGGACGAGCTTTAATTAATCCTTAGTTACTTTTGTAACTGCACCATCCTGGGGGATAGGCCGACTAGTCAGGAATATTATTTTAAACATACACTGTAAACAACATTCATTCTCTCGAGAGCCAAGATCATACAACCTATTTAACCCTGTGTGTGCTGCCTGCTAAGTTATTTATTTTGCTAAGGCACATGAATAGTACATTTCTTTTCATCTGTTCTTATTTAGTCTACATGCAAAATAAGTAACAGTGGGAAAATACATACACCCACCCAGCATTATAATTGCTAACAGCCTGCATGTGCACACACTAAACGTGTCGAATTGCCATATCTTCAGAATGGTATTTTTGTGTAATGTGCTAATAAACGACATGAATTGAAATGGCTTCATTATGCATGGTATTGACAGCTTTACTTGGCTAATAAGCTGGCCTTTTTTTCTTGCATTTTAAATAGCATTATGTTTTAAAAATCTACTTTGGTCATTTCTTTAAAGTACATTATTCACTTTTACATGCAAATATTTTTTACTCCAGGATTCCTTTTTTTTGTACTGAGTCTACTTCTTGCACCTTCTGTCTAAACTGACTGCGGGCCTCATTCAATTTCGATTGAATAGGGCTCTATGTTAGCACAGAGCATATTTTTTTAAAGAAGTTTTTAGTTAGTGAGGACCTTACCTTTGGATAGAAGAACTAAAAACGTCTGTAAAAATATATATTCTGTGCTTATATAGAGCCCTGTTCAATTGTCCAAATTGCAATTGAATGAGGCCCTAACTAAAAACTAAAAAAATATGCTCTGTGCCTATATAGAGCCCTATTCAATTGGCCGAATCACAATTGAATGAGGCCCTGCATTAGCAGTTATACAAAATTCCTGTGTATTCAGAAATCTCTTCCCACCTCAAGAAGTAGATCACTTAAAATTATAATGGAAGAGTCCACAGCAGCATATTTGCATAAAGCATTTAAAAATAAATTTCTTCAAGTGTAGTTTTTCAAAAAGGGCTATTTTTTTTTTTTTTACTACAGTGTTCCTTTAGCTCTGCATTTACTAACAATTATTCACAAATTCAGTATAAGTTTGGAAGATGTACAACTGAATATTCAGATGGAATGTAGTGTCTAAAATTGCCCCAAATACTGTTTAAGAAATTGTATGGTAAATTTAAAATTGTGTTCTAAATTAAGCTGGCTAGAATTTTTTCATGTCCAATTCATTATTTTGCCAGTTTTTTTTTCTAATTTTATGAATATCATCATATCAATAGAAGCTGTTAAATTTTCATGACTAATTTGAGCATTTAATGTAATGTTAATTTTGTATACAAAACATTTTAAGTTAACTCATGTCTTTTATCATAATACAAACCATGGATTGAATCTCCTATATGTCTTTGGACCTGGATGCTAGAAATGTGATAGCAAGCCTTGCTGCCCCCATGTAGTCCTCATTACAATTAGGGTATTTTAGTGAATACAGTGAGCCTCTTGCCCCCTAGGTAATCTATGCCAAGGAATCTGATCACAGATATGCCATTTATCATACATCATTCATCATTCAGGTGGATGAGAAGGTTGGGATTCTCCAGAATTATAATTCTGTACTAATTTTATGTTTCTTTTTTTCCTAGGGGTGCGACCTGCGGCAGGAAACTCGTCATCGCTGAAGGGGCATTTGATCAAGGTAAGTAATGTGATTTATTCTATTTTAGGTAAGTTTAGGGTTTTTAATGTATGTAGTTAGGGTACTGATGTATGTAGTCAGGGTTACATGTATGTAAATAGGGGGCTTATATATGTAGATAGGGGATAATAGTGTGTAGATAGGGCATAATAGTGTGTAGATAGGGGTTAATAGTATGTAGTTAGGAGTTACTTGAATGTATTTAGGGAGTTAATGTATTGTAGTTAAGGGTGTCATGTATGTAGTTAGGAGTATATCTGAACTGGATATTATTGCTGGGTGTGGGTTTTGATGTATTGTAATGTGATGTTCAGTATGTATTTGTTCATGTACTTTTTTTATTGGCGAGTAATTCTTTTCTGTTTTCTGTAGTGGGGGGATGTTTTTATTTTTTGTAATGGTGCTCTTTTTCTTTTGTTGTGTAATTTAGGTTTTATTATTTTGTTTAATGGTTATTACCCCCCCCCCCCCCCCCCACTGAATTTCAGGAAAAACCAACTAGAGCAGCTGAACTTTATTTGGGGTTAATCAGTGGCACTTTAAATGATGTCAGGTGTATGCTGACTTAAAAATTAACACGATTTGGAATGTGATTGCTTAATTCTGAACACAGCTACATCCCCAGTTATAAGAGGGTGTACATACTTATGCAACCACATTATTTTATTTTTATATTTTTTCTTCCCTCTACCTAAAAGATTTCAGTTTGTTTTTCAATTGAGTCGTACAGTTTATAGGTTACATTAAAGGTGGAAAAAGTTCTGAAATTATTTATCTTTGTCTCATTTTTTTACAGCACAGAAACCTGACATTTTAACAGGGTTGTGTAGACTTTTTATATCCACTGTATTCTGTATATACCTTACGCCCAGCTCTGTATCTACCTTGTTGGAGCCCTTAGGCAGTGATGTAAAGGAGCCCCTGCGAGTGAGTATGCAAGATATGCACGGACCCATTTTTGCCTTTTCTGTGAGTGTAAGTTTCCTTTCCTGTTGTAACTGTTTTGTTCTAGGTGGTTCCTCCCCAGTAGCCAGTCTATGAATTGCAACATTTCTTTTTTTTAGCCAGGAACCATGTTTTTCAGAAGTGGCCCCCCACACAGAGAAGCACCCCTGGGCCTCTGCCTAGTTGGCCTAATGGGTAATCCAGCCATGCTTACACCTAGATTGTAAGAGCAGGGTTGCAACTCTTTCTGTACCAGTATATCTTTGGTCATGTGTGTCTTATGTATTCCCTGTACTTAGAGCTGTTTAATATGTTGACTCTATATAAATATATACACGTACACACAAAACAAGAATGCATAACACAATATATGGTAATATGTTAGAAGCTAACAAGTAGCAGAGACACACATAGCATACATATAATATAAATAATATAAATGTAATGCAATACAAAAGTAATTCTGTAAGCACATCCATTTGACAAACTCAACATGTAGTGTAAATATGTAAATAAACAAGTACTATAAGGATGTCAAAAATATAATATTCCATCACACCACATTTAATATTCATAAAAAGATTTTGACAGCAGACATGATCCAATAGACTAATTGACTGTCCATTCTATCTATCTAAAAAACGTCAGCTTAATTAGCCCTTGAGCTATACTCATGCATAGCCCAGATGTGCCAGAATTACTTACCTTTCCATTAGTAAACAGTTTTATTATTATATATTTGTAGAGCACCAACAGATTCCTTAGCACTAGGGAAACAATAAACACCTGAATAACATTTGACATATATTTGAAGATAATGTTAATAATTTAATGACAGAACATTTGTACATAACCATTGGTACAGGAGGAAATGAGAGCCCTGCTCTCAGTAGAGATTATAGTTTAGGAGGTAATGGGGATAGTGAGACATAAGGTCAAGATACTCCTTGTGCTGGATGTTATAGCTTGATGGAGGAAGAGGTGTGAAACAAAAAGAAAAAATAGGCTTGACTCAAGCTGTTAGTGGAGGTATGGAGGTAAGTGGTATTTCTCTGTGGAAAGGTGGGTTTTCAGAGAGCTTTTGAATATTTGAAGACTTTAAGTGAGGTAGGGGAGTGTGAGAGGAGGTAATGATGGGGGATAAGAAGCACAAATCATAAGCTGAGCAGAGGTAGTTGGAGAGTATTTGGAGACAAGAGGGGATGTGTAGGACGCTTCTCACCTTAGCTCAGTAATTTGAGATTCTTAGTATATACACCCAAAATGACTGTGATCTCACTATTTCCCTTGAAGGAACTAATGTATAGTAAATACAGGGATGCACATCAAAGCCACTTATTTAGGTTCCATGGATTAGGAATACATCTGATAGAGCAGAAACAATAGTGTATGGAAAAAATTTTGCATAAAAAAAAAAAAAAAAAAATAAAGATTAATAAACTTATCCTGACATTTGCAAATTTCCTCAGTTTTCTGGGACTTGATTTTGAGAAGGAATAACCCTTAAAAACCTTAGCTAAATTATCCTAAAATTCCTAATTAGTTTTGGCCAATCACAGGCAATGTCTGGCATCATGGGATATTTCATCTTTTCTAACCTCCACAAGGAAGCAAGGAGGAGCTCAGACATTGCTCAGTGAATTTCTACACTGTGCTGCTGTTGTCTTGAAGGTTAGGATAAGGTTACAAAACATACTCAAATGCAGTGTTTCTATTGGTTAGTACAAGGTGACGAAATCAGTTTTTTATAAAACAAATCTGTATGTGTATGGAATGACTCCATGCAATGTGTATTCGATTAGAAAAAGGTAAAAACAGGGAAACTTAGATATACCTTTAAGACGCTTAGTAAATTCCCCCACCTGTATGTAATGAAATACATAAGTAAACCGAAAACGTATACACACATGATCAAAGTAATATGTACATGACGGGATAAACCAGAAGCACTTTCTAAATGATAAATACACAGTTGAGGGCTTTGGGAACTTTATATGTTCTATTTATATAATAAACAGAATTCACATACACACTCCATACGTACATCATACAAAATAAACACTTCACAAATAATAAATATACATGTAAATACACTGAAAGCAGAATGAAAACAACTGTCCTGCAATAAAAAAACAAAATTACATTGTATAAAATATATTGTATATTTATTAAAATAGCAGCATAGTGTTTCCTTTTACTAGGTGTATGTCCTTTCCTTAGTTTATAACTTGTTGCTTTATTTTTAAAAATGGGGTGAAATCCGTAAGAATCAATTTGTGTAACAGCCATCAAACTCTGATCTTTGATTCAAAGCTTAAAAATATTGTACAATGTATGAAATTAATTTCATTGTATCACACAGTTTTATTTTCAATAAAGCTTTCATTATAGAAAAGTAACAAACACAAAACACATACACAAACAACAAAAATATAGACCCCACAGGGGTGGAGGTGGTGTTGGTGGTGCATTGCAGTTTTTATTGTTTTGTTTTTTTAGTTTTTATTATTTTGCAATTTGTTTTGTTTTTCGTATTGACACCCCACCAATCCTAGCCCATGCCTCCCTTGACACCCTCAGATTTACCAGGCCCCTCTTGTGGGCTGCTTAGGCATACAGGAGGAATTTATTCCAGATTCTTCTTTCCCCTGTTGGTGTGTCTTTACACCTGGCAGGGAATCCCGAATGATGTCACATACTTTTGACATCCGTCGGGATACCCTGCCTAATCATTTTTTCATTAGCACCGGAGCCCTCCATTCGCTAGCTCCACCACTGATACACAAAATAAACATGGAGCACTTTCCAACTGATAAATACATATGTAATTACACAGAGAGAAATTGGAAAAAAAATAATCTAATACAATTATGTATTCATAAAAGAAGCAAAGGAAACAAAACATATACCACTGAAGTAATATAGATACCACATAAACAATACATACACATGTAGGTACGCAGAGAGAAAGGAAACACAATTCTTCAACAACAATTAAAAAAATAAAATAGAATACATTATCTATTCATAAAAAATGGGAAAATATTTACTACTAAATAAATATACACACAACATAAACATAAGAAGACCTTCCCAGTTACTAATACACATATAGGCACAAATGTGATGTGCATCCCTGTATTTACTATCCATAATTTCCGATAGGAAAAACTGAGATCACAGCTCTTACCAGCTCATCAGCCACTTGAGATGCTTAGTAAATTCCTCCCAGAGTAATAAGTGCTGCAATTTTTTTATCCCCATAAAATAGTAAATTCTTTCCAAAGTGATGGAGGCTGTGATTTTCCCCATAGAAAATAGAGTGTAGTAAATACAGGGATGCACATCTCAGTCACTTGAGATGCTTAGCAAATTCAACCCAAAACTATAAGGGCTGTGTGCTCAATTTCTTCATAGGAAATAGAGTGTATAAATATAGGGATGCATATCTTAGCAACTTGAGATGTTTAGTAAATTCCTCCAAAAGTGATAAGTGCTTTCCCAATAGTAAAGAGTGTGTAGGAAATACAGGGATGCACATCTCACTCACTTGAAATAAGGGCGGTGATCGCAGTTGTCCCCCATAGGAAATAGAGCATAGTAAATACAGCAATGCACATCTCAGCCGCCTGAGATGCTTAGTAAATTCCTCCCAAAGTGATAAGGGCTGTGATTTATTATTCCCCAAAGGCAATACTGTGTAGTAAATACAGGGATGCAGATCTCAAACTCTTGAGATGCTTGGTACATTCCTCCCAAAATGATAAGGGTTGTGATGTCAATTTCCCCCCATGAGAAATAATGTGTAGTAAATACAGGGATACACATCTTAGTAAATTCCACCATTATATACATTATATACCTAAAACACATATACTCAACAGCATAAACAAGAAGCACTTTCTAAATAATAAATATATATGTAAATACACAAAGATAACGACAACAAACTAAATAAATTGTGTATATAAATAATATATTTGTAAAAGAAACAGGATGCCTATACAAGCATGTAGTAAGTGTGCAGCATATAGAAGAGACACGCTTAGATCACGCATACAGCGCTCACTGTATGTACTGAGGCACTATCCAGGCACCATAAAACTAAACTTCATTATATGTCATAAACCTTCATTTACACTGATGTGTTGAATAAAGCCATATGCCATAAAGCTCTTCAAGCGATGTTTAGTTCACCTATTTATCACAACTCCTCAAGTGCGTGGCTTTCAGACTGCGCGCTTCTATCTGTATGTATGCCAAGTTAAAAGAAATATGTACGGCCAAGTTTTGAATAATATACCAGAAATATTATGTTTAAGCAGACAAAACCCAAAGTGATTTTGAAAAAGAAATAACTCTTCAGATCACTTGCCGAGCTGCGCTGAATAGCTTTTTTAAAAACTCATCTCATATCTAGTACTTGGATCAAAGTCGCCAGTTCACTTTATTTGTGCTATAAAATGGATAAATGCATTTCTCAATCTATTTAACATGCCAGAATTTTTACAGGAGCTTATACACAAAAAAAAATTCCCTATATCTATCTAGGCAAAAATAAGATACTTATAAAATGCCAGGGTTTCATTCGCTGTAAAATACTTCTATCTAAATGCAGATTCCATTCTGGTTTTCAGGAAGAATATACTAGAATATGTACACCCAATATGAATATTTTTGCTGTGTCGAGAGTTTTTTTTTGTATGAATTCTGTTTGGAAGACAAAAATGTTAATTTTATTCAGAAATAAGAGAGAAAAAAAATCATAGGTTTAGATTCTCTATGTTCCAGTTACAAAAATGCAGAATTTTGTGAACAGATGTATAGCAATTAAATACATACTGACATAGCTTAAAATATATATATATAAATATATATATACATATATATATATATACCACAACATCATTTAGCTTAAGGTGAGCAAAAAAAGTGAGTACAGTAAATAAATAGTTCCTTTGTGTTGAAACATCTTAAACAAATTAAAAAACTTGTTTCCTGCTCAGAATTCTGAGAAATGCAGTTATTGCAGTGCATTCTGGAAACCTGGGAAGGGACATACAAATGTGCCCACAAAGGCCTTGCTCTTTAATCTAAATACCATTTCAAACAATGCTCATTTTAAGCATATGCCTGCTGTATTACACAGCTTTAAGCCAATTCCAGGATGGATTATGCACAAGCCAGGAAACCTACCCACAGACAGCACTGTTTCACTGTTTCTGTCTCATCAGTGTAGGACTGGTTCCTAACTTGTGCAGTAGATTTTATGAGGAGGTTTACCACAACAATCATTTAATATATGGTGGGCAAAAGAGCGATAGAAGCCCTCCACCGTATAGTAAATAAATAGTACATCAGTGTTCACATTTGAACGTCTACAATAAGTAAAAAAAAACTTGTTTCCTGCTCAGAATTCCAAGAACTACAGTATATATATATATATATATATATATATATATATATATATATATATATATATATATATATATATATTAATGTTTATCTCATAAAAACTGAACACCAAGTTAAAAAATGGTTTAATTTTTAAAATATTTGCATATTTCACTGTATTACAAGAATTTGTAATCACCCATTCAACAGGCCTGTTAAGTGTCCTTGGTAGGTTCTGCAAGGACCATCAATCACAAGCACCCTAGGAAAAATGATAATAAACTTGCCATACCACAATCAAAAACTCATCTTATTACTTTGAGTTTTTTATACATTTTAATCTCAAATGTATTATTATTATTTGTATTATTATTATTGTTGTTGTTCTGTAAACCAAAAGTGGCGTGTGTATATAATTCTATAGATATGTCTGAAGTTAGTTAGAAGCATGGATGCAATGAGACATCTGTTCAGTTGGATTATAAACTTTCTTGTCGCTGTGATATTAACCTGAAGGGGTGACAATCTATTTGCATATATTACCTCTGTGTCGGTCTCACTTGTGCTGGGAGGCGGCTTCCTGCATCCACTTCTCTAATTGAAGGAATACTTTGTATTTTTACCTTCCCCACTGAGCCTGTAATCGCACCTTTTTAACACAATGAACTGTAAATATACACGCAGAGATAAAACAGAGAGTGAGAACAACACTGGAACTGGATTTTTCAGTCATTTAGAGCGAAATCTCATTTACACTCAAATAAAATGATAAAACTCATAAAAAGCACATATATGTGGACATTTAAAAGAGCAAGCATTACATTCATTGAAAACATTTGTTATTGAATCTGAAATATAGGTGTTTAATAAAGAGAGTGCACAGTGGTAGATTATCTAAGTACCGGTAGTTCTCGATGCAAAAAAAAAACTGATTTCAATGTTTGAGCCCAAATCAGACTTTGTAAGAGGGAGGTGATTGAACATTGAGCTTACCTCAGCTTATCAGGAATTAATGTCAATGATCTGTAATGAATCTCCGTTTGTGTGTGGATCAGAAAGACTGTCTGGCAGCTCAAAATGGCAAACTACAATGTTGTATGCATTTTAATACGGTTTTAAAATTATAAAGTTGTTGCATTAACTATCATTTTAAATCATACCATGTTGGAACCTCTGCTGTGTCACATTAATACATAGGTTGTGTTGACATTAGGTCACTAATTTTTCTTGCTAAAAAACATGTTCGTTTATATAAATACCCATGTCCACTAATTTATGTCTAATATTTTTGTTGCAAGAATGTTTTCTGCTTGTATACAGCATGAGGAATTCAAGCATGCCTGAGATATGAATAAGGCCATCTGAGATTAATTGAGACAAGTTTAGATAGATAGATAGATAGATAGATAGATAGATAGATAGATAGATAGATAGATAGATAAAATGAGCAGATTAGATTTTACTAACTTTACAAACAAGATTTTTTTTTCTTTCCAAGAGAGATAGGGGAGGTCAGAGGGTGGCATTGAGTCATTTATGAATGGATAGCCATTCCTCACTAGTGGGTCATCATCAGAAAATCATCTATTACAAATGGATTTTTTGTGTATATAGATAGATAGATAGATAGATAGATAGAGTTTCTGGCCCATTGTCCTAAATGCATGATGGTTCATGTAGGAGGTGAACGACTGCAATGCTGTAGAAATCTATCTGTGGTCCTCTTCCTGATATACAGTAACTCGTCTTCCTTCTATGATCACTCCACAAACCTGGTCTAATCTTCACCATCATTATAACAAATCTGTATATGTATCCAATATTAGTATACAATTTTTCTCAAATGCATGTTACCTAATGATATATGACATAGGCTATGTAATTTGTTTTATAATAAAAGTCAATATTTCTATTATGTGCTGTATGGCAAATATGATAAGGTAAGTTACATTTTTAGATGGTTTGAAAATATGTAATATATATTTGCTGGTATTTTGATGATGACCACGGAAGAGAAAAGGGAATTGTGAGTTATTACACTGGATTGTGTAAAAATTGGCCATTTCAAGAAAAGCTGATGTGAATTAATAATAGAAAAATGGGTAATAATCCCAGTCTATATCTCTCTATACATAGTTACATAGGCCCTCATTCAATTGCGATTTGGCCAATTGAATAGGGGTCTAAATTAGCACATAACATATTTTTTTTAAAGAAGTTTTTAGTTAGCAAGCATCTATCCAAAAGCAAGGTTTTTACTAACTAAAAACTTATTTTAAAAAAATATGTTATGTGCTTATTTAGACCCCTATTCAATTGGCCAAATCGCAATTGAATGAGGGCCATAGTAATTAAGGTTGAAAAAATACTTACAGTCCATCAAGTTCAACCTTTTAAGATCTCCTCTGATCTGCAATATACAGATTAGTTATTAATTAATTAGCTGTTAAAAAAAAACAAGTAAAACTTAGCCAACGTCTCAAAGGGAAAAAAAAAATAATTCCTTCCTGACCCCAGATATTAGTGATCAGATTTCTCCCTGGATCAATACTCTCTCTAATTATCCAGGATAACCATGATTTACCTTTTTAGTTAGAAATAAATCCAGTCCCCTTTTAAAGTTATCTATCGAATCCGCTGTCACCAGCTCCTCTGGTAGAGAATTCCACAGATTAACCACCCTTACTGTGAAGAACCCTTTTCTTTGTTTAAGGTGGAATCTTTTCACTTCTAACCTCAAGGGATGTCCTCTTGTCAGTTGAAAACCTCTTGGCACAAAAAACTCCCCTGACAAATCTTTATACTGACCCTGGATGTATTTATATAAGGTAATCATATCTCCTCTTAGATGCCTTTTTTCTAGAGAAAATAAGTTTAATTTGGTTAGTCTTTCTTCATAACTTAGCCCCTCCAATGCCCTTATTAGTTTTGTTGCCCTCCTCTGTACCTTTTCCAGCTCTAAAATGTCCTTTTTATGAAGTGGTGCCCAAAATTTTACTCCATATTCCAAATGAGGGAGTTCTAGAGATTTGTATAGTGGCAGAATTATATTTGCTTCCCTGGCTTCTATACCCTTCTTAATACATGCTAATATTTTACTTGCCTTTGCAGCTGCTGCTTGGCTTTGAGCACTGTTACCTAGGTGGTTGTCCACAAGTACTCCCAAATCCCTTTCTATATCTGATACCCCTATAGATCCACTCTATAGACAGGATTCCCTAGAGAAGATGCTGGGAAAGATTGAAGGTACAAGAAGAATGGGACAGCAAAGGAGAAGATTGATAGATGAGGTAATTGAAAAAATGAATATGAACTTGATGGAGCTCAGAGGGGTAGTGGCTGACAGATGTGCTTGAAGTGCTGCGGTCCATAGGGTCACAGAAAATCGGACACAACTAAACGACGCTACAGCAACAACAGATCTCAAGTCAGACCTCACATCAGCAAAAGGTTATTCTTAAATCTCAAGTATTGCAAAAAACGTTCACTAAAATGGTACATGGTCTGAAAAAAAAAGTTAGAACATATATAGCTTAGAGGACCGAAGGGACAGGAGTGATATGATAGATACCTTCAAATATAACAAAGGATTTAATAGTGTTCAGGAATGAAATATCTTCCAGAAGTCATTATTTAAAGTAGACTGGTGGCCCATTGTATGAGACCTATCATGTTAAAAAAACTTCAGAGCAAACGTTAAAATTCAGTTTCTTTATGTTCATCTAAATACTATACATTTACAGAAAATTAAAAAAGGAACTGATTTATATAAATGTCCTAATTTTAGAGACTATATTTTAGATGGTTATTAAATGACAGCATTTTATTCTTTCACAGATTTTCTCACGCTTTTTTAATTACAAAAGCGGTGACCCAGGTTTTGTTCAGGGCACTAATAAGCATATAACACCACCTCAAGCACGTGATGGATATTTGCAATTAAGGCAGTCTTCTTAATGATCAAGTTAATCATATGCACGATACGTATCTCATGTTCAAATGCAAATTAGTAATTGAGTAATTTGAATATTATAATGAGAGAGATATAGAAATTAACACAAGGAAACCCAAGGTGTATAAAACTGTTCTTGGAGGTCATGGAAAATTTCTATCATATCATTTATGGAGTAGGTTTTAACCCCCTGGATCTGTTGACTTATCAATCAGTTATCTGTGTGATAGGCCTCTAACAAGCAAAATGGCCACCAATCACAGACTGCAGAGTTAGATATATGTTTTCAAGTAGAGACTAGTGTGGGACTGTAAATTAATATTCCATCCACACTTATCTGCTTAAATAAATTATTAATTTATTAGTGAGTCTGCTTAAAAAAATACAAAAGTTTGGACAGGCTTTTGAAGACACCTAGGCCGAGATTCCCCCTTCTGGACCTTGTTGTGGTGAAGGGGCTTGTGTACCTCGATGAAGCTGTGAGGCATACTATATAGGGTCACCCAAGATGGGCAGGTCATAGCAGAGATCATACAAATCACAGTCCCCTGGAGAAGGAACTGGCAACACACTCCAGTATCTTTGCCAACAAAAACCTTATGAATAAGCACACCCAGACACAAGACGTGCTTGCTAGCATGCTTTGATCCTTAATGAGAGTTGGACACAACTGAACGACTAAGCAACGACAACAAGGCCGAGATTCACTCAAGTGTGCGGTTGAGAATATTTTCAATGCTTTTAGGGACAATGAGACAATACAGTAACACACTGGTCAGATGTATTGAAGGGTGTCATTTTATGGAAAGCTCTTGATACTGGTAACTGGTTTGTGGGATTAACATGACACATAACCAACCTTCATTTGCACCACGGATAAATACTTATGAAATCTGCTTGTCTTTTTATTTCAGTATAGTATATTGCTTAAATTCACTTTATACTCTTACAACAGTTTATTGATCTTCATTGTTTATGGCACTATCTTACATTTGACAAACTTACACACACACACACACACACATATATATATATATGTATACTAGGAAATTGCCAGTCAAAAATGACGAGAGTAAAATTGTAAGGCTAACAATGCTGTCTACTGTTGCGGAGGAAATGTTATGGTTTTGGGGCTATTTTTTGTGAGTTTCGGCCTCGTATTTATCCATTTGCCTTTGGCTCTCATTGCAGCCTAAGTCCTGTGTGCCTTAACTGCTTGCCTCGCTTTGCAGGCTCGCAGTGCAATGAGTACCTTTGGGGCTCATTGCAGCCTAAGTCCCGCAAGCCTTGCAGTGTCGTTCCTCAACATGAATGGCACACACGTCTGGTGGGCCTAGTACAGTATAAATCCTAAATACTTCCCTGTGTACACCTCTTCTCCATGCCCATTCAGTGCCATGCTCACTTGCTATACCCTCCCATCATCAGCTTAACGTATCTCAACTACCTGTCAAACCAACCTCTCCCCCATCTTATCTACTCCTCTTTCCTAGCCACCTCCACCATGTTTCTTTCTATACCAACAGACCTCTACCCACAGCACCCATTCTTTCTATAATGAATTAACACCCTCTCATCTTCAGCACAAAGTATATCCACTCCCTGTCAAACAAACCTCTCCACCATCTTATCTACTCCTCTTTCCTAGCCACCTCCACCATGTTTCTATACCAACACCCTTTCATTCCATAGTTAAATAATCCCAGTGATAGATACCCTGTAATGGAACAATACAATAATATCTATATTAAAAATTGATTAATTTAACAATAAACTTTGATAATTTCCAATAAAACGTAATAATATTGAAAACAAAAATACCCCGCCCCCCCCCCCCCCACACACACACAAAAAAGAGAGAATTCTCATTTACTACAGATCTCCCCCACTGATCAAACGTGTCATCCTGAAACAATGGGATGAAAGTGATCACAAAATTCCAATTCATGACATTTCTTTTTTTTCTTGTCTATTAACAGCTGAACATATGTTTCAACTAATTATGCCGTGTGGAATATTTCACCCTCTGTAGGACAAAAAGGCGACCTGGAGACAGATGTTTAGCCCAGCGCCATTATCATTATCACAGAAGGTCTGCAATTATGGCCAGTTAGCAACCTTGGGCTTAAATTGACTGAGCCCTGTATGTATTATCTTACTGGAAGGTTAAGCAAGTCCTGAGCACCTCTTACCACAAGCCAGAATACATTAAAACTCTGTGAGAATCCCATGCTTCTATCTCTCCCAAAAATGCCTCAACTGCTCTATGTGATTATAATAGGCTTGTGGCGTATGGTGCTGTTGTTGGATTAATCTCTTGTGGTTTTTACCCTGCATTATTCCATTGACTTTTTTAAGGATTCACAATGATAGATGATTTTTTTTCTGCCATAGAGTTGTCATATGTTTATAAACTACATTCCATAAATCAAACCAATTGATAAATTAATGTTATAAATAAAACATTTAGAAATCAATTCAGTTAATACACATTAAACCATGCTATTTCATAATACTAATTTTGTTTATTCCAATAATTATTCTGTATTGTATTAATTACAAAAAAGTATGATAGTTATAAGTCATATAGTAGCTCTGAATGTTTGCATGTCGAATATAAGTATATAGCTACAGGTATATCTATCTCTTACTCTCTGTACATATATATATATATATATATATATATATATATATATATACATACACACATATATGTATGTATATATATATATATATATATATATATATATATATATATATGTATACAGTGGATATAAAAAGTCTACACACCCCTGTTAAAATGTCAGGTTTCTGTGCTGTAAAAAAATGAGACAAAGCTAAAAAATTACAGAACTTTTTCCACCTTTAATGTGACCTATAAACTGTACAACTCAATTAAAAAACAAACTGAATTCTTTTAGGTAGAGGGAAGAAAAAATTTAAAAATAAAATAATATGGTTGCATAAGTATGCACACCCTTAAACTAATACTTTGTTGAAGCACCTTTTGATTTTATTACAGCACTCAGTCTTTTTGGGTATGAGTCTATCAGCATGGCACATTTTGCCTTGGCAACATTTGCCCACTCTCCTTTGCAAAAATACTCCAAATCTGTCAGATTGCGAGGGCATCTCCTGTGCACAGCCCTCTTCAGATCACCCCACAGATTTTCAATCGGATTCAGGTCTGGGCTCTGGCTGGGTCATTCCAAAACTTTAATCTTCTTCTGGTGAAGCCATTCCGTTGTTGATTTGGATGTATGCTTTGGGTCGTTGTCATGCTGAAATATGTTCCTCTTTATGTTCAGCTTTCTAGCAGAAGCCTGAAGGTTTTGTGCCAATATTGACTGGTATTTGGAACTGTTCATAATTCCCTCTATCTTAATTAAGGCCCCAGTTCCAGCTGAAGAAAAACAGCCCCAAAGCATGATGCTGCCACCACCATACTTCACTGTAGGTATGGTGTTCTTTTGGTTATGTGCAGTGTTGTTTTTGCGCCAAACATATCTTTTGGAATTATGGCCAAAAAGTTCAACCTTGGTTTCATCAGACCATAACACCTTTTCCCACATGCTTTTGGGAGACTTCAGATGTGTTTTTGCAAAATGTAGCCTGGCTTGGATGTTTTTCTTCGTAAGAAAAGGCTTTCGTCTTGCCACTCTACCCCATAGCCCAGACATATGAAGAATACGGGAGATTGTTGTCACATGTACCACACAGCCAGTACTTGCCAGATATTCCTGCAGCTCCTTTAATGTTGCTGTAGGCCTCTTGGTAGCCTCCCAGACCAGTTTTCTTCTCGTCTTTTCATCAATTTTGGAGGAAGCTCCAGTTCTTGGTAATGTCACTGTTGTGCCATATTTTCTCCACTTGATGATTACTGTCTTCACTGTGTTCCATGGTATATCTAATGCCTTCGAAATTATTTTGTACCCTTCTACTGACTGATACCTTTAAACAATGAGATCCCTCTGATGCTTTGGAAGCTCTCTGTGGACCATGGCTTTTGCTGTGGGATGCGACTAAGAACATTTCAGGAAAGACTAACTAGAGCAGCTGAACTTTATTTGGGGTTAATCAGAGGCACTTTAAATGATGGCAGGTGTATGCTGACTCCTATTTAACACCATTTGGAATGTGATTGCTTAATTCTGAACACAGCTACATCCCCAGTTATAAGAGGGTGTGCAGACTTATGCAACCACATTATTTTTCTTTTTTTTTTTTCTTTCCTCCACCTAAAAGATTTCAGTTTGTTTTTCAATTGAGTTATACAGTTTATATGACACATTAAGGGGTGAAAAAAGTTCTTAAATTATTTATCTTTGTCTCATTTTTTTACAGCACAGAAACCTGACATTTTAACAGGGGTGTGTAGACTTTTTATATCCACTTTTGCTCCTCTGAGCACCTTCGGCGCTCATCACAAAGACAGATATATATATATATATATATATATATATATATATATATTGTTAACTAACAATTAATTAATTAGTTACTTAATAAATGAATATACTTTACGTATTTCTAATTGATATATCCAGCAATGAATAGCCTGAAGAGCTAACAATCTCTTTTTATTTTCCTGCAGCATACAATGTACAGTTGGACTGTTACTGCCCTGAGGAGCAAGTGTCATCAATGTCCAAAATGTGCATTAGAAATAGGCTGCGTGTGCAAGGGCAAACCGTTGATTTAGTTGTGTAAAGCTCCATTGTAGATTTGTAATGTTATTAGTTGCAAGTTAGTGTTGTAAACTGGCGTCATTTATCTATGTGCTACGTGGTTCGCAAACATTTGCCGTCCTTTGTAATAGTGTAATTTGTACCTCATAGGTTCCTGTGTGAATGTGGTACGCGGTTGGCAGTGTTTTTCGCGGTCCGGGGTCGTGTAGCCTTGTTTTAATTGTTTTGGGCGTTCATTTTTTTTCTTGCTTAGGCGATTTTTGAGTTCTGAAACTGGACTTAAATTTGCATTCCACTTCACTCCCAAACGTCCTGGCTTTTCCCCCATACTGTGTGTGGTGTTTTTTTTTTAGTTTTGCACGGTTTGGCCGCTAAGTTTGTATTTTTCGTATTTCGTATTTTTTTTTCTAAGTTCTGCGTCTCGTATTTTCCGTGTCTCGTAAAAAATGTTTTGTCTAAGTCCCGTGTTGGTCAACTGCTTGCAGCCTAAGGCGATTCCGTGTTTACTAAGTGTTTGGTGGCTAAGTCCCGCATGTTTCAATATGTGATCGGCGCTCCTTTGTGGCTAAGTCCTGCGTGTTTCATTGCCTTCATTGCTCGCCTCGCTTTGCGAGGCTCACAGGCAATGAGAGCCTTTGGCGCACAGCGCCTTTGTGCTGCGAGTTTTAGTGCCTTAACAGATCGCCTCGCTACGAGAGGCTCGCAGGCGATGAGCGCCTTCCATGCTCATTGTCTAAGTGCTCCACCTAAGTCTCATAGTTTGAAAACTATTATTGTTATGGTAGACAATTAGAAAACATACTATATATTGCAATATTCATGGATTTTAGATCTTAATCTCTTTATTAACACAGCTACTTCTTAAAACACATTTTTCTTAATTGTGTTTCATTTAATTTAATATATATAGAGAGAGAGCTATACACATATATACGGTAAGTTTCTGTGTATATATATATATATATATATATATATATATATATATATATATATATATATTTGCATTATTAACCAATTGTAACTATTATCTTTACCCATGCACTCTTGAAATACTTTATTTAATCTTCTTTCCGGTGCATCCCCAAATCCTCAAACACATTAGTCTTTCCATCCTGTGCCTTTAACTACAAGATAAATATTCTTAAGATACGACACATCTTCAATTATCATTAGAGCCTAATGTAAAACAATCTTGCACCGAATTCTGTGTTTATTTAACATTTTTATAGATGTAAAGGTTTAATAACTGCGAGTAATTATCCCACCAAACACAGCTAATTCATGCGTCTTTCATTTACAACCTTGAGCAATAGAATATAAGTTGATGGCATTTTTCTGCACACATAGGGGGCTATTTATCAGGTTGCCGAAAAAGCCTCAAGCTTAAAAAGTCACATAATTGGCATGAAATTTTACTAATGGTATCCTTGTCATTGTTCACACGCAATTGCTTGCACAGTGTGATGCTGAGAATGAGTCCGCTTTAATCTATGCAAATTCAGGGAGAGGTGTGGTGTCTGTGGATAGGGGGATCCTCCTTCAACTTAAATAAACAAAATTCAACTTGCTCATTAAAGGGAAGCTGACAGTAGAAAAATATATTTTTTTTTCTTTGCTAACATAACATTTAGATGTTTCTTTTTAAAGGAGACTAGATTCTTTTAACAAAGTCTCAATATATTTTTCGAATGGAATATTTTAAATGCAAATCTATAACCGATTGACATATTTTTAGTTATGAAACATAGATTGCAAAATATTGATCTATAATTAAAGATTGACAGTGATTCACTCCAATATGTTTGGGGTCTAATTTAACCACTTCTATAAATTAAAAACATTGAATGGGGAAGAATCACTAAACTGTGAAGTGCTGCAATGACAATACTACCCATAACAAATAGACATTGCGGGGTCTGGCAAAGCATATCTCTTAAAACACCACTGTAGCCCTTTTATAGTTTGTAGTTTTGGCCTTTTGAATAAGAACACTACCAATCAGCAATTTATTTAAAGGAAAGCAACTTTACTGTGAGGTCCCATCTTATTAACTCTGCAGCTTATGATGTTGTTCTTTCAGGAGGGCGAGTCCTTGTGAACTTATGAGCTGTCAACTGGCATTTTTAGCTGCCAGATTTCCGAAGCAGGTGAAAGCATCCTGTGTAGTCAAAGTTTCCTCCCACCTGTGATCAGCAGAAACTAAAATGATAGATAACTGCATATAACATGCAATACATTAAATGCTGTATTTGTTTTACATTCTAGAAACAGTGTACCTGTGGTCCTGAGCCTATGTAATGATGGCAGGAATTGTATTAATGTAATAAAATGATTTACACGGTTTTACAGAGCATCAGTACAGAAACACACACACTTATGAAGCCACCTTTGCCTTTTATATACATAAGAATGAACTGGACTTGTTTACTAGACAGTGGAACACAGTAAATCGAATGGGCAGACCAGATGGCCTTTTTTGGTTCTTATTTGCCGTCAAGTCCACGTTTAACACTCTGGGATCTTTTTCTATGTCTTAAACAATGTTTACAGACTCTGGGAATATATTAAGTAGACTGGACTGAGGATAGTCACACATAGAGGCACATTCAATTTGCGATTTTGAGATCTGGTAGCCCGTAAGTGAGATCACAAGCTATTTTACTATTCAATTGGCGTCTTTTTGCGGGCTCAGTTCGGCTTCCGAGTTACGAGCTTGAAATAATTGTGTCCATCAAACTCATAACTTACAGCCTTCAGAAGCCTTTGATCTGTCACTTTCACAAGGCTAAAATCGCAAATCGCTATTCAATTGCTCAATTTTCCCAAGCTCGCAAATGTATCCACACTCGTAAAGCGCAAATGGAGAAGGAAATCCTACGTGTGCAAGAGAGGACCCGGAAGGGGGTTAAACATCTATTCGTGGCACTGTAAATACAAATAAAAGATCAATACTGCACTGTAAATAACGGGGAAAGCGATGATAGACATTAGAATTAATTGCACAACAGTCTCAAGCACGCAAATCGGCAGGAAATACATTTTAATTATATGTGTCATTCCAGGGTTAAAACGATCTTGGGTATCAATGAGTTAATATCAGGCCACCCACTTGGACTATAACAGTACTGGCATTAATTTACATAATTCTGTAATTTCCATGTCTTGCGAGTCTGATCACATATCGGACCCATGAACCTAATTGAATGACAAGTAACCTCCATGTTTTACTGCCATAATTCTAACAGTCTCATTTCCTATTGGCTGATTTCAAATGGGCGGTTACCGGCTTGCTTAATTGATCACGTTCCCAGCCTCAACTGCTCCAAACCAGTGCATGGTTTATGGTTTTGGCTTCGGGCCTTCAACTTGTGCCCTTCAGCAATTGAATAGCATCATATCAGAGACTAACGGGAGTCCCCAAGTCACTCACAGACATTCGGCTGTCTGTGATCGAGTTACGGGCTTGGAATTGAATGTGGCCCATAGTGTCAAAAAATGGAGACCATATAGGACTGAACTGAGCGCACAACTTCTACAGACACAGTATGTACTGAACAGGTCTACCTGGATCATTGGGCAAGGAGATGAAGCAATCCCTATACATAATAATATGGACTTTAAATTCTACACTGAGAGATAAAGCTCCCCTTCTAGTAATATACAAGCTTGATTATCTTGTCAGCTAGAGATATTGCCAAATATATTTAATCTTAATTATAGGACTGTCCCTTTAAAACATTGACATCTACAGCCTTATTAAACTGCAATTTAGCCAATTGAATAGGGCTCTATATAAGCACAGAGCATATTTTTTTACAGAAGTTTTTAGTTAGTGAACTTCTATCCAAAAGCAAGGTCTTCACTAACTAAAAACTTCTGTAAAAAAATATGCTATGTGCTTATATAGAGCCTTATTCAATTGTCTGAATTGCAATTTAATAAGGCTGCTAGTTGGTAGCAACTTCTAGTCTGGACAGTAAGACACCCTAAAAAAATCATCAAATAATTTAAATATGAAAAATGAGGCAAGGTCTAGCTTGAGTGGTCAACATTACAATCAGCAAAGGTTTGTACCAAAAGACAAGTAATGAAGTAATTGTGAAACATTTTTAAAAAAAACAGTACATTGTTCTGAATTTAGAAATACAAGCAAAAACACTTCAAACTGTTACTTCTTCTTGACCAATTATTTTGAATTCAGATATACAAGATAAACAAGGTATTATTACATCATCCTGGGCAATGATGGTTGATTCAGAAACACAAGTAAAATGCGTCAGCTGTTACTTCTTCCTGACCAATAACATTGGATTCAGATATACAAATGAAAAGTATCAGACCACTGACATTGGAAACAGAAATACAATACAAACAAGGTACATTATTACATCATCCTGACCAATGACTTTCGAATTAGAAATACAAGTAAAACGCGATAGTCTGTTTAAAAAAATTCGCCAATGACGTTATTCCATTTGACTTGCTTGGATTTCTAAACTTTGTACAACCTACTGTTTGAATTTAATTACATTCTTATGTCAACAAGCCAAGCTTGAAATATATGTGGTGCTTCATATGGAGTCAGTGTAGGGCAAAGGGGACTGGTGTTATGTGGCAAGGAAGCAACATTATATTTGGATCTAGCAGGTTCCACATATATAGTGTATGTGTCTCACCGAATTGAAGGCAACATTGTAGCAAGATCTGTTGAAAAAAAAATGTTTGTATGTGACTAAGTCTAGTTTTTAACTGGAATGCAAATTATTTTGGTGCCTTTACTGGTCCCTAGGGTTATTCAGATACATTGGTGAAAGTTTCATGTAGTAGCGAGGCTTTTACATTTCTGCAGGAGCAAGGTTTGTAGCTTACCGTTAAGGTGGAAGGGGTTAGGTGTCAAATATTAAAAGCAGCCCTCCCCCTTCAATGATATAACACATTCTATGATAGCTCTTCTTCCTACCTTCTTCTCCTCTCCTCCTTCCATTGTTCAGTAGATATGCACACACCCTCAGACGCCAACCTATGAGAAAGTCAGACAAGACAGAACTTTCTATATACAAACAGGAATGCTTTACATTTTATAATATACATAGCTGCTAATATAGGGGTAATTAACTAAGCATCTCAAGTGGCTGAGATGAGGTGAGAAGATCTGTGATCTTAATATTTCCGCAATGGAAATTGTAAATAGTAAATACAGGCATGCACACCTAAGGCACTTGAGATGCTTAGTAAATTCCCCTTATTGCCAATTGTTTTGCACACTTTCATTACACTGATCACCACCCTTCTCAATCCTTACCGAATATATACAACACATTTAAATTAATGAAAATAAGTTCACATTGTGGAGGGAGTTAAAACATTCAGTATATTTTCATAATCAAAATATGTAATGTTTCTTTAAGTACAATTTCTAAGTAAAATAATTATTAAAGACAATTATCATCTTGCCCTTGATGATTAGGTATGTTAAGGAATTATGACTAATGTTTTCAATTAGAAACATTCTTTCAAAAAAAGAAACATTTATGAAAATAAATGAGAATATAAAAAAAAAGATTAGTGAGCCATCTGTTGATAGTTTATTGCAATGTCTTAGAAATGTCTCCTTTTTGGCTCCAGAGAGAGCAATTTAAGGAATATTGAGCATCACTGTCTTTTATATTAAAGTGGCTATGAACTTAGCTATTTTCTATCAGGGAAAAATATTCTTTTAGTTTCTTTATACAAATGCAAGAGCATTTTCAATATATATATTATTTTTTGTATTAATATTTGTATGGTTCTTATTTTAATAGAAGCTTACACGTTATACATATTTCAACCTTTTCCAGTCATGAGTATAACAAATATACTACAATAATGTGGTGCATTGGGAGAGCAGATAGATAACATAATAAATATAGTATTAGTGATTGCTCAGACACATCCCTTATGTGATGGGATGCTTGGCTACTGGCTTAGTAAATCAAGGGATGCAATGTTGGATCACCTACATTGCAGGCCATCACAAGCTTAGTAAATCACCTTCAGAGTGTGTTTTAATCCCTTAGGTCTTGTTATTATTATTATTACTAGCGACTTGCCCGTCAAAAAATGATGGCAATAAGATTGTAAGGCAGGTAATGTTGTTTGTGTGCGAAATTAATTTTGTTGGTGTTCCAAGATCCTTCTGCGCTCATTGCGAGCCTCTTGGTTGTTTGTGTGCTATGAGCAGCGTTGGTGTTTTTTTTGGTATGGCAATGAATAAAATAAGAAATTAATATACTTTACCTATTGTGAAGTAATATATGCAGGAAGCATTGTGTTGAAGAGCTGGCAATCTGTTTTCATGTTGCTGCAGCATCACTGCTGTGGAGCTGCTGTGTAAGTGTCATGAATGTGTGCAGTGTGAAGTGTAAATAGTGTGCGTGCGTGAGGCAAATCCGTTATATAAGTTATTGTTCAAAAATGGCGCCTAATGTGTGATATGCGGCTGTGGCTGATTTTGCGTCCTTGTTTAAGGATGTCGTCTGACTTTTTCGAAAAATCTGTAGGTGTTTGGTGGTGTTTTGCGTATTTAGGGTCCTTCAGCCCCGTTTTCGTTTTGTTCGGCGGCCATTTTGTCTCTCGCTTAGGTGATTTTAAGGTGTCTAAACTTCACTTGCAGAGTTCCTGGGTGCCTCTTCTTGCTGTGGGTAAGCTTTTTATGTGTTTGTTGTGTGTATTTATTGTGTTTGTAATGTTTTTCGGGTCGCACGGGTTGCATCCTTGTTTTCGGATCTCCTTCGGCGCTCCATGCCAGCAACTGAGGCCCTCGCTTTGCGAGCCCGCAGCGTTAGCAACAACCCGCATGCTCACAACTATAAATGTTATAATCACATATAATAGTGGTCAAACTATGACACGTCGTCACGCTTTGCCATGAAACATTGAGGAGCGCTGATCACACATTGAAACACGCGGGACTTAACCACCAAACGCGTTACATTGTGTGGCAAACAGCATTGCCATGGCTTCAAATTTTATTGCTTCGTCTTTTTTGACGGCCAAGTCACTAGTTTATTATAATTTATTTATAAAGCACCATCTTATGACACAGTGCTAGATCTCAGTTGGTACAGTGCAAGCTATACAAAGTGAAATACTCTGCAAAGTAAAACATGGCAGGATAGATAAATAGATAGATAGATAAATAGATAGATAGATAGATAGATAGATAGATAGATAGATAGATAGACATAAATAGATAGACATATAAATAGATAGATAGATAGATAGATAGATAGATAGATAGATAGATAGATAGACATATAAATAGATAGATAGATAGATAGATAGATAGATAGATAGATAGATAGATAGATAGATAGACATATAAATAGATAGATAGATAGATAGATAGATAGATAGATAGATAGATAGATAGATAGATAGATAGATAGATAGACATATAAAGAGATAGATAGATAGATAGATAGATAGATAGATAGATAGATAGATAGATAGACATATAAATAGATAGATAGATAGATAGATAGATAGATAGATAGATAGATAGATAGATAGATAGATAGACATAAATAGATAGATAGACATATAAATAGATAGATAGATAGATAGATAGATAGATAGATAGATAGATAGACATAAATAGATAGATAGATAGATAGATAGACATATAAAGAGATAGATAGATAGATAGATAGATAGATAGATAGATAGATAGATAGACATATAAAGAGATAGATAGATAGATAGATAGATAGATAGATAGATAGATAGATAGATAGATAGACATATAAATAGATAGATAGATAGATAGATAGATAGATAGATAGATAGATAGATAGATAGATAGATAGATAGACATAAATAGATAGATAGACATATAAATAGATAGATAGATAGATAGATAGATAGATAGATAGATAGATAGATAGATAGACATAAATAGATAGATAGATAGATAGATAGACATATAAAGAGATAGATAGATAGATAGATAGATAGATAGATAGACAGACATATAAAGAGATAGATAGATAGATAGATAGATAGATAGATAGATAGATAGATAGATAGACATATAAAGAGATAGATAGATAGATAGACATATAAATAGATAGATAGATAGATAGATAGATAGATAGACATATAAATAGATAGATAGACATATAAATAAATAGATAGATAGATAGATAGATAGACATAAATAGATAGATAGATAGACATATAAATAAATAGATAGATAGATAGATAGACATAAATAGACATATAAAAAAATAGATAGATAGATAGATAGATAGATAGATAGATAGATAGATAAATAAATAGATAGATAGATAGATAGATAGACATAAATAGACATATAAACAGATAGATAGATAGATAGATAGATAGATAGATAGATAGATAGATAGACATAAATAAATAGATACATAGATAGATAGACATATAAATAGATAGATAGATAGATAGATAGATAGACATATAAATAGATAGACAGTAATATATGAATAGATAGAGAGATAATTGATAAATAGATATACAATCGAGAGATATTAGATCGATAGATAGTAATATATGAACAGATAGATAGATGATATATAGATGAGTTCTAACAATATACAATGAAGACAGTTTAGACATACAGATTTGATGTACAGACATTTATTTAATAATATTTCATAAAAATAAAGGAAAATCTCTATTTTTAGACGACAAATATAATGTAGCAATTTATCTGATTGTCTCACATTTACACCTCCTAGAAATCAAGGGAACATATTCTGAAAGTGCCCTTTTGTCTTTGTAAATTCTAATTTAATTTGGAAAACCCAGTTAAGGAAGGCAGCATAGACATGCTGGTATTGTCTGAGGGACTTGGTGAGGTTAGAAAATAGCTTCAGGGTCTTCTAATCTCAAACCCACCAATTAGCGTTCGACCCATTGTGGGACACTATATGCATTGAATTTTCTGTCACCTGGGCTTGGTGGACATCTGCGGATGGTAAATGTTTGGATTTTCTCACGGTTAAAGAGACCTAAACAAGTGGACAGAATATATCTCAGTATTTCAGGCCACCAGGCTGAAGATGCCATTTAATTGATGCCCTTGGCTTACTGAAGTAGACGGAGAAGAATATGTCTTTGTTCTATTGTCCTACCATTGCAGACAGACACAACCACTTCACAACAGCTTATGTCCAAAATATTGTCCATGTCCTGTGATTACAGCATTATAATGCTAAGGTTAAATCCCTCTAAACTATGAGAACCTCAGTTCTTTGCCTAAAAATGAATAATTACGTCTTAAACCCAATAATTAGTAATGCGTTCATCAACCAATGACACAAGTTAAGGAGTGGTTGACATGTGCGTACCCAAATGCAAAATGGGGCCATGAATATTCATAATGGGGCATCCTATGTTTAACAAGATTCAACTTCAATTAAATCTTTTTAGAAGATTAGAATATGTAAAATAATCAGTTTAATTCTGCTCCATTGATTCCCACCTCCCTATAATTCAGTTATTATTTGTATTTAAATACCTTACGCCCTATCACACCAAAAACCACAGTTCACCTGCCACACATACTTTTTAAGACCTTATTTTTTTTATTTAAATTAAAAAATAACTTTAAATATATGAATGCCATTAATATTGCATGTTGAAGTCTATAAATAGAGATTTTGTGCTGTATTTGTAAATGTTGTGATTCCCACCTGTCATTTATTGTCACATTGCTCTGGGGACTTGGTGTGTTTTCTTAAGTTTTATTCCACCTTCCCCCTCTCATCCCAAGAGATTTTGTGCTATATCTTAGTTCAAGAGAAATTATGGCATCATCAGCAATTTAGAAAGAATATGTTGGTGGCAGCAAGAATTTAAATATGGTTGTTTAAAAAAATTATATGAATAAATAGAAAATTTGGCATTATTGAAAAAAATGTTTAGGAGTTGCACTGTCCAAGACTATTATAGGGCAACCCTCTCCCTATGTCACCTGGACACAGACTTAAGGAACTAGTGTGCCCCCTAGTGGTTGGTAATATTTCTCAGTTATACATAGTATAATGGCACCTTAGGGTGTTAAAAGGTCACTGTGGTCAATTTATTTTAATAAAGTATTTTAAAATATTTAAGCAAAAAAAAACTGTGGGCAAAAAGCATCATCATTTACACTTATAATTTTAAATGCAATGTTTATTACTGCTGAGATCTTTTCTAATCTTAGGACGATATGGGCCGCGCTCTAGATATAATAATGAAAGCAATGGCAGTAGATGACACATTCCCATTGTGCAGACAGAAATTTCTTGTATATTTAAAGTATCCTCCCATCTCAGGAAGTTGATCTGCTGAAACCAAAATGACAAAATGCACAGTAGCATAATTGTATATGGAAAGTAATACATTACATTTTTCTTTTTTACATTCTAAAAACATGGAACTTCTGTTCAAGTGTAGTTCTTCAGAGCAGTATCTTTTATATATGCACTCAAATGTACTATTTATTTGCTTAGTCTTCTAACCTTTGCACGCAATTGTTCATAGCAGCAAATTACAATTGTATTCCTTTTTGTGTGTATATTTCATGTCTGCATTAGCTGAGACACTGCAATCCCAAATGTTATTTTGTGCATGTTTCATACACTGGAAAAGATGTCTAAGGAATATTACTATTTACTATTTCATTTACTAATATGTATATACATGCTAATCTCAGCTGTTCCAATACATACTTTGTTATCATCTGCAATCTACATCCGAATATGGAATATCTGAAAGCAATGTAACAGGGTGCTGTTAAACATACCTGATTTATCTTACAGAACAGAAATAATTCTACCTTGCTTCATCTTGGTCTTATATTGTTTGTAGTGCTCAGTCGTGTCCGACTCTCCGTGACCTCATGGACTACAACACACCATGCTGTTCCACTCGGTATTCATGGCAGAGATACTGGAGTGGGTTGCCAGTTTCTCCTCCAGTGGGCCACAGCATACAGATCCTGGTATTCCTAGGTGGTCTCCCATCAAAGTACTGACCAGGCCCAATCCTGCATGGCTTCATGGTGTGACCTATTGAAATTGAACCCAGGTCGCAGCAGTGAAAGCAACGGATTCGAGCCACTGGACCACCAGGGAATCTATGGTCTTATACTAATTTCCTTCAAATTCACCTTTAATTAGTTGTAACTGCATTTTCCCTCCTTCAGTGATCTGCAGGAGAATCTAGGTGAATGTTTAGTTCCAAGGCAGACTTAGTTTATTCTGGTTAATAAATTAAAAATAAATTAATTTCAAACTGTGACAGCCCATGTCCCCAGATTCTTTTGGAAAAGCTTTGCGTAAAATAGCTGCAGTGATGTCTGTTGCAGTGGCGGAGCTAGTGAATAGAGGACCCCAAAAAGTTTTTTGTGTCAGGCCCCCCACTCCCACCCCTTGGCCCTCCTCATTATATATATTTATACAGAAGGAGCTAGAGTGGGGTCCCTAAGGCTATACCTGCAGTATTTCGGCCCCTGGTCTGCTGCTCTGCCACAGTTTGAAAAGAAAGGCATTTGAAAAGTATTTTGCAAAGTTGTTTATCATAGTGTAGCCTCTAATAAATGTGACCCTTGAAGTTCTTAGTTAACTGAAATAAAAAGTTTTGCAAAATAATAATGAATTCATAGTATTAAGGGAACACTGTATTTGATATTAAAGGGCCATTGTAGCCAAGTCTCGTTCTATATACATTTTTGTATAACTAAACTTGAAAATCAGCAAAATGTTTTTAGAAAGTAAATAGAGTCTTTACATTTTATTTTTTATATCTGATTGTTCTGTACGACAGAATCCATGTTTTTTCTTAGGCGATTCTGCTTTTCTTCGGAGGGTGTAGCCTGGAAAACTGATAAACTCCTCTTTAGTCCTGCTGAGAATATTGGCATTTGTAGCTGCCACATTCCCATTGCAAAGATGGACAATTCCTGGATTTTGCCCGCCTCAGTAATTTGATCAGCAGTAATCAAAATGATGCAATGTAAAGCAGCATAATTGCTTATAAAAAGTATTCAATTAGAGACTGTATTATTTTTTTTGAATTCTTGTTTGATAGTGTAGTTCTTCAAAACAAGATATTTTAAATATCTGGCTACAGGGGGGCTTACAACAAATTAATAATATTTAACGTATATTTAAAAAAACTAAAAAGTACATTCAATATTGAAGTCACATAAAACACACCCAAGAGACACAATCATAGCAGTGTTTTGGGGTATTAAACAAGGAAACAAGGTTATATCTCGGGTCAGAAATACCATGTATTTGTGTTGGGGTAAAACTCGGCATAAAGAAGTGATTAAATTAATTGGTGACAGAATGAGATCAAAGTACTAATAATAAACATGCATCGTATATATGGTTTTGTTTCTTGTTTGTACAAAAGTCACTTTCATTAGCAATCCTATGGGAAATCTATATGTTTCCTAACTAATAGCCATATATTTATAGCAGCTATCCTGGCTGTTCAGTTTTTGTTGTTCTCTATGTTTTTTTAAGAATTTGAACCAGATGGGGTTCCTCCGATGAAATATGTAGGTTTCCCCTCTAGGGACCCAAGCCCACCCTCCAGCTGGCTGCTGACTAGTGTAGATGTGGCTTAATAGAGTCCATAGTGCAGAAACAAATATTGGGCCAAACCTCTATAACATGATATATTCACTGGAAATAATACCTGAAGATTACGTCGCACAGTATGAGAGATATCAGAGTGCAGCAGATATCAGATGTATCCGCAGAGTGTATCACATATCAGATTTATTCACAAAGTAGCAGATAAAGTCACAAAGTGCTGAAGAGTGGAGCATAGTCCAGAATCTTATACTTTAAAATACATATAAAACTAATTTTTATTAGAATATGTAAATTCATTTTTAATATAAAGTAGAGTGGGAGCTAAGGATATGCAGGGACAGTTTGCAGATGAAAAAGAATTAGTGATAAAGATGAGATAAACATCCTAACTTAGGTTGAATTGGGAGGGGAGATGTATGTATAGGGTTTGATGTTGAAGAGAGTGCTGTAGTCTCTTGAGAAGGTTAAGGTTTAGGTTGGATCATGGTTATGTAATGAATGATGATGACAAAGTTATTTAAGATTGTTAGATGCAGGGCCGATCTACCTTTTTGGAGCCCCTAGGCAGTGAAGTGGAGGAGCCCCTGTGAGTAAGTACACAAGGTATGCACGGACCCATTTTCGCCTTTTCAGTGTGCGTAAGTTCCTTTTCCTGTTGTAACTGCCTTGTTCTAGGTGGTTACCACGTAGTAGCCAGTCTATGAACTGCTGCATTTCGGGGGGTTCTAAGCCAGGAACCATTTTTTTTTTTAAAGTGGCGCCCCTCACAGGGAAGCGCTCCTAAGCAGCTACCTAGTTGGCCTAAGGGGTAATCCGGCACTGTTTAGATGGTGGATACTATGTTTTATGGAGAGTTGAGTCAAAGATGAATCTTGGCGGTAGGCTTTAGTAGTGTATGAAACGATGGTATTTCCAAAAAAAATTGGAAGAGACAGTACTACGAAGGAAGCAAACGGGTTCTGCTTTAGTCATGTTGAGATTATGTCACTGTTGGACACCAAGGGAAGATGTTGGAGGCAGCATAATATATGTTGGGGTTAAATGGAAGAAGTGTGGTATAATATCAATACAACACATACTACGTAGAGAGAAGAAGGATATGCATTGAAGCTTGGGACACCTTACCTGAGGGTGCTAAAGGAGTGGCTAGGTAGTAGGAGCACCTCACAGGGTAGTGTGACGGAGGTCAAAAGAGTAGAGTATATGTAGAAGAAAAGGTTGTCAATAGGATTGGTCCCAGAGGAAAGTATACTACAGAAGTGCAATGGAGCAATTACCTGTTTTCAGATGCAGGGAGCATTATAGAGAACATGCCAGCACATAACATGGCTGAAGAGGACAGAGGATTTTGGAGCCAGTTGAATGTTTTTGGAAAAGCATGTGCATTAATGCTACCAAACTAGCTCCTAAAGACACCACTCTATCACACTCTATAATCTGAGACACAGAAGCTTGACATCAAATGGCAAGAATGCAATTGATATCGCTTCTATTATACATTTATTTCAGTAGGTTAGCATTTAGAAAAAAAAAAATTTTTTGTGGTTTCATAAAAATATAATAATACAGTACACAGATAGTTTCTCCTAATTGCTTTACAATTCTTACATAAATGTTTTGGTATCCAAAGACTTGGATAAATAGATAAATCTGAAGTTTTTGTTGTTGAACTCTTACAGAGAGAGAGAGCCACAGAACTGATTGTAGAGCACGGCTATCAGTGCAGGGAGCCAAAGGGTCCTTTAGGTAAACTGAGAACTTGATGGATTATAGGCTTGAAAGATAGCAAGCCAATATTGAGATAAATTTGCCATATTATAAGGAACTGGTGTAGAGAATACAGGATGGGTATAATAGAAGATGGGTATGCTAAATGAATGGGTTCCCTGGTGGTCCAGTGGTTAGGATTCAGTGCCCATGCAGGATTGGGCCTGCTCAGTACTTGGATGGGAGACCACCTAGGAATACCAGGAGCTGTATGCTGTGGCCCACTGAAGAAGGAACTGGCCATGAATACCAAGTGGATCAGCATGGTTTGTTGCTGTCCATGAGGTCAAGGAGGGTTGGACACTACTGAGCAATGCAAACACAAAAAACTATAAAGGATCCCCTTTGGATAGTGAACAGGATTTTGAATTTCAATGAAGCTGTGTGCTATACCATGTAGGGTCACCCAAGTTGGGCAGGTCATAGTAGAGGGGTCAGACAAATTGCGGTCTAGGAACTGGCAGCCCACTCCAGTATCTTTGACAAGAAAACCTTATAGATAAGCACAACCAGAGACATAACAATTGTGCCTGGTATACTAAGGTCCATAGGGTCACAAAGAGTTAGACACAACTGCATGACTAAACAAAAACAACAATTGGATAGGTATTATGTGTCAGGAGCTGGTCTTGATTGTCAGCAGTTTAGTTGCAGCATCCTGCAGCATTTAAAGATGGTGTAACTGTTTATCAAGATGTCCATGACTGCATTGCAATAGTCAACATGGCTAGTTATGAAGGCATGGAGCAATCAGTGTAGACAGATCAAGTATTTACTCCTTGCTATATGATGCAGATGAAGAAAGAGGACTTGATTACAGCCAACACTTGATGTATATCTATCTCCTTCATCCTCCTGTCTAGCTCCCCCTCTTCTTCTATGTAGACTGTAAGCTCCACCAAATACAATTCTCAGCTCATGTCTTTATTAATTATGATTTGTCTTAATCTTGGAACACTAACAATTAAGATTTGAGGCCCATGGATGGCATCTTGAGCAGTGCTGTGATACTAGTGGTCTGTCCAAGACGTGATGTGGTCTGCATTATCCATCAACACGCTCTGCATTTTCCTTTCTCCTAGACTTTAGGGTCATGCTGTGACCAGACAGCCAAATAACATTCAAATTATTCAGGAAGCAGTCAAAGGAGCCTTCACATAGCCAGCATGAACTTTGCCCTCTCCAGTGGTCAAAAGTCTGGTTCAAGTCTCTTTCAAGTTGTCTGTCGTCACGGCAACAGAACAGTCATGTATAATATATAGGTATATTGTAGGTATAGCCTTATTCAAATTATATTTTGTATTCATATTTAAAATAGCACTCAATAAAAAAAACATAATACAATAAATGTAATAAAAACATAATATAATTGATATATGTTATATGTTTTTTTTATTTTAATTTTTAATCTTTAAATATTTTCGTGTCATTCTAGTTAATATATTTTTGAATTTTATATGGTTTGATGCTGTATGTTGCTATTTGTGCTAAGTGTTAAATGTAGACAACAACTATTAATCAAATAATATATATATATATATATATATATATATATATATATATAATATTAATTTGATTAATGTATTTGATTAATATATATATATATATATCATCCTATTAATATATATATATATATATATATATATATATATATATATATATATATATATATATATATTCATTTATTATTAAACAAATTAATAAGATTAGATAATATCCTAGTTTGTAAATTTGTCTTTCCTTTTTATATATTTCAGCAGCTTTTTTGAATATGTATCAGTATTATAGAGATTATTAATATGTATATTTTTCCAAAACCTGTTTGTAGCCTAGTATGTTTAGTAAATAACAATTCACACACAGCATTATGGGAAATGGAGTTCAATTTCATTGTACAGCGGAAAAAATGTATATTTTAATTGAAGATATTATCTCAAATTACTGAATAATGTTTAATATTTTTTTTATTATCTTGAATGAATAACCAGTAACGGGTTAAAGGGATTATATAGAATCAAATTATGCTTAAAGTGATTTCTAAAGAACATAAAAAATTACTTAAGTTTGTGCAAGCCATTTTTTTTCTAAAGTTAATCATTCTGAGATATTCACCATTGTTTGTGTGGCAATATTCATTGGTGGCTCCTGAATACTATTATCAAGCACATTGAATCATCAATTAGCATTTGGAGACTCATATTCACATGCAAGATTTGCACAAACAATATTTGACTTCTCAGGAATGATTTACTGTAACAAAAACTGTACACTGCATACACAGTTTTTAATGCCCCTGAAAATAAACCACCTTTTTGTTGAGGTGATAAAGTCTCTTTAAAGCAATATTGTACCCAAACCAAGAGCTGCAGAGGTTGTAAAATGTTTTATCTACTGTGGAAATATTTGCAAAAAGGTTAGGACTCTCCTAGTTCTTATTCTAAATCAAGAGGGATTCATTTATTAGTCTGTAGGGTTCAGTATCTCAACTGGTGATTTGTCCTGACTCCCAAATTAGATTTTCACAAAAAGAGACAATCTCATAGTTGAAAAGGCATTCAAATATATATATATTTTTTTTACTTTTACAGTACTCAGTTCTCAAGCATAGACTGGGAAAGGTTTAAACTTTAAAGCATCTACTTGTAAATGCATTATGGGATATTTTTGGGTTCCGTGTCAAATTATACTCAAATAGAGTGGTTAAAAAAAAAAAAAAAAATACATTTCGGGGAAAAACAGCCTATTTAGGACAGAAATGATAAGGAGGCTAGAAAAAAAACCAAAATGGAAATTTATTCCGTATTGCTTTAAATTGAGTATTAGTCCAACAAACATAAAATATGATGGGTCTCATAAAACTATTTAATTTATACTACATAAAACATTGGATTCAGAGAACTCACCTACTCAGTATTGATATGAACATGAGCAAGCAGTTCTTACTGTGTCACTCATTAAATATATTATTCTTACTAAGAACTTGTCCATCAAAAATGATGGGATTAAAATAGTAAGTCTGGCAATGCTGTTTGCCACACAATGTGAGGCTTTTGCTCCTCTGATCACCTTCAGGGCTCATCACAAAGCCCCGCGCTGAGTGCCTTCGGCGCTCATTCCGAGCCTCTCCCCTGTGTACTTAAACTTTCCTGCTTTGCACTGATCACCTTCGGCGCTCATTGCAAGCCTTTCCTCCCACCAACTGTACGTGCCGCTCATTCAAGGTTTCGTTAACCTGCAACTTTAGTGCTTGTGAATGCCATGTGTCTCTTTGTACCATCTCCCCCCTGTCCCTTCCCTGTGTGTTTGTCCTCTGTGTGTCTGCTGACTGTTTGCGTGTTATGCACTGAAGTCCGTTTATTTTATTTTCAAAGTCCCACGTGCCTGGTGTTGTTGGTGTAAGAGGTACTGTCTTTGCTGTCGTGTCTTTTCCAAGCCCCGTGTGCCTGGCTTTGCTCAGCCTCATTTTCATGCAGTTTCAGAATTTTTTCCCATTATTTTCGTCGCTTAGCCGATTTTGGATTGACAAAAACCCACAAATAGTGCTCAAAATCGCTTGTAACCTCACTCCCAGGCTTCCTGGCTATACCACTGTCCGGTGTGTGAGTGTGTTGCTATATCTGTTAATTTTTTTGTTTGTTTTTAGTGTTTTTAGAGTTACGCGCTTGGCTCACAGTTGCGCCCCTCACAATGCAGCTTAAGTCCTGCATGCTTCAACGGCTTGCTTCGCTTCGCGAGGCTTCGCAGATGAGTGCCTTCGGTGCTCATCCAGCCTAGGTCCTGCGCCGTACACCGTTCATCTTGCTTTGCGAAGCTTCGCAGATGAAAGCCTTCGGCGCTCATTCAGCTTAAGCCCTGCACCATACACGGCTCACTTAATTTTGCGAGGCTTCAAAGATGAGTGCCTTTGGTGCTCATCCAGCCTAAGTTGTGCGCCGTACATGGCTTGTGGTTGCAACCTTGCTTTGTGAGGTCGCAACTGCATGACCAACATTGCAAACATTTTGGACAGCATTCTTGGTCCACAATTACCGTATATACTCTAGTATAAGCCGAGTTTTTCAGCCCGTCGGCACCCGATATATGCTAATGACATGACGTCACATGCGCACCACGTTATTAGCATTGGCCCGGCCAAGACGCCGGAAGGAGCGGAGGCCAGAGCAGAAGCTGCAGATGGAGGTAAGTGAGGGGAAAGGGAGAGGGGGAGGTATTTAGAAGGGTAAAGTGAGGAGGGGGTTTAGAATGAGGAGGGGGAGTTGAGGATGAGGAGGGGGTGGAGGATGAGGAGGGAGGTTAAGGAGGGGGGTTGAGGTTGAGGAGGGAGGTTGAGGAGGGAGGTTGAGGAGGAGGTTGAGGAGGGGGTTGAGGATGGGGGGGCTGAGGATGAGGATGGGGGGGTTGAGGTTGAGGATGGGGGGGTTGAGGTTGAGGAGGGGGTTGAAGATGAGGAGGGGGGTTGAAGATGAGGAGGGGGGTTGATGATGAGGAGGGGGGTTGAGGAGGGAGGTTGAGGATGAGGAGGGAGGTTGAGGAGGGGGTTGAGGAGGGAGGTTAAGGATGAGGAGGGGGTTGAGGTTGAGGAGGGGGTTGAGGATGGGGGGTTGAGGATGAGGATAGGGGGGTTGAGGTTGAGGAGGGAGGTTGAGGAGGGGGTTGAAGATGAGGAGGGGGGTTGAGGATGAGGAGGGGGGTTGAGGAGGGAGGTTGAGGATGAGGAGGGAGGTTGAGGAGGGGGTTAAGGAAGAGGAGGGGGTTGAGGAGGGGGTTGAGGATGAGGAAGGGGGTTGAGGATGAGGAGGGGGGTTGAGGAGGGAGGTTGAGGATAAGGACGGAGGTTGAGGATGAGGAGGGAGGATGAGGAGGGGGTTGAAGAGGGAGGTTGAGAATGAGGAGGGGGGTTGAGGGGGGAAGAGACACAGGGAAGGGAGAGGGGGGAAGAGACACAGGGAACGGAGAGGGGTGAAGAGACACAAGGGAGGGAGAGGGGAGAAGAGACACAGGGGAGAGAGAGGGGGGACACAAGAGGGGGACACAGAGGGCACAAGAGGGACACAGGGGGCAGCACATTTCCCACCCTCGGCTTATACTCGAGTCACTCATTTTACCCAGTAGTAAAATAGGTGCCTCGGCTTATACTGGGTCAGCTTATACTCGAGTATATACAGTATATATGTGAAAGACTTAGCTGTCTTAACATTGCAAAGCTCTACTAATGAATCAGTTAAAGTAGATGGATTTGTTTAAATTGTGTCAGACATTTGCTGGGAGGAATTGAGGAATATTGGATGCAGATAATATCACTATTCAGTTCAACTGAAAGACTGCCATTATGCAGTGCCAAAGTAAAAGGATAACCATCACCTTTTAGGTGCAGGCCAATTCAAATTCCAAGATGGAAGCATCATTGACATAAGCAGCATCAGTTAAATGTAAGATTGTCTGTACAATTGCTGTTATGATCATGACTTCATTGTTGTTCAGTCATGCCTGTCTCTCTGTGAACCTATGGACGACAGCACTCCAGAATTGTTATGTCTTTGATTGTGCTTATTCATAAGGCTTTCTTGGTAAAGATACTGAAGTGAGTTGCCAGTTCATTCTCCAGTGGACCATGCTTTATCTGACCTCTCTGCTATGACTTGCCCACCTTGGGTGACCCTCAGTGGCACAGATCACAGTTTCATTGGAGTACACAAGCCCCTTCACCATGACAAGGTAGCGATCCCCAAGGGGGCTCATCTGCTGTTAGATTGTTATATACTTCACAAAAATGTGAAGTTATTCCTAAATGTACTAGTCCTTTAATAATATTTATTTATATACTGTGTATATAAATATATATTTCTTGTAATACAGAGGTAGGCAAGTTTGGTCCTGGAGGGCCACACACAGGCCTGGATTTGAGGATATCCCTACGGCAAACCAACGCAATTCTCTTCCTGATTGACTTACCTATGCACAAAAAGGGAATCCTCAAATCCAGGCTTGTGTGACCCCACAGGACCACACTTGCCCACCCCTGGTCTAATATGATCATGCCAATCCACTCTTACAAGCAATGGGAACTGGCTAATCCAAATGTGCAAACTACAACAATCAATATTCAATTCCTTAAATACTTAGTAGCTTACATAGAAATATGTATAAAGAAAAAACACACTTCTTATAGGCTTTCAGCACGTGATATGCGAACGGTTTTGAGGTACCTTTAATGGGAATTGTAAGCTTGGTGGGAACTGACTTGTAGTGAGTTACGAGAAGCGGCCTGGGTTTAAGTCCCTATAGTAAACCGTACACGCTATGTGTTTTTATGTTTTTAAGGTTTAAAAGAATGACCTCCGGATCCAGACAAGCTGCAGAGACTTGGCAATATTAAAGTCAGAAACAGAAGGGGTTGGATAAAAGGCTTTTGTGATATGAATCTCTGTCTCTTCTGCCCTTAGCAGAGCGGCTTAAATATCCCCTTCTTGGACAAACAGATCAATACAAGCTTTTTAACATCTTCAATGAGAGCTCATTAAAGCTCTCTTGGTGTCCTCTTTTGTGCTCTGATGACCTGGTGGGAGCAGCAGAAAAGTGAACTACAGCATGATAATTATCTCAGGAATAGCACTTCATACTATTTCCTAGCGGAAGGTGAATTGTTTTTCTAATTACGCAGGGCTGAGGCAAGTTAAAGTGCAAACTAATTGAAAATACATTATGATTTATTTCAGTGTAAGAAATTGGCCTTTTAGTTTAGGTTAAAAGGTAGCTGTTATGAATATTTGGCCTTTCAGATTGTACAATGTAACGGGAGCATAATATTGTGTTTTATTGTCGGAATTTATGAATTGATACATTATATTATCTTATATTCATACACATAGGGCATATACACCCTTCATTCAGAAAAATGGATTTAGTAATGTGAGTTAATGCGTTTCTAAACTCACACAATGACTTACTACTAATGGTAAGACTGTTAAAGGAATATGAAAGGTTCCATGAATTTACAAGGTATATAATCTATTTACTTTTATGTACTTTATTTTGTTAATACAATCTGTTTTTACTGCCTAAAACCAAACAAACAGTCCCTGTATGGGTTTGCCGTCTGCAGCTCATGAAGACACAGATCTTGTAGCATTTGCTGTGCTAATCAGTGACTATCTCTCTGCAACATGCTGCTGCGACATGGTCCAGGATAGACTAGGACACTACGCTACACTACACATCTACAGCCTTATTAAATTGTGATTCGGCCAATTGATTAGGGCTCTATATAAGCACACAGCATATTTTTTGTTACAGAAGTTTTTAATTAGTGAACTTCTATCCAAAAGCAAGGTCTTCACTAACTAAAAACTTCTGTAAATAAAATATGCTGTGTGCTTAAATAGAGCTTTTTTAAATTTGCAGAATTGCAATTTAATAAGGCTGCTAGTCCTACAGAGTCTGTATGCACTGTAGTGGGTAGACCCATACAGGGACTATTTGTTTAATTTTAAGCAGCAAAACAGAGCTTATAATTGTTACTTAATAAATAAAGTATATAAAAGTAAATAGATACACAGTTTAACTCCATGTCCCTTTAAAGTATTGTTACAATCTGAAGGTTATTTAAATAACTTAGTAATATAGGGATCGGACATGTTTATCGAGGGTCTAAATAAAAAATGTGTCTCCTGAACTCTTTTCCATCTTATTCACATCCCTCATCACTTATTCTCTCCACCACTTTGCATTCTATTTCTTTCTCCATTCATAGCGCCACTCTTTATCACTCTATCTCTTCCAATTTGTTTCCCACTCTTCATCCCTCGCTTTCTCCTCACTTTGGTTAAGGAAGGTCTAGTTGAAGTATTTTGATCAGACCTAATAGAGACTCCAATATGATTAGAAAGAAAATTATATTTATTCTAATTTATTCTAATGTATTATAATGGGTAATTCTATTTAAAAATAAGATTATTTTTTTGAAAGAGTAATCATAAAAGATTAGGTATATATTTAAAGTCTAGTTTGCAGTCCCATAGTTGATTAGAGAGAGAGTTTCCTTCTGAAAAAAATGCTCTACTTATGTCACTGACACTTAGAATTCTGAGTTGTGTTATGTGAGCGCCAATCAGATTACAGTTGGAATTATAAACTGTGGAAGGTAAATTCATTTGTTGTTGTTCTCCACAGTTTATATCACCTGGTACCTCTAAAATGGAGTTCCCTGGTGGTCCAGTGTTTAGGATATTGTGCTTTCACCAATTCCAGTCAGGGAACCAAGAGGTCACACCAATGTGAAGCCAAGCAGGGTTGTGCCTGGTCAGTACTTGGTTGGGAGCCCACCCTGGAATTCCATGAGCTATATGCTATGACCTACTGGAGAAGGCACTGACAACCCACTCCAGTATCTCTACCATGAATACCAAGTGGATCAGCATGACTATGTACATAAAGATGTGCCTGGTGTGTTATGAGGACACAAAGAGTCGGACGCAACTGAATGATGCAAAAAAAACAACCTCTAAAACGCTTACATGTATACTGTTTTATATAAGAAAAACTTTAGGATAGGTGAAGCTTTAAAATAAGAAGTCTTGATGGAGTTAAAGTATGCTCTGACATATGAGGATCCTGCTGATATAATGTTTGTATGTCTTGCTGTCCATTTACAGTGCAATGAAAGTAGCACCTAACTAGAAATGATAATAATGCTGGACCAAAATATCCATAGCGCCACTGCAGATAACTGCACCCAGCTCCCACCCCTCAGATCCACACCCCTGCTAAAAAAACACACTTTTTTTTAATATATGTATCCTTGACAGAATGCCCAATAAGTCCCATATTAGACAGTCTCTCTTTCACCCTCTATCATGGGCTTATTGATGGCTGCCTGCCATCTTGAAACCGACTCAATGGTGACACCTAATGGAAGATTCCCTTCTTTCCATGCCCAATTAAAATGCATAGCAATGTTGCATAGAACAGGGGTTCTCAACCATTACGTCACCAATGACTGTTTGGTTACAGTTTGAGACTTCTCTAGGCGACATTTTCAGATCCAAACTAAAATTAACAGACCTACTCTTCAATAATATGTATATCGCTATATCAATTATAATTGATGAAAAAGCCCATAACACTTCTGAATAAGTGGAGTAAAACCATGTTTATGATTTATAAATATCACCTCACCGCAATTGTAGCAAAATGAGTCCGGATGAGTAATGCAAATTCTTGGCATTGTTCAACTTCGTATTATGAACATTAAATGTACATAGAACTACACAAATAACAGACACTCACAGCATTAGATGTTTCAAGAACGTACTCTTTCCACCAACTGGCCAGGAGCGCTGACTCATACAGTAAACAAGCAAACACGTGACTCATCATGCCTCAAGAGCATCACGTGACAGAATATGATGCAACTGTTTATTACTCTGGGCCCTTTTTACGTTGACTAATCAGCAGAATTTACAACAATTAAAAATAATACTCAGATTTTACTGATGAAAAATTAACATATCTTAAATCTGTATGAGTGGGTTATATAGCACAATGTATTCTATTAAAGAGGATGTAACTTTAATACTAGAGGTGATAGAACAATTCTGAGATCATTTTCATAATCAGTGGGATAAATTATATATAGCACAACCCTTATTTGCTCTGAGGCAAAATTGATGTTGACCAGTGTTATCCCCTTTTGGATCACTATCTTGTTATGGTGAAGGGGCTTGTGTATCTCAATGAATCTGTGAGCTATATCATGATGGGCAGGTCATAGCAGAGAGGTCAGAAAAATTGTGGTCCAGTGGAGAAGGAACTGGCAACTCACTCCAGTATCTTTGCCAAGAAAACCTTATCGATAAGCACAACCAGAGACATAATGATAGATGTGCCTGGAATGATTTGGTCTCCCGGGTCATGGAGAGTCTGAAGACTGAACATTTCCTCAGACAGGCCAGGATTTATATTAGTGCAGTGGGAATACAGATTAGGCAATTAATATCCAACATCTTCTGGAAGCTCTAATAGTCTCACCTGTATTCATACTGTGCCTCCCATAAATGCAGGCCTGTCTGGGATTCATAGAGGAGGCTATAGGAAACCAAGGGGTCAATCCCCTCTTATTACCAATATTTCTCATGCATGACTCTTTCTGGAACCACCCCTCATTTTCCTTTTTTTCTGTGTACTAGAAGAAAAAGTCTTAGGTACCAGTACTGCTACACAGACTATTTAGAGCACTCCTATAATGGGAAACCTTCATTACGTGCCTCCCAAACTAATGTGTGGCTCAGAGTGCTTGATATGAATAGGAGTGGGTTCTAACTGCCAGGTAACATTAGGGATCTTTGTTTTGGGCACTACAGCGACAGACAAGCATAATGTAATCCTAATCAAAACAGCTAATTAATATGCATAAATTATTCATTTGCCTATTAATATACCAACAACAACACTGATTTACCCATAATTAATTCACCTTAAAAATAATGGATAACACAACATTCAGTCAGTTTTCCATGCTCTTTAATAATAACCTAAACAAACAGCTTGAATTTGGGGTGGAGTCCCTTTAATTATAATAATTCTAGAAAAAGAGAGTTCCATGATCTGGAACTAAATAAATGCCAATTCAAATTTTTTAAAGATTTTCATACCGTGTTTCTTTTAAGTAAATCCAAGTCAATGATCTCTCATGGTCAGTGATAGATTAATCATATTTATATTATATTTTAATATGAAGAGATCATATTTTTTCTCAATGGTCATGGCCAATAAAGTAGTATGATATGCTGCTAATGCTTAAGCAGAGTGTAGGCTCTTAGCATTTAATGCAACATGATTTATTGTATAATCAATAAGTGTTCAACCTATTTATTATGCATAATGAGCCCTACGCAGGAGATCTGCAGAAAGGTCCAGCATAATTATACACATTATGTTCCTGTGTAGGATTCAATACTCAAAAGTATCTACAATGTCTACTAAATGCCAACTCAAAAGGGCTGCTAAACAATTTTTATGTAATATTATTGTACTAGCGACTTGCCCGTCAAAAATGACGGGGCAATAAAATTTGAAGCAATGGCAATGCTGTTTGCCACAGAATGTAAAGCATTTTCTACTCTGAGGACCTTCGGCGCTCATTGCAAGCCTTGCACTGAGCACCTTTGGCGCTCATCGCGTGGCTCGCAAAGAGTGCCTTTGGCGCTCATTGCAAGCCTCTCCTCTCATGTACTTTTGCTTCTCTAAGCACCTTCGGCGCTCATCACAAAGACAGATATATATATATATTTATATATATTTTTTAAATAATTAATAAATGAGTTTCTTAATAAATTAATATACTTTACCTATTTGTAATTAATATATCCAGCAATCAACAGCCTGAAGAGCTAACAATATCTTTTTATTTTCCTACAACATACAATGTCCAGTTGCACTGTTGCTGCCCTGAGGAGAAAGTGTCATCAATGTCCCAACTGCGCAAGGGCAAACCGTTGGTTTAATTGTGTAAAGCGCCGTTTTAGATTCGTAATGTTATTATTTGCAAGTTAGTGCTGTAAAATGGCGGAGTTTGTCTACGTGTTACGCGGCTTGCGTGCATTCTCTGTCCTTTCTAATAGTGTTTTTTGTACCTCGTACGTTCCTCGGTAACAGTGGTACACGGTTGGCTGTGTTTTGCGCGGTTCGGGGTCATGTAACCTCGTTTTCATTTTTTGCTCCCTTAGGCGTTTTTCGAGTGCCAAAACTCGGCAAATTCGACTTAAATTCATGTGCAACCTCACTTCCAGACGTCCTGGCTGTCCCTTCGTGCTGTGTGTGATGTTTATTTTTGTATTTTATTTTTTGTGTTTTTGGTGTTCGATTTGCGCGGTTTGGCTGTTAACTTCATATTTTTCCAACCTCTTATTTATTTTTTTGTAAGTCCCACGTTTTCAGTGCCTCAACAGCTCGCCTCACAACACGAGGCTCACCAGTGATGAGCGCCTTTGGCGCTCATTGGCTAAGTGCTCTGAGTTCAGAAGACTTCTGTGCTTTAACGACTCACCACGCTTCGCGAGGCTTGCAAGCGTGTAGACGATTCGCATTTTGACAACTATTATATGTGATATCCAATGGTACTTCCTGTTATATCTTTATTGCTTCCATAATATGGGCTTATCCTGTGTTTGGTTGCCTTTAACTTCATAATGTGTATTATTATTATCCTTTATTTTTTATAATGCGACAACATATTCTGTAGTGTTAAAATGTGTCCTTAAAGGACCACTGTAGCACAAGAAAAAAGTATGTAACAAACTAACAATATCAGCAGCTGTGGACATAAAGCATTTTTTTGGGGGAGAATATACATTTTGTGTCTGTTACATCACTTCCTCTGCGCTTGATCATGAGGGTGTACGTTTTGGTTTTCAGAGGAGGGAGGGGTGCAGAAGGAGTGAACAATGAGCTTTTGTTAAGATCATTGGATAAGATTATAATTGACACCGCACCCCTTCCTCTCACTGGCCTAGAAGTAGACTCCTTGTTCAACCATATCAACTTCCATCTATGTATAACTAGCGAATTGCCCGTCAAAAAATAACGGCAATGAAATTGTAAGTGAGCTAATGCTATTTGGTGTATAATACCAAAATAACTAATAGATTAAGAAAGTAATATACTTTACCTATTTTGAAGTAATATATGCAGGAAGCATTGTGTTGAAGAGCTGGCAATCTGTTTTGATGTTGGTGCAGCATTAGTTGTGTGGAGCTGCTGTGTAAGCGTAATAGTGTGCGTGCGCGGGACCAAACCGTTAGCGTAGTTGTGTACTTCCGCATTGTTCTAAAATGGCTGCTAATGTGTGGTATGCGTCTGTAGCAGAATATCCGTAGGTCTTTTGTGGTGTTTTGAGAGTTTTCGTTTTGTTCGGCGGACATTTTTTCTCTCGCTTAGAGAATTTTTTAGTGTCTAAACTCTTTTATTTTGAGTTAAATGAAGGTGTAACTTCAGTTTTTGAGGTCCTGGATGCTCCCTCTTGCTGTAGGTAAGCTTTTTATGTATGTGTTTGTATTTATTGTGTTTTTCATTTTTTCATGTCCGCGGGTTGTAGACGATTTTTGCGAGTTCGTAATGGGTGGTAACGTATCTTGTATGTTGTTTGAGATATGACGTAAAGTTTGCGAGGGTCGCAGTTGCAAGGGCCACGCGAGCCCGCAAGCGTTAGCAACAACTCGTATGCTCACAACTATATATGTGATGGACTCAGCTAGGATCCAGTAAAGGCTTTTTTACATAATTATGTTGTTGTTGTTCAGTCATGACCCTATGGACAGCAGCCTGCCAGGCACATCTTGTGTCTGGTTGTGCCCATCCATAAGGTTTTTCTTGGCAACAATACTGAAGTGGGCTACTAGTTCCTTCTCTAGTAGACCATGATTTGGATGATCTCTCTCTTATAACCTGCCATTCTTGGGTGACCCTACATGGTATAGCTCACAGCTTCATTGAGGTACACAAGCCCCTTCACCACGACAAGGTAGCGATCCAGGACTTGTTCCAATGAGGTCCACCAACAGTCCAGGATTCATTAACTCTAATGCACAGAGAAGATAGAGAGATAAAGAAATCCTAAACTGTTGGCAGCTCTTGGAGGACCATCACACCCAACATTGTTATGGAAGATGGGAAAATAGAAGGAGAGGGAGAAATATATGAAATGTAAGGGAACATTTAGGGTAGACAAGAGAAAGAGAGGGAGAAATTTACTAGAATGTCACTAAATGTCAAAAAGTGATAATCATTTCATAGAATAATGAATAAGTCTGTTATTCCTGCCTGTGAGACAGTGTTTGTAGAAGGCTTTGTTCCTACCTAGGGCAGGAGGTGGCAAGTTTGGCCATGGAGAGCCAACACACAGGCCACGGATTTGAGGATATATATGCCGCATACAGGAAAGATTATCACTTCATCAGTCATCCTGATTAGCTGACCTGTGCACAAAAAGGAAATCCTCAAATCTAGGCCTGTCTGTGGCTCTCCAGGACCAAACTTGCTTATACTTGACCTAGGGTATTGTTGAAATGTCAAAGCTAATGCCAAAATGCCAAGTGCTTCAACAGATAATATTATTATTATTTAAAGCTGATTCTATATTGGAGTTTAAAGGGATATGGAAGATTTCTGGATATTAATAGATATATAATATACCTGTGTATTTAGTTACATTTATGTATTTTATTTAATTAAGACGTAATAATAACCTCTGCCTATATATATGTGTGTGTGTGTATGTTTTATTTGTAGAGGGCAGACCAAATCAGGTAATATTTCTTGGATTCAGACAGTAAAACAGAGCTTATAAGGCCTTATTAATAAAATAAGGTACATAAAAGTAAATAGATACACAGGTACATTATATACCTAGTCAAATCCAGAAACCTGCCATAAATACTTTTGTAACCATTGTGTCCATCAAGTAAAGCAAAAACAAGGATGTCACTGGTATATATATATATATATATATATATATATATATATATATATATATATAATGTGGCAGAAAAATATGAATTTTCTGCTGTCAATTTTTCTTTAAACAAATATTTATTTTTTTCAGCAAAATAATATGATGATGCAGATATTTTTATCCGGATGGACGCCATTGTGTTTTGATGAAGTGCTCTTATTGCAGTCTATGCTTATAAAGCATTTTTCCTTGGCTATATTTTAAGATTCGGTCAGGTTCATTGCATATGTAAAAGAAGGCAGGAGGGATGACATGAATATCCTGTCTGTTCAGCTACAATGGCTGGTGTTTTCAGTGTTGATTGAGCTCATAAGTAATCTGCTGATGTTTAAACCTCTGAGCAAATACAGGCTTGTTAGTAATAAGTATCATTTTGTAACTAAACTCTTTTAAAGATTTGTATGCAAAAAAAAATAATGTTGCAAGGCTATGTGATTGTAACACAGCAACATTGTTTCTTTAGTAATGAAAAAGCAATACATGCAACAAAAAAATACTGCCAGGGTAGACCACTATTTGCTAAACAAAACCCATCCTTCGTACACAAGATCTGAATATCAAAAGTTTCATCACACTCCGGAGCGCAGTTCAGTGAAGCGGAAAATTGTTTCTAATGAACAAAGGAAACAACAAGGCTACTGAATGCCAAATGTTACCATCTTTCAGAGGTGTATAATTTTTTATGCAAATAGTAGAAAATATATGAAGTTAAAATATGCAACTTTTTGTTGCTGGCTCGGTGAAGAGTGGAGAAGTGCTTGGTCATGTCCATGTGGAGCGGTTACTCTTCTTTTGTATTTTTTGGTATACATAGGGTGATCTTAAAGGCCACTGTACAATGAATATATATATATATATATATATATATATATATATATATTTGTAGTCAGAAATCTCTCCACAAGAGCTTTTGGTGTGGCCAAAGCTATGTCTTCTTGGTCTGCTTAGAAGGCCAAAGGAAAGGTTCCAATGTGGGCACAGGTGGGTGGGAGGTAAGAAGCAACGTGTAATGAGTACTGTCAGGTAAGGCTTATTAAAGGGGAGTGAGAGACAGTCCCTCCCACAATTCTAGGTATATATATATATATATATATATATATATATATATATATATATATATATACATATATATACACATATACACCCAAGCCATCTCTCTAATGATAGATAATTAAAAAAACACTATTCATGCTCCAGCTCTCAAGAAGTGATGCAATCCATACAGTGGAGCCTCTGTATTCATCATTAATCCATTCCTGAGGGATAGATCAACACTTAAAAGGGTGAATATAGAATATTCTTGTTCAATATTACACAAATATTGGCTTTTGGGATAAATGTCAGAGCATTTGTTGCCAAAAAAATGATGAATATTGGATTTGAAGAATATGGGGCTGACACACATAGAGGTTCCACTGTACAAGAAAACAAGTCTGAAAAATTCAGCTTTTCTCTAAAAATGTTTTGTGCTCATGGTTTACATAGTTGGTAATATTGGTAGTTTTTCTTTAACTCTATTGGTCACTTAAGTGTGAGAAGGTGTATTGTGAAGGATCACTAAGGCCCCTTTATGTATAATAAACTGTTTGCAGGACTACACTAGAATAGGCAAATAATACAGTATCTGATTTATTTTCTTTTTTATGACATTATGAAGAAAGCTTCTATTTGCACAATGGGAATGCAGCAGCTAATTGATAATATATTAACAATAATATGCCATATACAATGAAGGAATTTAGGAAATGCCTGGGATAAGCAGAAGGCTAGCCTTGTATGTAAATTAACCTTAATCCATTCCAAACGACAGGATGAGTACCAAGAATTATGAAAACCAAGCTTCCATGAGGACTAATGTAAATTGGTTTTAGCAAGCGTGACGAGTACCTATGCAAAACAACAAGTACCAAGGTATTTTGCTCATGCAGATGTACCAAGGTATTTTGCTCATGCAGATGCATTGATTATCAAAATCAACGAGTTTGGAAGTAGTTGAGTACTGAGGGTCCACTGTATAATATATAAATAGTAAATGTATTGAAATAAAATATTGAATATGCACACATTTTAAATAGATAAAAATACATTAAATACATTTAATACTTTTTAATGCAGTTAATACATTTTTTAACATATTTTACCCTGAATATTTTAAAAAGCACAGTGAGTCTACAATGTATAGATTATTGGTAGAAGCTTGAAATTAATTAATTATTGATCCATTTTCTACTAGATATAACATTTTATTGCAAATTGTCATGCAAATGTATGTACATTTTTATATAATTAGTGCCTTTAGGGCCAAATATACTACAATTTTCAGAAGTTTTATTGAAAAATGAATAGGAAATATCACTAGAGAACCACACTGCAGCCTCTGAGACACTAATGGCTATATTAAATTGTCCAAATTGTAGTTACTGTAGCCCGTTACTGCTATTAAATTGGCCTCTTTTAGCTACCCACAATCGATCTGCGGGTTACAGTCTGAAAATCCCTACGGTTGTCAAAATTGTAACTCTGACCCAGCTAAGCCTTTGATCTGTCAAGCCCGCAATCTCTAAAATCGCAAATCGCTATTTAATTGCTACAATTCCTCAAGTCCATAATTGTTTTCACACCCGTAAAAGGCAAGTGTAGAAGAAAATCCTACAAGTGCCAGATAGGACTCGCAAGGGGGATAAACACCTGATCGTAGTACTGTAAAAGCAAATAAACACACACTACTACACTTTAAAATACGGGGAAAGTGATGAAAGACATTAGAATTAATTGCACAACAGTCTCAAGCTCGCAAATCTGCAATCAAAAATTATTATTTTTTACATTTAATTTCTGTGTTATATTAATCTTGGGAATCAAGAAGTTAATATATATCAGACCACCCACATTGACTAGAATATTTCCTTCATTCATTTTTATTATTTTATACATTGCCGGATTGCGAGTCAGATCACACATCGGACCTCTAAACGCTAATTGATTGATGTTTAACCTTCATGTTTTACTGACGTAATGATGATGGTCTCATTTACTATTGGTTGTTTCTAAATTGGTAGTTACGGGCTTGCTTCCTTGATCATGATCATGCCCTGAAATGCTAATCATGATTACATGGTTTACGGTTTTGGTTTTCGCCCATTTAGTTGCGTTCTTGTTCAATCTAATTGCTCTGTGACTGCTGCAAATTTCAAGCCCACAGACTTACGAGCTGTATGAAGGAAACTGCAGGCTTGGAATTTAATTAGGCCCTTAGTGAAGCTGACCCTTTATTATAACCACCTCAGATCCTACCTGTCAGATTGCAAGCTCCTAAGAGCAAGACTATCAGCTCCTTTTGAATTTAAATTAATGGATGTTTTAACATATTATTATATAAAACTAGCGACTTGCCCGTCAAAAAATGACGTCAATAAGATTGTAAGGCAGGTAATGTTGTTTGCATGCAAAATTAATTTTGTTGGTGTTTTAAGATCCTTCGGCGCTCATTGCGAGGCTCTTGGTTGTTTGTGTGCTATGAGCAGCGTTGGTGTTGTTTTTCGGTATGGCAATGAATAATTAAGAAAATAAGAAATTAATATACTTTACCTATTGTGAAGTAATATATGCAGGAAGCATTGTGTTGAAGAGCTGACAATCTGTTTTCATGTTGCTGCAGCATCAGTGCTGTGGAGCTGCTGTGTAAGTGTCATGAATGTGTGCAGTGTGTAGTGTAATAGTGTGCATGCGCGAGGCAAATCCGTTAGGGTAGCTGTGTACTTCCGCATTGTGTAAGTTATTGTTCTAAAATGGCGCCTTATGTGTGGTATTCGGCTGTGGCTGATTTAGCGTCCTTGTTTTCATAAGTCGTCTGACTTTTTCGGAAAATCCATAGGTGTTTGGTTGTGTTTTGCGTGTTTTGGGTCCTTTAGCCTCGTTTTCGTTTTGTTCAGCTGCCATTTTTTTCTCTTGCTTAGGTGATTTTCGGGTGTCTAAACTCTGAAATTCGGAGTTAAATGGAGGTGTAACTTCACTTGCAGAGGTCCTGGGTGCCCCCCCTGCTGTGGGTAAGCTTTTAATGTGTTTGTTGTGTGTATTTATTGTGTTTGTAATGTTTTTAGAGTGCTGTAGCCTCGTTTTCGTTTTTTTCAGCGCCCATTTTTTCTCTCGCTTAGGGGATTTTCGGGTGTCTAAACTCTTTTATTTGGAGTTAAATTGAGGTGTAACTTCAGTTTTCGAAGTCCTGGGTGCCCCTCTTGCTGTAGGTAAGCTTTTTATGTATTTGTTGTGTGTATTTATTGTGTTTTTCCTCTTTTCATGTGCCCGGGTTTTGGACGTTTTTTGCGAGGTCGTAATGGGTCGTAACGTGTCTCGTATTTTGCCTCTGAAACTCCGTAAATTTTTCGAGGTCCGCAGTCGATGGCAAGGCTCTCCATGCTAGAAACTGCGGCCCTCGCTTTGCATTAGCAACAGCCGCATGCTCACAACTATATATGTGATATTTCCATTCCACAAATATAGAAAGAGAATAATAATACTATATAATAATAATATATATGTATTTAACAATAATGTAATAATTAATCCAATATTTTAAGGACATATTTGACCATTTTACTAGCTGTTGAATAATAAAATCGGACACGGTATCAAGTAAACTGTAAAAATAAATAAAGTGAACAATGGTTAAGAAATTGCTGCATATCAATGTCCCTGTGAATATCTGCGCGTGTACATTTGCATAATCCTCCAACATATACGGTAGCTGTGAATTGAGTTCTTTATAGACTGTGACCGAGTGCTTCAGTATTTGCATTTGGATTGAACAATATGAATTGTGGTTACTGTATGAACCCTGATATGTGTTACTACGTAAATTGTATTTTTTTAATTTGATCTACCCCAAAATATAGTGTCCCAATGACTGGTCTACAGATATCTTGTTGGAACATGAAATCTCTTAGAAACTTATATACTGAGGGAGGGGGTGCTGCTGTCAATCTAAATCTAATATAGCGAAGCCATCTTAGTTGAGACATTAAAGGAATATGGAAGGTTTCTGGATGTCACTAGGTATATAATATAACTGTGTATCTATTTACTTTCATGTACTAAGAAGTGCTTATAAGCACTGTTTTTACTGCCTAAAATCAAACAAATACTGTATTTATGTGAATCTAGTGCGCCATTGAATCTAATGCGCACTACAAATTTGGAACCCATGAATCAAAAACATTTTTTTGCTGGCACATGTAATGCGCATTTGTCATTTGTACAAGAAGTACCCAACAGTGAGTTTATGTTACCAACTTATGGTAGTTTTATTATAAATGACACTACTGTACAACAATATGATCATATTGCATCATACGTATAGTGTTACAACATACAAGTAATTAAGTTGGTTAAAAGCTGAATTATTGGCAACTCAAATGAACATTTACCTAGCAACAACAACCATATTCTGTAAGTAATGTTAGTAAGTGTTCGTCTTTATTGCACTGTGCTTTCCTTTTTGCTATCAAATCCAGTGCACACTCCAAATTTGGGACACAAATTTTCACAAAAAAGGTGCGCATTAGATTCCAGTAAATACGGTAGTTCCTGTATGGGTCTGCCCACTGTGGTGTCCTAGCCTATCAGGGATTACATGTTTAAAGAAAAGAGGAGCACATTGTAGTGCTTTATACAAATTGAACTGCGCCCTGATGACGCTCTGTGCTCCATACATCCCATCTGCCACCTATTTACTGGATCTGCTTGCTGGAGACTGCCAAGGCTAAGGTAAGGAGCTGATAGTGTGCCATGTGGGAGCATATTGTATGTAATGTCACTTGTATGTAATGTCACTGTGTGCATGTGTCACTAGGAGCATGTTACATTACATACAATATGCTCCTAGTGACACATGCCAGTCCCACATGGCACACTGTCAGTCCCTTACCTTAGCCTTGGCAGCCTCCAGCAAGTAGGTCCAGTAAATATGAGATGGGGAAGATGGGATGAAGGCTGGAGCTGTGCTAGGGGAAAGGATGGTAGAATGGCTGGGGGAGTTTTTAAACTAGGTGGGGGGAAGGACTAGATAGAAGTAACAATGTAGTAAGTGTGGAGGGGGTAAGAAACTAATTAACTAGTCATGTTGGATGAGATGGGGAGGGTTAATATTCGTCAATAGGGAGGTATTACTAAGTAACTCAAGTACAGTGGCAGGCACTTCAGAACTACAGACTCATAACATAAGGTGTATGCTTGCTAATGCCAGAAGCTTGCCAGGATTTAATAGGCATTACTGAGACATGGTGGGATGACTCTCATGACTGTACTGTTAATCTGGATGGTTATAACCTATTTAAGAAAAATAGGGGCAATGGTAAAAGAGGAGGAGGGATTTGTCTGTATGTTAAGCCTGAATTTAAGCCTATAGTCAGAGAAAATATGTATGTTGGAACTAGTGATAAAGTTGAATGTTTGTGGGTGGAGTTAAATAGCAGAGAAGCAAATTCTAAAAGAACATTAGTAGGAGTATGCTATAAACCCCCATATAATGCAGAAAGTGAGGAGATACAAATATTGTTACAGATTGGAAATGCAGCTAAGCATGGGCAAGTTCTAATAATGGGAGGCTTTAATTACCCTGAAATAAACTGGATAAATGAGACCAGCAGTTCAGCTAATGTTCTTGAGTACACTCAGGGATCATTATCTGGCCCAGGTAATACAAGAACCTACTAGAAATGAAGCTATCTTGGATTTAGTCATCACAAATAATATTGATATGGTATCAAATGTTGAAATAGGGGAACCTTTGGGAAACAGTGATCACAACACAGTCTTATTTGAGATTGAATTAAAAACAACTGTAAGGGGCCAACAAAAACTCTTAATTTTAAAAGAGCAGATTTTCATGGTCTAAGGGCAGCAATACAAAGTATAGACTGGAACAGAGAACTGATAGGTAAAAACCCTGAACATAAATGGACAACGTTCAAATCCTTACTAAATATACATACTTATCACCATATACCATGTGGTAATAAAAGTAAAAGGAATAAATTAAGAGGGGACAGAGACTGCTTTACGGGAGTACAAGGAAATCAACAAGGCTTGCAAAAGGGCTATTAGACTGGCTAAAATAGAAAATGAAAAGTTAGTTGCAAAAGAGAATAAGACTAAACCTAAATTATTTTTGAAATATGTTAATGGGAAGAAGGCAAGGAAGGAAGCTATAGGAACATTACAATGTGACACAGGCCGTCTGACAATTAGTGACCAGAAAAAATCAGATGAGCTAAATAGGTTCTTTTCTTTGGTATACACAAGGGAGGTACAAGTGGTTGGGACACTGCAACATAATGGGGCTACGCTACCTTCACCAAAAAATTGGTTAACACAGGAAGTAATCCAAAAGAGGTTAAAAAAATAAATTTTAATAAAGCCCCAGGTCCTGATGGAATACATCCAAGGGTACTGAGGGATCTGGGTTCTGTAATAGCCAAACCATCATATCTAATTTTTCAAGATTCACTCAACACAGGGTCTCTACCAGATGACTGGAGAAAGGCAGAGGTGATACCTATATTTAAAAGGGAGCAAGAGCAAATCTGGGGAATTATTGACCTGTAAGCCTCACTTCTGTAGTGGGGAATCTTTTAGAAGGGTTAATAAGGGATAATATAATAGAATTTGTCTATTTAAACAAGATTATAAGTAGGAGTCAACATGGATTTATGAGGGATAGGTCATGTCAAACAAATCTAATTAGTTTCTATGAGGAGGTTAGTAAGAACTTGGATCAATGCAACTCAGTAGATGTAGTCTTTTTAAATTTTGCAAAGGCTTTTGATACAGTGCCACATGGGAGACTATTGAGCAAATTAAGGGACACAGGAATTGTAGTAAATATCTGCTCATGGATTGAGAGCTGGCTAAAAGACAGGCAAAGGGTTGTTGTAAATGGAACAAACTCAGATTGGACTAATGTGGTAAGTGGGGTTCCTCAGGGTTCAGTCGTAGGTTCTCTCCTTTTTAACATATTATTAATTAAGCATTGTCTCCATTTTTGCTGATGACACTAAGTTGTGCAAGGTAATTAAATCAGATAATGATGTACTTTCCCTCCAAAGGGATTTGCATAAATTAGAGGAATGGGCATCAAAATGGCAGATGAGATTTAATACAAATAAACATAAGGTTATGCATCTGGGAAAAAGAAAAAATAGCAATGCAGTTTATAATATTAATGGAGCAAATATAGGGGTATGAGATATTGAAAGGGAATTGGGAGTGCTTGTGGACAACTACCTAGCCAACAGCGTTTAATGACAAGCAGCAGGAGCAAAGGCAAGTAAAATATTAGCATGTATTAAGAAGGATATAGAAGCAAGGGAAGCAAATATAATTCAAATCCTTAGTACACCCTTATTTGGAATATGGAGTACAATTTTTGGCACCACTACATAAAAAGGACATTTTAGAGCTGGAAAGGGTACAGAGAAGGGCAACAAAACTAATAAGGGGAATGGAGGGGCTAAGTTATGAAGAAAGACTAACCAAATTAAACGTATTTTCTCTAGAAAAAAGGCATCTAAGAGGAGATATGATTACCTTATATAAATACATCCAGGGTCAGTATAAAGATTTGTCAAGGGAGCTTTTTGTACCAAGAGGTTTTCAACTGACAAGAGGACATCCGTTGAGAAAAGAAGTAAAAAAACAAATCCACCTTAAAGAAAGAAAAGGGTTCTTCACAGTAAGAGTGGTTAATCTGTGGAATTCTCTACCAAAGGAGGTGACAGCGGATTCGATAGATAACTTTAAAAAAAAATGGATTTATTTTTAAATATAAAGGGCATTCAGGTTTACCCTGGTTAATTGGAGTGGGGATATTGAACCAGGGAGAAATCCGATCACCAGTATCTGGGGTCAGGAAGGAATTTTATATTGTATTCCCCTTTTGAGACAACTGCCAAAGTTTTTTTTTCTGTTTGCCTTCCTCTGGATCAATTAACAATTAACAACTATCAGATCAGAGGAGATCTAAAAAGGTAGAACCACCACAGCAAGCACTGCAGAGTCTTCATGAGCTGCAGAGGGCAGATCCAAGCCGGTATTTGTTTGATTTTAGGCAGTAAAAACAGTGCCTATAAGCACCTTTTTATAAATGTCTTAACTAGGTTTCTTCATTAATTTTATCTTGCTCAGTGTATTCATCATCTAAAATGTTCAGTTCACTTACTTTTAAGAAGCCCCCACAGTAACTTCCTGTTCTCTCCCATATCAAGTCCATGTTTCACAGCTGTGATCAAAGGCCACACCCACAAGTGGAGAGCTTAGCAAGAGAACAGGGAAAGATGGGGATGTTCCAGAAATTGAAAACCTCTTAGTCTGGAGGTTTCTTAGAGGTTAGTGAAATGTAAATTGTATATGACATTTATATTATGGAGATACAAACTATTAAGTTACATAGATAAAACATTTATATAAAACAAACTAATTACCCAGAGTCCTTGTAAACAAAATTAAGCAATTAATTAAACCTATAAATATGTATGTTATAAATGTGTAATATTGGATTGACTAGTGACATGTCTATGCTAATTAGTGAATATTTCTACATGAATTTCCACTATTTATTTATACAATTTTTATTGTTTTCAGGATGTTGTATTTTTTTGTAAACCAATATGCTTCCATTCCTTTGAAAGCACTGGCAGTTGTAGTTGCCACATTGCCGTTGTGCAGATAGAAACTTCCAGTGCTATCAAAGTCCCCATGAAATTGAGCAGCAAATAGTAAATTCCACAGCAGCATAATTGTATGTAAAAGTAATATATCAGAGGTTTATGATGAAAATAATGTAACCTATGTTCAAGTCATATTAATCAAAAAAGCATATTTTAAATGTGTGTATATATATATATATATATATATATATATATATATATATATATATATATATATTGTAAGTAAGGTTTTGAATTTGCTTTTCAATTTTGTTCCCTTATTATTTATAATTAATTGTATCATTCCCAGAAGCCTTTACACTCACATGTCTTCTTAATATTATAAAGTAATTTTGATATATGCTGGAGCAGGAGGCTTTCTGGATATATGATTTGTCATTAATGCAATAGTACGAATATAATTACATTTCCTTACACATGTTGATGGGCATAATTTGCAGATATAAGATTTATATTTGATCATGCTGAAGTGCTCATAGCATCCTCAGTTATTTCTTACTACATTTATCATGCTTCTCTTTAAAATAAATTTACACAATTTTGTTGGTGCATACATTTAAAATACAGGTCAAAATAAACATGTTTGGATTTCTTTTTTATAAAAAAAAAAAAGAATAGTAGCATAAATCTCACATATTCTGATAGACCTTGTTGGAGTTTCATTCGGTAGTGTCCGACTCTCTGTGACCCTATGGACCACAGCAGGCCATGCACATCTCTAAGGTTCTTATGGTAAACATACTAGAGTGGCTTGCCAGTTCCTTTCCTATACGATGCCCATCTTGGGTGACCCTATGACCCTACATAGTATAGCTCACAGCTTCATTGAAGTTCACAGGCCCCTTCACCACAGTAAGGTAGTGATCCGGGGGGGGGGGGGGGGGGGGGGGTCGGGGTACCTGGACAGAAAAATAGAATAAAAAGTGAGTTCTGGTTTAAGGTAGATCATCCAGTTCCTGCACATGTCTTCTTGTATACATACAATTTGACTTGCATTACTTACCTACATACTTACCATATTAAGATGGCTGACCATAGGCTCCAACTACACATTGCAATGTCAATTCTGTAGTCCAGCAGTACCTGCTTGCACTATTCTGGTGCAAATATATATTTTCAGGGAGACCACATAAAACATGCACAGATCACTGTGCTAGTAACAAATATGGCTTCTATACTATGCCACACACACTGGCAGAAACAAATATGGCTGCACTACAGACAAATAATAAAGCAGGACCTGCCTGATCCATAGAGAGACATATCTTATCCCGTGCAATATGCAGCATTAAGATTCATACTCTTATTTTTAATAATATGTTTGAACATATATTCAGAAGGAAAAAAGTATATAAAAAGTATAGAGCTTGGTGAGAAATGCCCTGTTTCCCTTTAATGCAGCAAAACTAACAAATTTATTTAAAAATATATGTTCAAATTTAGCGAAATTTAGTTTTTTTTTTACTGATATAAGTGTGCAAACGGGTAGAGAAAATACTAAAAGTTCACTATCACCCCAACAAAAAGCTGTTTTCAATCTGACTATACATTCAGCATTGTTTGTGCAGCCCCTCTGTACTATTGTGAGAGTCTGTATGGTAATTTGGACCTCAGCCAGCTTGATAAGGAGAGGGGGGAGGTCTAACTGCATGATAATGTTGGGGCTCATTGTTTTTGCCATCACAGAAACAAGCAAGTACACTATGTTACTAATTAAGAAATCAAAGCAGCTCATTAGTATTTAACAACCACTTTTATGCTAATGCAGCTGCATAAAACAATACTGAATATCTCAGTAATAACTTTCTTTTGGAAAATGCATGGCTAGTACAATATATAGTCAGTTTGTCTTGCACTGTAAGCATGTCTTAAAAAGCCACATGATTTTGGAGTGACAGGGTCCCTAAAGCATTTTTCTACAGTCAGTTTTCCTTTAATATTAAAGGTACACAGTAACCACTTTTACATTCACTGTAAGTTTAAAAATTGGATATTTAAAGGTCCAAGGTGGTTCTTTATGGTCTTGTGAATTAACAATAATAGGGCAAAACATTTTAGGGGGCCAAAAACTAAATATGAATTTCACATATTCTAGTTATATATGCAGTGATTCTGTACAATTTGGTTCTGCTTTCTATTCTGAGCTGATTTTGTATGCTACTATCTCAACCGGGTGTTTATTTTCATAGTAGTTAGCTTTCTCTTAGTCCTATTGATAACACTGATATTGTAGCTATAACATATCCATTGTAGTCAATAGAAGCTTCTTCTACATTCAAAATATACCTCCATTTGTAGAAGTAGATCAGTAGAAACAAAATGGTAGACTATAGCTTTTGTACACAGAATTGATGTTGAGGATTCTTTCATTTTGGTTTCTTCTGATCTATTCTCATGGTGGGAGGAGAATTCCTACGAAAAAGGTCAATCTGCGAAATGGAAAAGTGACAGCTAAATCTGCCAGCGCTAATTAATGGGTAGTCAATTGTATTATAAGGATGCACCGTTCTAAGAAAGAACAATTTTGCATTAATATGAAATATTTAAACACTGTGCTTATTTTTATGTATTTTTTATTTTATTTATTTATTTGTTACTTTCTAAAATATTTTTCACATAATCACGTTTAAATATTCAAACGGCCATAGAAAAAAAGAATGACCAAATGTGATATAGAGCAAAAGGGTTCACTAATTTATATACACCACCGGCATAAGCTACCTCTGGGTCCGATAACCCATACTTGGAGTACCATTCACTTCCTGATGTTCAGAGCCTGTGATTTCAAGCATATTATTAGACTCAAGGCACGGAAACATAGACTTCTTTTGTAATCTATTCCAAGCAGGAGCAATATATCTATAATTACTCACTAAATATATTGTAATTGTGAAGCCTCTCGAGACCCATTGGGAGAAATGATTTATAAAAATTAAAGATAAAAAAAAAATCCCCCTCTTTTGTATATGAACAATTCAACGGAAAATACCTTTAAACATCATTTAGCCCTTTTAAAAAGCAGGACTTGGATACGAGTTATTCCCACAAGGGATTTCTGTAATCGTACTGCTCTGGATTTTTTTTTTTTAATATACTTTGATTTAAAATCTAAATTAGGTTTCAGACATTGATAGTATGTCTCAAGCCACATTTGAAAATAAATGAGATATGTTGATGCTGAAGGATTAGAGTTTGGTCTGGTCTGAACACATCAATGCATTTGCGTTGCTATTAAGAGGGACGGATTAATATCAAGTATCTTGAATCTGGTTTCTTACTAATACAGCATAATTACCCAGATAAATGATACAAGGAATATAAAAATAAGCAACTGTGTAATGTAAAAATATTAGTTAAATGGAAGTTTATGTGACCAAGCAAAGGTCTCACTTATTGAAGAACACATATATAAATAAATAAAATTACAACTGGTTGTTGTTAAAAAATGTGTTTCTCTTATATAATATAGCTTTAAAGTTCGATATTTTAAGCATAAACTACATTAAAAAAATGGCTTACCATTTTCCTAATGACTTTATCATATGGTTTTATCTTTCAATATAGAATGATAAACCAGAAGAGCATGCCCAGTTGGATAAATAATAAAGAGGCTTTTAAGTTTTCAAGCCTTATCATTATTCTAATCTATACTAACTGTGCATGGTTGTTTGGTTTATCACCCACCCACACGAGACAAACTCCTTAGAAGATTGTTCACATTAGAAGAGAGTTCACATTACTTTGAAGCCCTATTCTAATTGGCTGTCATTTCAACAAGCCAGAATGGGGCAAAATATAGCTCTCTGATTGGTTAAAGGCTAACCAGTCTCAATGCACAGATTTTAATCCATGCATTCTGACTTTTAAATCAGCAATGGTGAGGGAACAATTTAAATATTGGATTCTGGTTGGCTGAACTATGATGACACATATTTGAACCAATCAAAAGCCAGAATAATAGTACATTAGGAGAGCAACATCAAAATATGTTAGTTCTAGAAGGAGCTCCATTAGTTAAGTCATTTTCATGGATCGAGGATGAGGAACCAGAGTCTTCAAGCATGATCCAATATACTATTAACATGAATGTGCCCATTTAGAGAGGAAGGCAAACAGAAAAAAAAATCCATTAAAACTTTGCCAATTGTCTCATAAGGGAAAAATGTATAATTCCTTCCTGATCCCAAATACTAGCAATCAAATTCCTCCCTGGATCACTAAACCTCCTTCTGTAGTTGTCCAGGATAACCCTAAATGCCCTTTTTATTCAAAATGATATCCAATCCCTATGAAATCCGCTGTCACCACCTCCTTTGGTAGATATTCCACAGTTTAACCCCCTATTGTAAAGAACCCTTTTCTTTCTTTAAGGTGGAATCTGTTTTCTGCTAACATCAAAGGATGTCCCCTTGTCAGTTAAAAACCACTGGCACAAAAAGTTCACTTGACAAAGCCTTATATTGACCCTGGATATATTTGTATAAGATTAATATAATTTGGTTAGACTGTCTAAAGTTTAGTCATACCCCTTATTAGTTTTGTTGTCCTTCTCTGTATTCCAGCTCTATGTCCCTTTTATGAAGTGGTGCCCAAAATTGTATTCCATATTGCAAATCAAGGCATAATAGGGATTTGTATAGTGGCAGAATTATATTTGCTTCCCTTGCTTCTATACCCTTCTTAATACATGCTAATATTTTACTTGCCTTTGCAGCTGCTTCTTGGCATTGAGCACTGTTACCTAGGTGGTTGTCCACAAACACTCCCAAATCCCTTTCAATATCTGATACCCCTAGATTTGCTTAATTAAGACTTCTAAGTCATTAATAAATATGTTAAAATGGAGAGGACCTCACACTGACCCCTGAGGAACCCCACTTACCACATTAGTTTAATCTGAGTATGTTCCATTTACAACAACCCTTTGCTTCCTGTCTTTTAGCTAGCTTTCAGTCCATGAGTAGATATTTACTGCAATTCATGTATGCCATAGTTATTCATTATATATTTTTTATTTTTCTGTAAATCTTTTTTTATTTTTATTCAATGTTTCCTTTCTGTAATTCTTTTTAGTTTAATTTAATTAATTGGTTAGAGTTAGGGACTATGGTAGTCCTTATGCATTCCCATGGGGGTTAAGGTTCATGGCTGTTTATAAGGATCTATATATGATTAGCTTGCAATGATGGTCCATAGGGACCCCCATAGTTATAGTATAGCACCCAATGGGGCTCCATATGGAAACCCATGATATATGGGTTAAAGATAGTCCAAAGATGGTGCCAGGTTTAGGTACTACGGCGGTCCATAGGGAGACCCATCGTTAGTATAGTATAACCATAGGGATTAATGTTAGGTGCCAAGGGGGTCTATATGGACATCCATGTAAATAGTATACATACCATGGGACTCCATAAGATCCCACATGGTAACAGGTTTATGTTAGATGTCATGTGGGTCCATAAGACATGGTATCATTCTGCCAGGTTTGTTGTTGTCATTATTGACATATTGCCAAACATTGCAGGCTTGCCAACCAATATGGCTGTACTAAGAGACAGCAATGCACATGCTCCATGTTGCATTCTTCCCTGTTGCTACCTGTTACTTTTTCAGATGAGTCTGTCCTTGTAAACTAATTAGCTTTCCGAAGTTGTTAACAGCACTGATAGATATAACTGCCAAATTCCCATTGTTCAGAAAGTGTATTCAAAATCTGGAAGTGAAGGAAGTGAATCTGTTGAAGTCAAAATGGTAGATCGTACTGTAGCTTAATTGCATAAAAGATAAAATAATCCACAGACTATTATTTTTTTACATTCTAAAAACATGTGGCATATTCTTAAAGGTATATAAAAGTAAGGTGGGTTATTAATGCATCTGATAGAGTAGAATTTATAGTGTCTGAAAAAAAAATCTTGCATGAAAAAATTCCAAAGTAAACAATTAAACCGTTGTTAAATTAAACCGCCTGAAGTTTGCTGAATTTCTTGCTTTTGCAAAGAGTTTTCTCTCAATGTTGACACCCCCTGAAATTCCCAGAGCAAATTAGCATTTCTTATACAATGTTTCAGTTATCACCTGAAGTCTGCCCTACTGTGGGAAGTCGCATGATGTCAGACACTCTCCTTTCCTTTAGATTTCTGTCCCTTCATTCACTGATTGTTTTATCTACATCCCAGGTGATACTGCCCCCAGCCCCAGAGAATTGCCATCACCTCCCCCAGCTCCAGAGAATTGCCCCACAGCCCCAGAGAATTGCCCCATGACATCCCCCAGCCCCAGAGAATTGCCCCCAGCCCCAGAGAATTGTCCTGTGACCTCCCAGGCCCCAGAAAATTGCCCCCAGCCCCAGAGAATTGCCCCAGGACCTCTCCCAGCCCCAGTGAATTGCCCACCAGCCCCAAATAATTGCCCCGTGACCTCCCACAGCCCCAGTGAATTGCCCACCAGCCCCAGAGAACTGCCCCGTGACCTCCCCCAGCCTCAGTGAATTGCCCACCAGCCCCAGAGAATTGCCCCGTGACCTCCCCCAGCCTCAGTGAATTGCCCACCAGCACCAGAGAATTGCCCTTTGACCTCTCCAAGCCCCAGTGAATTGCCCACCAGCCCCAAATAATTGCCCCGTGACCTCCCCAGCCCCAGTGATTAGCCCACCAGCCCCAGAGAACTGCCCCGTGACCTCCCCCAGCCCCAGTGAATTGCCCACCAGCCCCAGAGAATTGCCCCATCACCTCCCGAGCCCTAGAATTGCCCCACAGCCCTAGAGAATTGCCCGTGACCTCCACCAACCCCAGAAAATTGCCCCGTGATGCCCCCCAGCCCCTGAGAATTTCTCCCCAGCCCCAGAGAATTACTCCCCAGCCCCAGAGATTTGCCCCGTGATGTCCCCCAGCCCCAGTGAATTGCCCCCCAGGCCCAGAGAATTACCTTGTGACCTCCCCCAGCCCTAGAGAATTGCCCCCAGCCCCAGGGCATGTCCCCCCAGCCCCAGAGAATTGCCCTGTGACCTCCACCAACCCCAGAGTATTGCCCCCCAACCCCATATAATAGCCCTGTGACCTTCCCCTAGCCCCAGAGAATAGCCCCAGCCCCAGAGAACTGCCCCAAGACTTCCACCAGCACCAGAGAATTGCCCCCCAGCCCCAGAGAATTGCCCCATCACTCCCCCAGCCCCAGAAAAATTCCCCCAGTCGCCAGAGAATTGCCCTGTGACCTCCACCAACCCCAGAGAATTGCCCCCCAACCCCAGTGAATTGCCCCCAGCACCAGTGACATATACACTGTGTCTCTACACACACCTAACACGTACACATTAACATATGCATCTATACATTATATACACTAGTGACTTGCCTGTCAAAAATGACGGCAATAAAATTTGAAGCCTGGCAAAGGAATTTGCCTTACATTTCGAGCCCCTCCCCCTCTACTTTACTGGCCTTGCGATGAGCGCCTTCGGCACTCATCACCGGCCTCGCAATGAGCGCCTTTGGCGCTCATCACAAGACTTGCAATGAGCGTCATCGGCGCTCATCACGGGCCTCACAATGAGCGCCTCCCCTGTGTCTCTTCCCCCTCTGTCTCTCCCTCCTCCTTCTGCTCTCTCCTCCCTTTCCGAAACCTCTGAGTTGTGCTTGGACATAATCGGAAAGGGGCGGTGACATCACCGCTCTTTGCTGATTGGCTAAAAAGCCAATCAGCACGCACATGCACAATTGGGTCGGGTACGCTGTACCTGCAATGGCAGCCTACAGCAGCTCCTGTAGCAGTTGCTGGGAGCTGCTAGGGGTATAAACATCACCCCCAGCACATTTTTTTTTTTATGCTGGGTGGGTTATGATGCATTCTACAAGATGCATTCATAACCCACCTTACTTTAATATACCTTTAAGTGTAGTTCTTCAATATAGTAAGTTTAAAAATATGACCATAGTGGTGCTTTAATTACTGTATGTGATAGTCCAAAAGTAGTTCATTTGTTCAAAACACTACAATTTTCCAACTTTTGAAATCTGCAACATAATTTTATTAGTGAATGTCATTATCTACTTCTTGACTAGGCTGGAAAAGATCAATCCTTACCCAGTAGAATCGTGAGGTCCACTAGCAGGATATGGACCAGTATCAGGACAACGACCACCAGGGAGCACCAATGATACCACAAGAAAACAGGAGCTGTATATGTTCCCGGTTGTACCTATAAAATTTGCTAAAACTCAAGCAGTTCATACCTGGAAACACCACAAGTCTAAATCAGCATATTTTGTATCAACTCCGTTTTTAATATATTTTTGCCTTTTTATTCACAGCAACAGAATGATTTCATGTCTCAGATACAAGATAACTGGCAGGTTGATGGTTTTTCTTATTAAAGCTTGCTCTATCCATGACCTTATCTTTCTGGTCAAGTAAGAAGGAACCTCGGACACAAAGAATATTTCAATAATTGTGTTTTAAATCATAACACCTATTTCTGCACATTTTAATACAGAAAACTGATTTTGTGTGTCTGTCTGGTAAAGCAGGAAGGACACTTGGAAACTGAAATTTAGCAGCTAATATTCTCATTAGATCAAATGTTTTCAAAAGAGTTTAATTTTCTATAACAAAAACTAAAGTCATAGACACGGGGCAATATCTACAAAATATCAGCATTTATCAAGTCCTAACGTCGGTAACACGGAGCTTATTCAAAGTGGCTAAATATTAGGCTGATATTCACTGAAGTTGAAAGAATAACATAGATATTGTTAGCTATCTTAAAGAATCATTGCTTTTATGATAAATGTATATGAAAAAAAAACTTTTTCTTTGTGGTATCTAAAGGAGGATACTTATGATTCTTCCTGCTGCTTATAGATCTTCACATCACATACAGTATATACTCGAGTATAAGCCGAGTTTTTCAGCCCTTTTTTAAGGCTAAAAAGGGCCCCCCTCGGCTTATACTCGAGAGTCTCTCTAAACCCACCCGTGTCTCTCTAACCCATCCCCCCATGTCTCTCTACCCCCCCGTGTCTCTCTACCCCCGTGTCTCTCTAACCCCCCCGTGTCTCTTTCCCTCCCCCTCCTCAACCTCAACCCCCCTCCTCATTCTAACCCCCCTCATTCTACCCCTCTAAATACCACCCCCCCTCTCCCTTTTCCCTCACTTACCTGCATCTGAAGCCCTGCTCCGGCCTCCGCCCCTGGCGGCTAATGTGTGGTATGTGTCTGTAGCGGAATATCCGTAGGTGTTTTGTGGTGTTTTGCGTGTTTCTGGTGGTGTTTTGCGGGATTAGAGTGCTGTAGCCTCGTTTTCGTTTTGTTCAGCGGCCATTTTTTCTCTCGCTTAGAGAATTTTTTAGTGTCTAAACTCTTTTATTTTGAGTTAAATTAAGGTGGAACTTCATTTTTTGAGGTGCTGGATGCTCCCTCTTGCTGTAGGTAAGCGTTTTATGTATGTGTTGTGTGTATTTATTGTATTTTTCATTTCTTCATGTCCGCGGGTTGCGGACGTTTTTTGCGAGGTCGTAATGGGTGGTTATCGTGTCTTGTATGTTGTTTGCGTTATGACGTAAAGTTTGCGAGGGTCGCAGTTGCTGGCAAGGAGCGCCTTCGGATCGCCTTCGCGACGGCCGTGGGCTCGCTATGCGAGCCTGCAAGCGTTAGCAACAACTCGTATGCTCACAAATATATATATGATATATGTTACATGTTCTCTACCACATGCAGTCTACATCCCACCTTGGACATTTTCTGAAGCAGATTAAAGAACATTCTCATTACTTTATAATGGGAAAAATTACACTGTACTAAACAAAATTACACAGTATTAACCATTGCCAACCAGGGCTGATAATATTTTAACAGCTTTAAAGTCCAGTGGTCCCCCTGGGTGTGACAATTTCCCTCTCCCCCTTTCTAGTGTAGAGAGTGATTCTGTCGGATGACTCTCTAGCTACACTGGCCTTACTTATCTGCTTTTCTTGACAGGCCCTCTGCATTTTGATGGACCTTTCCACACCAATGCTGAATAACAAAATTGAAAGTCTGAAGGGCCAGGCTCCATCTCAGCAATCATCCATTATCCCCAGTCATCTTGGACAGCCAACGCAGGGGATTATGGTCACTTACCACAATGAACTCCCGTCCTTATAAGTAATGCTGTCATTTTTTCAGGGCCCACACCACAGCTAAACATTGTTTTCCACTGCTGCATAAGCCACCTCCCTAGGCAACAGATTCCTAATGAGTGAGGCTATGGGGTGCTAATATCCTTGCTCATCTTTTTGGCTCAATAACGCTCTCAATCCATATGTGGAGACAATGAAGGGTCTTTGGTAATTGGGAGTAGCCAAAAAAGGGGAGCAGGTGAGACCAGCTTTCAGGGCCTGAAAAGCACTCCACAGGAGTCCAGTCCACAATCCAGGGCATCCACCTTCTAGTCATGTCAGTTAGGAGTATTGGCCATCGCACTGTAACAGAGGAACCCATGTCACCTTCCCCGGGCAACCATACCTGGCATCACAGGAACTACAGTAACTAGTAACATCCAGATTAGCCCTAGGCCAGTAGAACACCCTGGTAAGACAGTGACAGTTATTTTTAATCTCCAAGTGACCAGCTAAGGGTACCTCATGAGCTAGTTCCAGCAACTTCCCCATAACTTCTGGGGAATTACCATTTCTCTCCTGGTCTCTCTTGGCCCATTTCCCACTTGACCAGGAGTGACCCTATATAACAGTCCCTTCTCCCACACATACTCCTCTTCCTCAGGACCCTTCTCATGCCTCCCAGCCCTCTGTCTCACCCAGCCAAGGTCCCATCTCACCACAATTCTACCTTTACTTCTGCTACACCGGCCCGACTAAGCACCGGTTCCACAGCAGGCGATGGACTTACCGCGGTTTCCCATTTTGTCCTGCCTCATTCTCTCCCTCTGATCTATCCATGGCTGCTTTGGCTGTTTTGGGCACTGGTCACTGCACTGATATAGCAACTCTCCAGATGCCCCAAATCATTGCCCAATAAAACATTGGCTGGTAGACCAGATTAGGCTGAATATATTGATTAAATCCATCAAACCTTGCTTGCAGGTTTGAATTTAAGCTAACAAATACGGCATAATAATAATCTTTTAATAAAGCAATATAGATGAATAGAATTATAAAGAAAACGTGGTAATTTATAGTTTGATATTTTATTCTTACTTGTGCAAAAAGACACAAAAAACATAACATTTTATTTTCTATTGGGATTTTTTTATGTGTTTTGCAAACAAGAGTTGACTCTAAAAATAATGAAATCATATGATTTTTTCATGATGGCATATTTGAAATATTATTTAATGCTATTTTTTTTTTTTAAACTTCAGTGTCATGTCCAGGGGAAATTACTGGATTTTCGAACTGTTAAAATGTTCTGGGTCCGGGTTAGCAGTGGTTAATACTGTGTAATGTTCTATAGTACAGTGTCATTTCTCCCATTATAAAGTAATGAGAATGTTCTTCAGTCTGTTTCTAAAAATGTCCAAGGTAGGAGGTAGACTGTGTGTGGTATAACATATAAAAGCATATATAAACATATAAACTTTGTCCCAAGCTCATACATTTATAGTTTATTAACCCTTGGATATATGTGATCGTTTATATAGGTTGTTGTAGTTCAGTACTTCAGCCATGTCCGACTCTCAGTGACCATGTGGTTGCAGTACTCCAGGCACATCTGCTTGTGTTTTTGGTTGTGCTAAGCCATATGGTTTTCATGGCAAGGATACTGGAGTGGGTTGCCATTTCCTTCACCATTGGACCACGATTTGTCTGACCTCTCTGCTATGACCTGCCCATCTTGGGTGACCCTACACAGCTTCATTAAAGTACACAAGCACCTTCACCATAACAAGGTAGTGATCCAAAATGGGCTATATAGGTATAACCTGATAATTAGACCTAAACAGCCTTCTGATAAATTAATATATACCACTGTTTAAACATTTTCTCTAATTTAATTCAGTTCAATAAAATTATAAAAAATAATATTGAGGCAGTTGGCACAATTATTTTTTTCAGCCCTTATCTATTGGTGATAAACTTTGCAATACTTCTATATGGAAGTTTGTTAACAATCACTCTCCTATATATTCTTCAGATTTTCCGGTCTCCACTTTGCTGCAAGTGATCATAAGCTTCAGGCTGCTGTCTCACTGTGTGTGCCTTTCTCCAGGTCAGACACACTGCAAACAATCCATAAGCAGCCCATCCAATACTCCAGTATCAATATTATAAAACATGCTGTATACAGAGAAACAGTTCTGTGGGGGAAACCTCAGAATTAGTCAGTGTGTTGTGCCCAAAAAGAAAAAGAAAAATGTGCACCAAGGGCTTGTGTTATCAGCATAGCACAAGCTGCTAAATATACCTGTTTAGAAGGGAATACATTTAATTAACATACTGTATACATTACATATGGCATTGTCACACTGAATGCTCAGGGGTTACAGCTCTGTACTTCCTAGCAACTGATATTCAGATGCTTGGATATATGGGAAAGCTAATTTAGCAAATTGCTACATAACTAAGAGAAAGTCCAATATGGAGCAGACAAGACCGTCTTCCATTGCTTGCGAATGCTGCTTTGTATTCTGCTTGTCCGTATAGAGGGTCTGCCAGTCACACCAAACAATAACTCAGAAAATTTCTACTTTCTCAAGAAAAAACTTTCACTTCTCCTTTTCTTCACCTTTTTTTTTTTTTTTTTTAAACATTATTAATGCTCTTTTTATTATTTTTCTTTCTCTTTTTTTTTTTTTTTTTTTTTACAATACCATACATAACCATGACTGACAAACATGTGACTTGTCAAAATGATAAGCCCCCCAGGGAAATCTGGGAAACCTGAACATCTAGAAGGAGGGACTATGTTTTCTGCTGGATAATAAACACTCTCTATGCTTTGTGAAGACTCATCGTTAAAGGGACACTATAAAGTATTTCATATTTTTATTAAAGGAATACTACTCTGCATCAACATGTAGACTAGTAGAAATCAGGCGGAGAAGCTATTTTCACAATTTTATTTTAGTTTTTAATGAAACATTGTTAGCTTTTAAAGCCTCCAAAGTGTGTGCTTACCTTGGGTGTTATCTGTAGTTCCACTGCACCAGCAGATATATTGATTTCATGACAACAAGCTTAAAAGCACTATGAATTACAAGCTCCCTCTTAATACTTATTCTCGGTTTCCCTAACATAAAAAGTGTCAACTTATTTGCCATTGGATTAGTATGTTTGAGAATGATAAAGCTGATTTTTGATTCTACCAAACAGGCACGCCATCAGAAATGTTGGGGCATAGTACAAATGTAACAGCCATGGCCCCTGCCCAAACTTTAACCACATGCACTTTTTCCATAACCTACTTAATCCTTGTTAACACTTACCTCATAGTTAGCGGTTAAATGAGTATTACAGTTTTACACGTTAAAATGTGATCGATATTAAAAGGACAATGGCCCCCTGAGATCTAAAGAGGCACCAGTGTTTTTTTTTTCTAATCAGCTAACAAAATTGTTGTAATAAATTAATCTGAGAATTCTGTACCACTTTCCAATGTTAGCCCCTTACCATGGTGCCACCTCTACCACCTTGTAGGTAGCCCAGGCAGCAAACAAAATGCATTTTGGGGGAACCTTGTGATTTTAGGTCTTTTACAAAGCTGCAGAGGCATGCAATTTGCAGGCAGCAGTGAGGGAGGACGGGTGAAGAGTTATCTGGGTTATATCAATACATTTATTAAACAATGAAATATACATCAATAAAAAAATATAAATATATATATATGCACATGGTTTTCAGTGCTCTGTTGATGTAGAGCAGCTTTGAGGAATTTAGTGTCCGTTTAAATGTAATATATCATTGACAATAGAATAAAAAAAAAGGATGGTGATAATAATAATAATAATAATAATAATAATAATAATAAAATATTCAAATAAACATTTTCAAGATTTTTGATCTAACTCTGAAACTGTCTCATAGATAATCATTGGATCCATGTTGCCTCTTCCCTTTGCATTTTTACACAATGAGTATCCCACATTGACCTCTTAGCCAATCATGGTGGATCATGGGCAATTGACATTCGACATTTTCTTTAACATATCTTTGAAAAATTGTTTTCAATTTGTTCTATCACCTTGCACAAAATGTTTCAACTTTTCCATCCATGATAGTAGTAGTGTCCATGTTGAGTCACCCTTACTCCCACAGGTTGAATCTCTACCCTTCTTATTGTGATAAGTTGATAATCTCCATTTGGGTTTGGGTCTGTGTTTCCAGCACTTTCACGGAGGAAGACAACTACATGAGGCTGTAATACGTTTTCAATTTTACTAAAACTGTGGACAGTGATCCACAATAATAAAACAAAAACAAAGAAAAGAAAATAACAGTCCCAGCTCCCGCTGGGTGGAGCGAAAACAAACAAAACCAATAGATTGTTCAAAAACCTTCAGGACTCCAGCTCTTCACTTTGTTGCAGAACCATCATCAGCTCCAAGCTGCTTTCTCTCCATCTGTGTCTTTTTACAACTTCAAACAAAACTCTCCTCGCTGTGTATCTCTTTTTTTCCTGTTCAAAAAGCTCTGTATACACTTCTCTGTGTGTGAGTCTCTGGTCAGCTTCAAGCTAACTGTGCAGAGTTCTTTTAGCATCACACAAATAGGCCATAAAAGCAGCCTCACAGAGACTACCAGCTGTAGTCCAAACAGCCAAATGCAAATTTTAGGAGCAGTCTTAAGTCAAGTCTAATCAGGTGGATCTAATCAACTGCCCAGGAAAGCAAACTCTTTCAGACCGCCTGGGGAAAGAAAGCTTTGACAATTCTGTGGCTCATACAAACCCCTTGCAGAACTCTGTCACATTTTACTCATATCTTCTTTCCCTTGTTCCCCATCTCTAACTCTCTCCATTTTCCTCATTCTTTCCTCCCTTTGCACACAGAAATGTATATAGATGGCTCCTTTTTTTACATTTTAAGGATAGTTTTAGTGATATCCAATTATTAACATTTCTCATTCGACATTATATTTGCAAAATCTTTAAATTATCAAGACGTTGGTACAAGATTTAGATAAAATGTTACATTTTGGGACTTTGCATGCAACTACCACGTAAACTGTAAGTTACTGGGACGTTCTTATGAAGAACTTAAGTATTTTAGATCATATTAATAAAAAGACATAGAGCCTTTACTGTTAACTATTCAACTTTGCTTTAATGGCGGGTGACATTTGCTTTTATTTCCAAAAAGATTAAACACCTACAGCCTTATTAAATTGCGATTCGGTAAATGTAAAACGGCTCTATTTAAGCACACAGCATATTTTTTTAGTTAGTGAACTTCTATCCAAAAGCAAGGTCTTCACTAACTAAAAACTTCTGTAAATAAAATATGCTGTGTGCTTAAATAGAGCCCTTTTAAATTTACAGAATGGCAATTTAATAAGGCTGCTAGAAAGGTGCCTTGTATTCAGATAAAAGCCGTTTGTGGGTTACACAGCTGCTAATGCTGTTAGTGTATTAGATATTTCACAAACATATGAAATGTGAAGCAGTTTCCAAACAGTAGACATTTAAGCTTAGAAGGTTGATATAATGGGTAGAATAGATGTATATATTTTTCTAGATTTGCAACTAAGGATTACAATTGCAATATATTGTCACTATTGGGACCAACTGGTCCTAACTAAGCTCAGTAGGAGCAATGCAAGAGGCGTTGTCTTCCCAACAGCTGCATTTTATCTAAACATTGCTCTAAAACTATTGTGAAGATTGGCTTGGAGAATGCTGGTCGCCACTGAAAACCTCCTCCTGGAACAACTAAGTCCTCTCCATTTCCATCATTAAATTTACACTGGGAGATAGATGTTTTTGGGATTGACTTTGTAGTGACCCACTTAGAGGCCCTGACTCTCCTACACCTTACACCATCTTGAATGGGGTTGTAGTCAATTACAGTTTTGTCCCCCACCTTTCCAGTCACTGCTGATTCCATGCCCAGAGACAGGAATATTGAAAAATGGACTGCACATCTTAATGGCGGCTTGCCTGGTTGTATTGTCTAGCAGTAGACTGGAAGTCTGAACAATATAAGTGAGTTAACTAGTTAAGAAGGGAACTTTGAATGCATTTAAGTTTTTGATGTAAATACCAGCTAACCCTGTGATGGGATTAACTCCTACATCACTCAGGTTGGACAATGAGTTATTGCAGAGGGCGGATTGAGTTAACTGATGAAGGGCTGGTAATTTAATCATGTTTGTGGTCGGAACTAAAGTTGTATTGCTCTGTTTGCCTTTAAATGTTCATCTGAAAATAAAGTGAACAATAGCATCTTGGGACAGAACCCAAGTGTCTGAATTGTATCTCTGGTCATCAAAGGGATTAAAGAGGGACTTTATTATAAAGTCCTGTTGGGAAGACTATATGCCTGAGAGCTGGGAGTACAAGGGATTTCCCATATGCTCGACTATAGCAGCTGACTCCACTGTTCCAGAGTTCCAGTATTCATATGATCCAGCATTCCAAAGTTCCAGTGTTCCCAAGTTCCAGTATTCCTTTGATCCAGTGTTCTAGATTTCCAGTATTCCTTTGATCCAGTATTCCTGTGATCCAGTGTTCCCAAGTTCCAGTATTCCTGTGATCCAGTGTTCCAGTGTTCCAGTGTTCCTGTGATCCAGCATTCCAAAGTTCCAGTGTTCCCAAGTTCCAGTATTCCTTTGATCCAGTGTTCTAGATTTCCAGTATTCCTTTGATCCAGTATTCCTGTGATCCAGTGTTCCCAAGTTCCAGTATTCCTGTGATCCAGTGTTCCAGTGTTTTTAGAGTTCCAGAGTTTCAGTATTAATTTGATTTAGTATTCCTGTGATCCAGTGTTCCAGAGTTCCAGTATGCCTGTGATCCAGTGTTCCAGAGTTCCAGTATTCCTGTTATCCAGTGTTCCAGAGTTCCAGTATGCCTGTGATCCAGTGTTCCAGAGTTCCAGTTTTCCTGTATTGCAACTGCTGCCAATCAGAGGAGCAAGCCGCCAGCATCAGCGGGTATATACATTTGATCCTGAGGCTAACCACCTACTCCTGAAAGGACCATGTGCCGATACTCCTTACTTCATCACACTGGTAAGATCCTCGTGAGTGGCGGTTTCGAGACCGCCTGGAGGCCATGGTGGTTGTGCTGTGACAATTACAAGATTATAATTTTTTCAATGTCCCCCACCTTGATAAATTACATGATAACAATTATTTATACTTTGTTAAACTAGCTATGTTTAAAAAGAATATAATTTAAATAAAATAAGAAACATATTTTCGTTCATAATATAAATAACTTACTTTGCCTTTTGCTTTAACATTATATTATAATAAATTCTACAGTTTCTGTAAACAAAAAAACAAAGTATTCAACGTCTTGATTTAATTTTCAAAAATGACATTTGGAACTTAATAATTAAAAAAAAAATAGTTGGTTATTCCATATTCAAAGCATTTTACATAATTCAAGATTGATACAAAGTAGTTATTGGGTTGTACCTGTACCACATGTGTGTGTGTGTGGATGGAATATGCCACAATGACAATGGCAGATTCATTTAGAGAATTTAAATACATTCACACAATGGAATTTGGCTTTCAGGCACAGAAAATACCTGCAGAAAGCAGTAAATAGTGATTTAGCACCGAGTGGTGCGCTGAGCTAGCAGCCTGAGAGTGCAGCTCCCTGCTTGGATATGATAAAGAATCCTTCTTTCATAGAATAAGCTCACTTACGTGTTCTGTAGGTGTAATAGAGATCAGCGGGCAGTCCCATTTTTGGCTCAGGCACTTATACAACAAAAATATAATGCATTACATTTCTGGGTGTCTCAGACGTCGCCAGTTGCATTATTTTCCTAGTGAATACGAGCAACCTACACACTGCAAATCAGCTAAAGGACTTGTGTTTGTGGGCAATGTAATCGGCTATTGTATATATTATTTGTGTGTATTGATTCCAACGTCCAGCACATTGATAGGTATGTTATTTGTCTAACATGGCCATATCAATTTATATGATGGGACATTCAAATAATTGTATATGTAACTTCAATCAAAATGTAAGTGTGCATGCTTATATGTGCTTTTATATTTCATTGTTTATGTTTTATTTTATGCAGGCAGAACATTTTAAGCTTTTTAATTCCATATATCTATCTATCTATCTATCTATCTATCTATCTATCTATCTATCTATCTATCTATCTAACCATCCATTTATCCATCTATTTACCCATTAATCATCCATCTATACTTCCATCAATCTATCAATCTATCCTACATCTATCATCTATCCATATATCCATCTGTCCATCCATGCATCTGTCCATCTATTCATCCATCTATCTATCCATCCATCCATCTATAAGCCAAAAGTTTAATCCAATGTTTATGATATAATGAAAAGAACTTGATAGTGGTAAAACACATTTCAGAAAGTATGTATATTTTACTTTTATATGCCTGTATACTTTATGGTCTATAGTGGGCTACAGTGTAGACAAATTACATTAAAAGTGAGACAAGATAATATTGTTTACTCATCCATTTTACAGGAAGCACAGCTGCAAGGAGCCTTGGAAATCTTTGGACTTTCACTAAGCCAGTTATCGTTAATGTTAAAGTAGCTAAGCAAACAAAGATAACAGTCCTTGTCTACACTTAATTTCATATTTGCTTCAAAACACTCGTCAGGTTAAAGGAAGATCAAACATATTGCTTATAAGCTGCCTCTTAATGCTTACATAATCTTTTCACTGCAATAATACATTTCAGCTTTTGGGTTCAAAATGTCTAGCAAAAACAAGAAGAAAAAGCTGACTTTTGTGCTACAGCATATAGAGTGCATGACCATTTGATGGATCCTTGTGATTTGTGGTCCTTCTAGAATCTACACAAACAAAAAATTACAGGCAGTATAAACAATAAGGATGGCTATAAAGTTACCCTGGCCTTAAAGGGACACTATCACCCCAAAGTCAGGTATTTTTTAAGTATTCCTTGAAAAGCACGCAACCTGACTTTAGATTGTGGAAGATACTTTTTTCTAATCCTTATCAAACACTCTGAGCTAAAAAATTAGCACACTAGCAGAAATGATACGCAGAAACAATGCCAGATAGCTCAGGAGTGATTTAATGTAGACAAAAATGGCTAGCCCAATGTATATGTCGCTTTCAATGCTCTTTAAGATTATACTAATTTGTTGTTGATGTGACAGTGTCCCTTTAAATGTCAGTCTCATTTGTTACTCATCGGCATAGCATGAACAGTGCCAGGATCTAGAGGTGAATTTGCAGTTTGGTTTGTCCTTCATGGCAGCACCTACAAATGTAACTGTTATCCCTACCTACAAATAGGACAAGTAACAGCTATCTGTCACACTGTGACATACAGAGATTCATAACCTGAGGCTATCAAAGCAGCATCTGCTAAGATAACTTTGCTGCTGCCTGTTCAATCACATGTAGCTTTATTTACAGTTAGACTTTTAGATCTCACGCCTGTTAATTTGATGACACTCTTAATTGTCAAATGACTCCCTGGTGAGACATATTTTTTCTCTCTCAAAGTCACATTTTGCTATGGTATTTACTTTTTCTTCTGTATTTTACTCCTAGAAAGATAAAAGAAATAATGTTAGTTGTTAGAGTTAAGATAGCAACTGCAGATGTTTTACTATCTATCTATCTATCTATCTATATCACATATATAGTTGTGAGCAGGCGGGTTTTTGTTAACGCTTGCGGGCTTGCGTAGTTGCTGGTAAGGAGCGCCAAAGGTGCTCCTTGCGCTGGTGATGAGCGCCCTACGACTTTAGCGAAAGGCGGATTTGCGCAGGTGGAGGCTCCCAGGTCGGATGCAATGAGCCGCAGGCGGGACTTACAACTGAAAATTTACGTACTTAGCATCCAAAAATACAAGCCGCAGGAAAAAAACATTACGAGCTCGCAAAAATACGACCTTAACGCCCGAACGCGCGCACATAAAAACATTAAAAACACAATAAATACATAAAACAAATGCATAAAAAGCTTACCCACAGCAAAGGGGGGGGGGGGGGGGGGGGACCCAGGACCTCTGCAAGTGAAGTTACATCTCAATTTAAGTCCAAATTCAAGAGTTTACACACACGAAAATCCCCTAAGCAACAAAAAAAATGGGCGCTCAAAAAAAAAACGAAACCGAGGCTACAGGACCCTAAACGTGCAAAACAACACCAAGCACATGCAGATTTTCAAAAAAGCCGTATGAGGTACGATACACCATTAGCAAGGACACTACATCATACACAGCCGCGTACCACATACATATTAGCCGCCATTTTACAACAATAACTTACACAATGCGGAAATACACAGCTACCCTAACGGCTTCCCCCCCGCGCACGCAGCCTATTTACACTACACACTGCACACATTGCTGACACTTACACCTCAGCTCCACAACAGTGCAAACCTACATTATATGCTGCAGGAACATCAAAACAGATTGTCAGCTCTTCAGCACAATGCTTCCTGCATATATTACTTACAAATAGGTAAAGTGTATTCATTTATTAATGTATTAATTATTTTATTAACATACAAAAACAAATATACACAAAAACAAGTTTAATGAATGCACACCTATGTGTGATGCAGCCAATCAAGTATTTGAATCCTACTAACTCATTTATTTCTCATTAGAGCTCCATAACTTATCTGGTGCAATTCCCTGAAACATCCTATTTTAAATTCAGCATGGCAACAAAGCTAGGTTCACCTTTCAGGTTTAAAGTGCTTTTTTTTATCTTTTGCAGTACTCATTTCACTTGTAAAAAAAAGCATTAAATGCATTATGACTTTAAATGCACATGACGTTTCTATCAGCACAAATATGGCTGGTGCTCTAAAGATAGCTATGGAAAAGCTCATTAGTTTACATTGACACAACTTTATGGGAAAATAAAAGATTCACAGCCTTATTAAATTGCCATTCTGCCACTTGAATAGGGCTCTATATAAGCACATAGCATATTTTTTTACAGAAGTTTTTAGTTAGTGAAGACCTTGCTTTTGGATAGAAGTTCACTAACTAAAAACTTCTGTAAAAAAAATATGCTGTGTGCTTATATACGTAGAGCCCTTTCCAATTGGCCAAATTAATAAGGCTGTCAGAATTTAAGAGAAAATGGAATCCCCAAAAAGACACGGGAGAGGGGGCGGGGGGGGGGGGGGAGTGTGGAAAGAGACACAGGGATGAGAGATGGATGAAAAGGGACACAGGGGGGAAATAAAGAAAAACAAAAGACACAAAGCACAGAGAGAGAGGGGGAAGCAGACACAGGGGTCAGAGACTCGCATTGTGTGGCAAACAGCATTGCCAGGCTTACAATTTTACTCCCGTCATTTTTGACAGGCAATTTCCTAGTATATATGCCGTATATATATATATATAAATATATATATGCCGTATATACCCGAGTATAAACCGACCCGAGTATAAGCCGAGGCACCTATTTTACCACAAAATACTGGGAAAACTTAGTGACTCTATTATAAGCCGAGGGTGGGAAATGTGCTGCCCTCTTGTGCCCTCTGTGTCCCCTTCTCTCTCCCCTGTGTCTCTTCCCCCCCTCTCCCTCCCCTGTGTCTCTCCCACCTCTCCCTCCCCTGTGTCTCTTCCCCTCCTCTCCCTCCCCTGTGTCTCTTCCCCTCCTCTCCCTCCCCTGTGTCTCTTCCCCTCCTCTCCCCCCCGTGTCTCATTCCCCCCTCTCCCTCGTGTCTCTTTCCGTCCCTTATCATCCTCGCTCCTCAACCCCCCTCCTCAACCCCGCCCCTCAAATTCTCGTCTACCCCCTTCCTCATCCTCAACCCCCTCCTCAACCCCCCTTCTCATCCTCCCTCCTCAACCTCAACCCCCCTCCTCAACCCATCTCCTCATTCTCCCTCCTCACTTTACCCCTCTCTAATTACCTCCGCCTCACCCTTTTCCCTCACTAACCTTCCATCAGCAGCTGCTCCTCCGCTCTGCGCGTCTTCGGGCTGGGTTATGGCATATGCTAATGACATGACGTCACATGCGCGTCACGTCCTTAGCATTGGCCGGGTCCCAACGCAGCCAGAAGACGCGCGGAGCAGAGGAGCAGCTGCTGATGGAAGGTAAGGGAGAGGAAAGGGAGAGGGGGAGGTAATTAGAGAGGGGTAAAGTGAGGAGGGGGGTTGAGGAGCGGGGTTGAGGTTGAGGAGTGAGGTTGAGGATGAGTAGGGGGGTTGAGGAGGGATGATGAGGAGGATGATAGGGGAGAGGGAGGGAAATAGACACGAGGGAGAGGGGGGAAAGAGACACAGGAGAGGGAGAGGGGGAAGAGAGAAACAGGGGGGGGGGGAGAGACGCAGGTTGACTAGAGTATAAGCCGAAGGGGCCTTTTTCAGCCTTAAAAAAAGGGCTGAAAAACTTGGCTTATACTCAAGTATATACGGTATATATATTCTGAATCTTTCAAACAGAAGGGTTACAAACCCTGTATTATTACTCAGAAAATAACCACTGCCATCAAAATACTCATATTAAAATACAATACAAAACAAAAGAAACTACTTCAAGTATACCTCTAGTGACCACATGCCATCCAGTTTTAGAGAAAAGATAGAAAATAATCAAAGACTTACAACGATTGCTAAGTGCAGATGCACAATTAAAAGATATATTTCCCAAACCTCCCAAACTTACATTTAAAAAAACACCAAACCGAGAACAGAAACTTGTCAAAAGAAGAATGGCCAATGAACAACTGAATATAAAAATGGAACTAAACCTTGTAACAAACGTGCCTGTAAATTATGTCAGCACATTTGTAATGATGACACAGTCACACATAACAACAAGACCTATAACATCAAAGCATCATATACAGTGCCTTGCAAAAGTATTCACCCCCTGAATTTTATGTGATGGATCAGAACACAATAGTCTAAGCTGGTGAAGTGAAATGAGAAAAATATATACATAAAACTATTTTTTAGAAATAGAAAACAGAAAATTTGCGTGTGTATATGTATTCAACCCCTTTGTTATGAAACCCATAAAAATCTCTGTTGCTACCAATTACCCATATTATACCTAATTAGAAGTCACATAATTATGGAAATTATCTCCACCTGTGTGCAATCTAAGTGTCACATGATCTGTCATTACATATACACAACTTTTTTGAAAGGCCCCAGAGGCTGCAACACCTAAGCAAGAGGCACCACTAACCAAACACTGCCATGAAGACTAAGGAACTCTCCAAACAAGTAAGGGACAATGTTGTTGAGAAGTACAAGTCAGGGTTAGGTTATAAAAAAATATCCAAATCTTTGATGATCACCAAATGGAAAGAACATGGCACAACAGCAAACCTGCCAAGAGACGTCCGCCCACCAAAACTCATGGACCGGGCAAGGAGGGCATTAATCAGAGAGGCAGCACAGTGACCTAAGGTAACCCTGGAGGAGCTGAACAGTTCCACAGCAGAGACTGGAGTATCTGTACATAGGACGACAATAAGCCGTACGCTCCATAGAGTTGGGCTTTATGGCAGAGTGGCCAGAAGAAAGCCATTACTTTCAGCAAAAAAACAAAATGGCACGTTTTGAGTTTGTGAAAATGTGGGAGACTCCCAAAATGTATGGAGGAAGGTGCTCTGGTCTGATGAGACTAACATTTAACTTTCTGGCCATCAAAGAAAACGCTATGTCTGGCGCAAACCCAACACATCACATCACCCAAAGAACACCATCCCCACAGTGAAACATGGTGGTGCCAGCATCATGCTGTGGGGATGTTTTTCAGCAGCCGGGACTGGGAAACGGGTCAGAGTTGAGGGAAAGATGGATGGTGCTAAATACAGGGATATTCTTGAGCAAAACCTGTACCACTCTGTGCGTGATTTGAGGCTAGAACAGAGGTTCACCTTCCAGCAGGACAATGACCCCAAACACACTGCTAAAGCAACACTTGAGTGGTTTAAGGGGAAACATGTAAATGTGTTGGAATGGCCTAGTCAAAGCCCAGACCTCAATTCAATAGAAAATCTGTGGTCAGACTTAAAGATTGCTGTTCACAAGCGCAAACCATCCAACTTGAAGGAGCTGGAGCAATTTTGCATGGAGGAATGGGCAAAAATCCCAGTGGTAAGATGTGGCAAGCTCATAGAGACTTATCCAAAGCGACTTGGAGCTGTGATTACCTTAAAAGGTGGCTCTACAAAGTATTGGACTTTAGGGGGATGAATAGTTATGCACATTGACTTTTTCTGTTATTTTGTCCTATTTGTTGTTTGCTTCACAATAAAAAAAACATCTTCAAAGTTGTGCGCATGTTCTATAAATTAAATGATGCAAATCCTCAAACAATCCATGTTAATTCCAGCTTGTGAGACAACAAAACAACAGGCTGTTGCATTGGAGAAACCAGCATTGGATTGTTGCATTGGAGTGCAGCAAAAACTGCACTGATCACATTATTAAACACTAAAATTACAGAACTTAATATGGACTTTTTTTTTTTTTAACATATTAGCACAATTTCTTGTGAATTTTTTTCTATAACTGGCTTGGCACTCTTAGTGAGGTGTTTGTCCAACAGGATGGATATCACTGTGGACTACAGTGCTCTGTTTTTCATTTATATATTGATGTATATATGTATATAATATGTGTATATATGTTTCCTATACTATGTTGTGTTAACTCCCCCTATATGTATTTACCTGATGATGTCAGATGCTGTCTCAACTCTCTCTGCATCTGCTGTTTTTATTCAAACTGAGGTCTCCATCTCATATCAGTATTTGCTTCAGACTTGATAGTTTGTCCAATACAAAAGGTATCATAATATACCGCAATACTCATTATTATTAATCTGTATATATATATATATATATATATATATATATATATATATATATATATGATTAATGATTACTAAATTACTGGAGATTTATGGCTGCTTCACTCTATAATTATATATATACTAGCGACTTGCCCGTCAAAAGTGACGGGGCAATACAATTTCAAGCCATGGGAATGCTGTTTGACACATAATGTAAACCGTTTTGTACTGTGAGGACCTTCGGCGCTCATTGCGAGCCTCTCCTGGCGTGTACTTTTGGTCCTCTGAGAGAGATATATATATATCTATGTATATTTAGTTAGGTAATAATGAATGATTTCTTAAATCAATTAATATACTTTAATTATTTATAATTGATATATGCAGCGAGCAATAGGCTGAAGAGCTAACAATCTGTTTGCATTTTGCGTCTGCATAGTATATACATTGTGAGTGTTAGTGCCCTGCTTATAAAGTGTAATGAATGTTTGAAGTGTGCATTCTAAGGCTGCGTGCGCAAGGTAAAGCCGTTGGTTTATTATGTAAAGCGCCATTGTATAGTCGTAATGTTATTAATGTGTTACGCGTCTCGTGATCATTTCCCGGCTTTTGTAATAGTGTATTTTGTAGGTCGTAGTGTGATGTGTAAAGTGCTACGCATTTTGCAGTGTTTTGCGCGGTCCGTGGTCGTGTAGCCTCGTTTTAATTTTCTTTTGCCGGCCATTTTTTTCCTCGCTTAGGCAATTTTCGAGTGTCGAAAAACGTCTAAATCAAGTTAAATTTGTGTTCCACCTCACTCATAGACGTCCTGGCTGTTGCCCGTGCTGTCTGTGATGTTTTTGTATTTTTTTTGGGGTGTATTTAGTGTGTTTTTCTTGTTTTTTGCTTTTCATCGTTCGGCTGCTAATCTCGTAATTTTTTTTTTTAAGCCCTGCGTCTCGTATAATTTTTTTTTCTAAGTCCCTTGGTTGTGAACCACTTGCACGCCAAGGCGATCCCGCGTTTATGAAGTGTTTTTCGGCTAAGTCGTGTGCGTTGTAGTGGGTTAACAGCTCGTCTCGCTACGCGAGGTTGGCGGGTGATGAGCTCCTTCGGTGCTCATCGGCCAAGTGGTGCGTGTTTACAACTCGTCATGCTTTGCGAGGCTCGCAGCGATGAGCGCCTTTGGCGCTCATTGGCTAAGTCCTACACATTAACGGCTCGCCTTGCTTCGCATAGAACGTCTCGCCTAACTTCGCAAAGCGTGACGACGGCTCGCAGTTTGACAACTATTATATGTGATATATATATATCTATATTTAGATATATATATATATTTGTGTGTGTGAATAATGAGTACATATATAATACACACATACATACATACATATAAATGTATACATATATAGAAACACTTTTTTATTTACTTTTTAACAAAAAATTTCCCTTTTCCAACTTTTTGTTATTTAAAAGGCCCTATTGGTAATTTAAGTTACATGATATCTAATAAAAAATATTTACAACAACTTAATAATAAATACACAAAAAAAAGAATGTAACATTGAATCAAATAAGTAAATTGTTGAGCATAAAACTAATAAAAATACTTTATTCCAGTTGAATAATAATTAAGCGAACAGATACTCCTCAATATAATCTCGCAGTTGTATCTAAGACGTAGCATGAGAAGTGAATGTGTGCTAACTGTCACTGTAGGAGGTGCAGTTTGGGTCTAACTGTCTCTGCCCCATATCATGTAAACCACACAGCACAGCTTTGCATAACACATCTTTTGAAGTGTAAGAGGAAGGATATTCGGTGTTGTTGCTCGTAGCTTCACACACTTATCATTTCCCATCATCTCACTGGTCGCTAACCTCACAAGTAGGGCAGGCTGAGTATATTACACAATGAGGTGAGGACTGGCAGGGCCGTCTTATCATTATAACAGAGCAGCAACCCTCAGTGGCCACTACAAAGAGGTCTTATCAGCTCAAGACAGCCACTGCAAGATTCCAAGAGGGATGCCACATTTAGCTAATGAGTCTTGGATGGATATAACATGGCATTAGTGATTTTTTTTATGTGAGATACTCTATATATATATATATATATATATATATTCTAGATATATTGCTACCTTGTTGTGGTGAAGGGGTGTGTGTGTACTTCAATGAAGCTGTGAGCTATACCATGTAGAGTCACCCAAAAAGGGCAGGTCATAGCAGAGAGGTCAGACAAATCAGACAAATCGTGGCCCACTGGAGAAGGAACTGGCAACCCACTCCAGTATTTTTACCAAGAAAACCTTATGTGTAAGCACCACCAGATACATAACAACTGTGCCGGGTGTGCTGTGGTTCATTGGGTCACGGAGAGTTAGACATAACTGATCATTGGGAAACTTTGAGTCTTCCTTGCTTAATTATGCTTAGTCAAAGACAAAAAGTGGGCTTTTAATAAAAAAAATATGTATTTCATAATCCCTGGAAAACTTTGGTGGAAGTTGTGTGTATAATAGTGAGTGTTCACATTTCTAGAGCACAATGCTTGCATCCATTGATACAAGCAGCCTGCTTCTGGGCTTGATAAGGGAAGAGGGTGTTTCATTATATAAAAATGCCTCTTGACCACTCACTGTTCTCTCTTCTCCCAACTCTCCCTCCACTGATAGATTGAAAAATCACACTCTCATGATACAAGTCTCAGGAAGTGATGTAACAAAGACAAAATTGATCCCTCTATTCATAAACAGAATAGAGAAAGGAAGAGCCGCTGCTACAGACCACTGTCATGTGCCACTATGGACATAAATCTGCGTAAGACACTGACTTGCAGAAGAAAAACCTAAACCAGACCAGTTTCAAATTTAAAGGGACTCTTTAATGCTTTCTTTCTCCCTCATGGAATAAGCAAATGCATAAAAAATGGGAGAATAAAAGGACAAAAGCAAAAAAAAATTTTAAGATGTCTTTAAAGGCATACATAAGCAGCCTTATTAAATTGCGATTCGGTAAATTTAAAAGGGCTCTATTTAAGCACACAGCATATTTTATTTACAGAAGTTTTTTAGTTAGTGAACTTCTATCCAAAAGCAAGGTATTCACTAACTAAAAACTTCTGTAAATAAAATATGTTAGGTGATTATATAGAGCCCTTTTAAATTTACTGAATCGCAATTTTATAAGGCTGAAGCTTACTTGATTTTACCTGGTATAGAATATGTATCTATTTGGTTTTATGTACTTCATTTTATTAAGAAGTGCTTATAAGCTCTGTTTTTTCTGCCTAAAATAAGATAAATAGTCCATGTATGGGTCTACTATCTGCAGTGTATGCAGACACAGACTCTGTAGGGCTGGATGTGCAGTGTAGTGTACGAGCCTATCAGGGAACGGTCTCAGAAAACATGCTGCTGAGACGTGGTCCCTGATAGGCTCAACAGCTCATAAACAGAACTTTGACTTGTTTCTTAATAAAGGTATAATATGGGTATATTTACAATTTGGCCAACAAATATATTATAATTTTATTAAATCCAAGATAACAACGGCGAATATAAAAAAGGAAGGTTTAAAAAACACTTTAAAAACAATGGAAAAAGATCCTCTGAGAAATAGTGATATAATTCACTTTTAAACAGTATATAGAGATATGTACTTTCTCTTTATTCATAGAGGAAAAGTTATAATATTCCACTGGAAGTAACTCTATTTACACATGTCTAGGGTCTATTGTTTAATCCTTGCAATAGGAAATTTCATATAGACTATCTATCATACAATTGTTAGAGATAGTATGGAGTACAAAAGGCACTGTTTTAAATAGGCAGCCAGAATTTATAGGAGACTTGGTTATAGAGATATCTCCTATTAGTTAACTATGGGATTGTAGAGTATCAATCCTAATACATTAGGACATTTACTACCCACATAATGGTCTCTATTAGGTATAGACAATACACTTGTCTTTATTAGTAAAGTAGATCTTATTATGGGTTAATGTGTCCTTGTTTATTTTTCTATTTAATTATAAAGGTATCCAATCGTGGATTACCAATGCTTGAATAGGCTCCCTATTGTTTTCTTGTGGCCTATATATTGCTCCTAAGAACTTCTACAAGACCCATACTATGTAGTATCAGAGTTATCAAACTAGTGCCATGCTTCTTGCTAGGAACGCTAATGCTGCATGGCTTCACTTCCTAGTTGTGCGTGGACAGCGTCGTGTGTGATGACGCACGTATGCGTGTATACGCCTATGCCTGACGCGTTTCAACGTGCTGTGACGTCTTTCTTAAACGGGAGAGGCAATAGTGCCGTTGTTGGTCTTATATAGTCATTTGGTTGCCTTAGAAACCAGTACTGGGAACGTGGTTCGATGGAAGCCATGTTAGAAAGACAAAGGCATATAAGCCTGCTATAAATTAGTGTATAACATACATCAAGTATTAAATAGTGTAAACGGCTCAGTCTGAGATGGACATAAAGGTGGTAAAAAAATATTGAAAACCAGATATGATAAAATAAAATAGATGAAGTCAAAATAATGACTTTCACCATCTATGTCCATACAGTATGGGGAATATACTTAGTATTATTGAAGGAATACACATACTTTCAGTGAATTCATAGTGATATTCCATAGATTTCTTAGACTGGATTAGATAGATAATTTGAAGATATAAGGGATCTCAGATCCCATATATTGGACTATATCATATAGTGCTGTCTATAATTTGTCAAATGTAAGATGGGCTGTAAGTTAGCCTATCAGAGATTACAAGGTGATAGTATATGGAGTCTAGATGTGAGGTAATAGAGGTTTACTTGCTGCATTCATACATATATTGAAGCAGTTATGTATTAACTATATGTAAAGATGACAGAATAAGCCTCTCAGGGGACAGAATGATGATCTATACAGCATGAGTTAGAGTGAAATTCTCCATCTAGTAGTTATGTATAGTCAAATGGACTGATCCATTTTAGTTCCAATTATATCAAAAACATTCTAACCATAGGTTCCAGACTCAGACTCAAGCATAGAAGACTGGGAAATGAATTAATATTCCCATAACATGTGAAGATCTACTCCAAGATAGGGACTCATAACCGGTCAGACTTTCTAACATGGCTTCCATCGAACCACGTTCCCAGTACTGGTTTCTAAGGCAACCAAATGACTATATAAGACCAACAACGGCACTATTGCCTCTCCCCTTTGAGAAAGACGTCACAGCACGTTGAAACGCGTCAGGCATAGGCGTATACACGCATACGTGCGTCATCACGCACGACGCTGTCCACGCACAACTAGGAAGTGAAGCCATGCAGCATTAGCGTTCCTAGCAAGAAGCATGGCACTAGTTTGATAACTCTGATACTACATAGTATGGGTCTTGTAGACGTTCTTAGGAGCAATATATAGGCCACAAGAAAACAATAGGGAGCCTATTCAAGCATTGGTAATCCACGATTGGATACCTTTATAATTAAATAGAAAAATAAACAAGGACACATTAACCCATAATAAGATCTACTTTACTAATAAAGACAAGTGTATTGTCTATACCTAATAGAGACCATTATGTGGGTAGTAAATGTCTTAATGTATTAGGATTAATACTCTACAATCCCATAGTTAACTAATAGGAGATATCTCTATAACCAAGTCTCCTATAAATTCTGGCTGCCTATTTAAAACAGTGCCGTTTGTACTCCATACTATCTCTAACAATTGTATGATAGATAGTCTATATGAAATTTCCTTTTGCAAGGATTAAACAATAGACCCTAGACATGTGTAAATAGAGTTACTTCCAGTGGAATATTATAACTTTTCCTCTATGAATAAAGAGAAAGTACATATCTCTATATACTGTTTAAAAGTGAATTATATCACTATTTCTCAGAGGATCTTTTTCCATTGTTTTTAAAGTGTTTTTAAACCTTCCTTTTTTATATTCGCCGTTGTTATCTTGGATTTAATAAAATTATAATATATTTGTTGGCCAAATTGTAAATATACCCATATTATACCTCTATTTAAAATAAGTGGTAAACACTATAAGGGAATCATCTCCCTAGGATTTGATACATTGTTTCTTAATAAAACAAAGTAAATAACTACATTGGTATAGTAAAATCCAGAAACCTCCCACATGCCTTTATCGTAGCACACCTAAATTACAGGTTGCAAATGAGCTTATGCAGAGACTGCTGGTGGCACCCTTAGGCCTTATTCCTTAAAAGCGTTTTGAAATCTCTCTGTAAAGGAGAACTGGTAGAGGTGGAGTTATCATTAGAATTTAAATCCCTTGTAGATCGGCTTTACGGGAAGTGTTGTGTCTTTAGTCCTCTCTTTCCTTATCTATTTAGATAACTTTCTACAGCTCCATATGATTTTGATTGCTCTATATGATGATACAATTTAGTATTTATGTGTTCAGTGTTCCTTTATAATGGTAACGTTTGAAAATGATCTAGTTAAGGTCCACATCCTCAGAATCAAAGAATATATGTGGAATTTATGTGGGAGATATAGTAGCAATACTGAAATGCATTATGAAATTCAACATAGTACAACAAAGCGAGGGACGCAGTTCTGGCCGCAAATGCGGACCTCGAGAAGCGAGGGACGCATTTGCAGAGTTGGAGGCTCTATGGCGCTTCACTCTCGCTATAAAAAAAACCTACGTAAGCAGGACTTTAAAAAAAAACAAAATACGACCCGCGGGACTTAGAAAACAAAAATAAAAACGCAATGAGAAAAATAGGAAAAACACAGCAAAAGAACAATAAAATTTAAAAAAAAAACACACACACACAGAGCACGAGGGGACAGCCGGGACGTCTCAGAGTGAGGTTGCACGCAAATTTAAGTCAAATGTAAGCATTTCCGCCACTTGAAAATCCACTAAGCAAGATAAAAAATGTCGTCCAGAAAAAATTAAAACAAGGCTACACTAGCCCTAATCACCCAAAACAATGCCAAGCACAGGAACATACAAGGTACAAAATACACGGTTAGGAAGGACGCAAAATGATCCACAACCCCTTAACACATAGACAATCGCAGCCATTGTACAACACTAACTTGCAACTAATAACATTACCATTCTAAAATGGCGATTTACACAACTAAACAAACGGTTTGGCACGGCCAAACGCGCTCAGCGCAGGGCTTCCAATGAGCGTCAAAGGTGCTCAGACGACCAAAAGTAGACAAGTGGAGAGGCTTGCAATGAGTGCCACAAGTGCTCATTGCGAGCCACATGATCACACGAGACTCGCAATGAGCGCTGAAGGTACTCAGAGGACCAAAAGACAATTTTATTGCCATCATTTTTGATAGGCAAGTCGCTAGTAACTATATACTTTGTAGTCAAAGATGGAGGAGCTCTATACAGTCACCAAAAACAAGACCTTGAGCTGACTGCGGCTCAGACCATGAGCTTCTTATTGCAAAGTTCAAAATTTAACTGAAGAAGAGATGGAAAATCATCAGACCAAGTAGTTACAAAATAAATAATATGTCTTGTGAATATGCAGTGGAAGTAAAGAATAGATTTAAGGAACTAGACATGGAAAATAAAATGCCTGAAGAACTTTGGGCCGAAGTATATCTAGGAAACGGCAATAAAGAATATCCCTAAAAAAAAAAAAACTAAGAAGGCAAACTGGCTGTTTGATGAGGCTTTGAAAGAAGGAAAGTGATAGGTAGGGGAGATAAGAAAAGATTTGTCCAACTGAATGCAGAATTCCAGAGGATAGCAAGAAGAGACAAGGAGACATTCTACAATGAGCCAATTGACTGGAAAAGATCCGTCTATATCCCAATACCAAAAAAGGCAGTGCAAAAGGGTGTTTAGGTCCAACAATATATGGACCAAGAACTACCAGATGTGCAAGCCGGGTTTTGCAGAGGCACAAGAGATCACATTGCCAACATCCCCTGGATAATAGAGAAAGAAAGTGAGTTCCTGAAAAACATTTGCCTCTGCTTCATAGTCTGTTCTAAAGCCTTTGACTGTGTGGATCACAACAAAATGTGCCAAGTTCTTAAAGAGACAGGAGTACAAGATCATCTCATCCTCCTCCTGAGGAATCTTTATGTGGACCAACAGTCAAAATCGAAGAAGGTTGTATATTGTTCCCTTATTTATTCAACTTATATGCAGAGTACATCATGCGTAAGGCCGGGCTGGATGAGTCAAAAGCCGGAATCAATATTGCTGAAATAAATATCAACAACCTCAGATACTTGGATGATACTACTCTGATGGCTGAAAGTGAGGAGGAACTAAAGGACTTATTGATGAGGGTAAAAGGAGAGAGTGCCAAAGCTGGCCTGCTGCTCAATTTTAAAAAGACGAAGATCATGGCAAAAGGCAATTTCCTGGCCGATAGACGGGGAAAAAGTGGTGGCAGTGACAGATTTTATTTTCCTGGGCTCCCTAAATTCTCTTCAGATGGTGACTGCAGCCATGAAATTAAAAGATGTTTGCTTCTGGGGAGGAAAGCTATGGCAAGTCTGGAAAAGCTAACAAAAAGTACAAATATATAACTATCAACAAAGGTTTGCAAAGTCAGAACTATGATATTCCCAGGAGTAACATACAGATGTGAGAGCTGGACCATAAAGAAGGCTGAGCGCCGGAGAATTGAAGCCTTTGAATTGTGCTTAGAGTCCCTTGGACTGTAAAAAGATCTAATTGATCCATTGTACAGGAAATCTAGCCAAACTGTTCACTAGAAGGTATGATTATGATACCAAAACTCAAATATTTTGTTAATCAGAGACGGCAGATTTCCTTAGAGAAGACTCTGATGCTGGGAAAGATTATGGGCACACGAAGAAGAGGGTGACAGATGCGGAGATGGATAGAAGCAATGAACATGAACTTGATGGAGCTCCGAGGGGCAGTGTCTGAGACATGTACCTAGTGTGCTGCAGTCCAGGGGGTAACAGAGTCGGACGCGACTGAATGATTAAACAACAGTAACATCAGAGATGAGGTCTTTGAAGCAATGAGCATGAGATTGAGGGAGCTCAGAGGGACAGTGACTGATGGATGTGCTTGGCATGCTGAATTCCATAAGGTCACAGATAGTCGGACATGACCGAAAGACTAAGCAACAACAAATTATAAATTATTAAGTAGTAATTATATTAATAATCAATGCACATTTAACATTACTAACTCCCTTTTTCTTTAGGGCTAACAAGTGGTCTTATAAGCTTTGACTTGGTTTCTACACTTCATGATGCTTCAAAGATACCTCAAGGTCAATGCAAGTTAGGCCTGAGATTGTTTCCTAGGCCCTACTGCTTCTTTCAGACACAACTAAATCAAACAATAGAAATGAGGATAATTTAACCTCACAAAATCTACGCAACTTGGGAAATTGTAATTATTTTTTGCTGCAATATCAAAATAGTAATAATTAACATGGAAGGGCCTGACTTTGCATATATTTTGACAAGTAGATATAAACTCCCTTGAGAATCCATGATGTAAAACAGCGCTTATTTAAAATTGATAGTGTTAAATATTAAGGAACATGTTCAATTGTTACTGTATGAACTGAGAAATATTCCTTGGCACCAGGGAGGCTAATTTCTCCGCTGGTGACTGGTTGACTTAGCTTTCTCTCTTTTTTCGTTTTTTTTTTAAGTCAAGAGTAATGATATCCAGCAGGGAAAAACATCAATTAATAATTTCCAGAATCTCCTGAGGCGTTATAAATAGTGGAACTATAATTTGCTGTGGGCAATAGATATGTTGGGCCAATTCTTAGTCATAAACAAATACAGGGCACCCCGCTTTATGAACCGCTAATGGGCCGAATCTACTAAATCATTTATGAACAATATTCCCCCCCCCCCTAAATTTATGTAAAAGATGCATATTCGCTTAAAGGTTTTCAATTCTTTTAATCCAATATTTAATTGTCTGTCATAAAATATATCCTTCAAATATGCCAAAAAGCGCTTTCTGCTGTGCAAAGCAGTACTAAAAACGAATATATGGCATCTTACAGTCTTGGAATTTTGTATAAACATGGTAATATCATTTGACATTATTTATTTGTAATGAGGAGGAAGAAATCGATGTTACATGGCAGTTGTCTATCATTCATTTAAAAGAACATGTTTTAAACATTACAACAGGAATGTTTGTAGAGAGATAAGTGCTGTAAAGGTAAATAAACTTACCTTTGAAGGGCCACTGTAGTGCCAGTACAATAGTGTTTCATTTGTAGCTGATTAGCAATGAAATCTGTACTTGAAAATAATAAGATCTGTGTAGTTTTTTAAGCATACATTTAAACGTTAGTGTTCCAGGGTCATGCAGAGAGGCTTTTCCTCTACTTCCCCCCCAGTAGATCATATTCTCCCCTGGACTCCTAATAGGGTTTGAGACAAGCATATATGTTGTTTAGTTGTTCAGTTGTGCCTGACTCTCCATGACCCTATTGCCTGCAACCCATTAGGCACATCTGTCCGCTACTGTCCCTCTGAGCTCTCACAAGCCCACATTCATTGCTTCAATAACTTCATAGATCCATCTCCGCCTCTGCAGTCCTCTTCTTCGTGTGCCTTCAATCTTTCCCAGCATTAGAGTATTTTCTAGGAAATCCTGTCTTCTCATGATATGGCCAAAATATTTGAGATTCAATCTCATGATCGAACCTTCCAGTGAACAGTTTATCTTCATTTCCTGTCCAATGGACTCTAAGCAATTTTCTCCAACACCACAATTCACCAACATCCATTCTCCGGTACTCAGACTTCTTTATGGTCCAGCTCTCACATCCGTGTGTTAGCACTGGGAATACCATAGTTCTAACTATGCAGACTTTGTTGATCATTTAATATCTTTATTTTGTACTGGCCTGTCCAAGCTTGTGATAGCTTTGCTCCCCAGAAGCAAACGTCATTTAACTTCATGGCTACAGTCACCACTTGAAGAGATCTTGGATCCCAGAAAAATAAAATCTGTCACTGCCTCCACTTCTTCCCTATCTATTTACCAAGTAGTGAGCTTGCCATTTGCCATAATCTTTGTCTATTTAACATTAAGCAGCAGGCTTCTCCTTTTACCTTCATCAATAGGTCCTCTATTATTCCTCACCTTCTGTCAGTAGTATCATTTGCGTATCTGAGGTCGTTAATATTTATTCCAGTAATATTGATTCATATACTTACTTTCAAATATGTTTTAAAAGCCAAATAGTTTTTTTCCCCAGAATATAATTTTGTTGCTAATCCATTATTAAATAAACAAATAAAAGCATGCTTTATACACACTAAACAGGTAATTTAATATTTTTTTAAATCCAGATAAAAATGTCAGGGATATCACAAGACAAGATAAAATTGTGAGTCTTATGTGCAAATAATCCCTCTAGAGCAGTGATGGGCATCCAGTTTTACCTGAAGACCCATATAGATAGCAACCCAAGACATTAAAAAAAGCTTAAATTATTTAAATGTATGAGCAGCAAGACTGGAAGAGGTGGAATAGTGGTAAGGAGGGGAAATGGTTTGAAGTGCAAGAGAGGGTGGTTTGCTAGTTATGGAGATATACAATGGATTGTTAGGCAAACCTGCAACTGTCTTGGCATCTGCCAACTTGAAATCTATAGGGGTGTGTTCTGCTAATTACTATTATTATTATCTACTAGAGTAGAATAAGGGCCCCCTTCCGGATCGCTACGTTGTTGTGGTGAGGGGCTTGTGTACTTCAGTGAAGTTATGAGGTATACCATGTAGGGTCACCCAAGATGGGAGAGGTCAGACAAATCAAGGTGCACTGGAGAAGGAAATGGCAACTAACCTCCAGTATATCTGCCATGAAAAACTTATGGATTAACATACATAGACACACAATGTGTCTGGCGTGGGGTGGTCCATACAATCACGGAGAGTCGGTCATGATTGAACAGCAACAATAGAATAAAGTCAGTGTTGACTCATTGATCAATTTAGATAAACTTCTAGCATTTGACACCACCCCTCTCCCCTGCATATACTCAGTAGAGGGCAGCTTGTAATATACTTTTCAGCCCCACTTGCTTTGTCAGTAACCACACCCTGATTCCTTGAAAATAAACTACTACCTCATGATAGCTTCTATGCACTAGCAAGGTCTACTAAAATTAAATTTTTCTCTGAAAATACTTTTATTCTCTTGCATGCGTCCAAACCTTGAAGATTTTACTGCTCCTTTAATACAGTTAGTTGAGCATTTCTCCTTACATCAAGACTTCACACACTCAGACCTGGCTCCAGAGAGAGATTACAGGCTTCAGAATTACATAGGCCCATTAAAAATTGTTAAATTTGGCCCCTCATTAAAAGTCGTGATTTCAAAGTACCCATTGCACATTTGGGTCCAATTAGTTCTTTGGACAGATATAAAACATGTATTTTCAAATTGTTTACTGGAATTGCTGTCCTAACTCATCCACGAAGGGCTCAGCCAAAGGAATAAGCAAAGGCGAACCAGGCCAAAAAGGACATTTTAATTAGATGTCTGTGAGAAATACCACAAACACATATGGAAACTCTGCCTGCAGAAGGCAAGAAACACGTTTACATGTGAGTACGGAAATGGAGCACCAGAATGTGTAAAATGTACATATCATGTGTGTATGTGTATGTATGTATGTATGTAAGTATGTGTGTATATATATATATATATATATATATATATATATATATATATATACACACACACAAATACTCAAAAACACACATATAAATATAAACACACACACTCATAGCAGTGGCATAACAAGAGGGGGGGGGGCTAGGGGGTCGGAGTGCCACTCATGGATATCCCCGGGTGGCGAAAGCAAACTCATGGATATCCCCGCGTGGCGAAAGCTCTAGCTACGTCACTGACACATACACACATTTACAGGCAATCCCCGGGTTAAAGGCCCATTTAAGTTTGCTGGATAGTGAATGCATACGATAGAGGAGAATTAGTAGTGTGTGCAAATATTTTTTGCATGAAAAAATACCAAAATAAACATTTAAACACTTACATTGAAGTCAGCAAAATGTATTGTAATTTCTGACAGTTGCAAATTAGGGTTAACACCCTCCAAGCCCAGGCTCAATTAGCATAACATGTAAAACATTTTGTTTTGGCAAATCAGATAAGCTGAAACTTTTGAATTAAATATTGGGTTCCTGTTTGTGTTGCAAAGCAGCCTTGGATATGTAGTGTATCACTGATATGTGCTATCTATTGCTGCTGACATACAGGCAGGAAGCTGCAAGGAGATTGGCTTAGCAAGCAGCAGCAGGCAAACAGTGGGTTTACATTAATCCCCTGATGCTGCATGCTGATGTTTTATGAGATGTGCTGCATACATATAGGCTGCTTTTTGCCTAAGGAGTGCAGAAATGTATAAATCAATGAACTTGGATATGCCTTTAAGGTCAAGATAAGTTTCTAAGAATGTCTTTAGAATGGATAGAACTCGGATCCCAGATGAATTAATAATAAGAATAAGAATACTATAATGGCTCATATGTGGTAATAATAATACAGTGTAATAATTATAATAATAATAATAATAATAATAATAATAATAAGTTAAAGAAACTATTGTGTGCTCTAGAGATGTCGCGGACAGATCGCCCGCGGACCATTCGTTGCGATTTTGGCTCTTTCGCATTCGAAGCGGACGGCGGACACATGCGCTTTTCGGTTCGCCCCCTGTTCTTTATCATTGAGGAAACTTTGACCCTGCACCTCACAGTCAGCAGACACATTCCAGCCAATCAGTAGCATACACTCCCTTCCAGAGCCTTACATCTGAAGGACAGCATACATTTTAGAATCATTCTGAAGCTGCATTCGTTGTGAGAGGACAGATAGTGTAGCTGCTGGAGATTTAATAGGGAAATAGATAGCCAGGCTGTATATTTAGCTTCCACTACAGACCTGAAGGACTCATCTGATAAGTGCTGCAAGGACAGCAACCCCAAAAGCACTTTTTAGGGCTAGAACATCATTTATTTTATTTTATAATTTTTTTTTGTGTAATCTAATTGCATATGCCTGTCTGCCAGCGTGTGTGTGTGACAGGCTAACACCTAACAGCTTATATTGTGCTTATTTTCACTACTCATACCTGGTGGTGTACCATACATTGAAAACAACAATTTTTTTCCTGTAATCTAATTTCAGTTGCCTGTCTGTGTCAGGCTCACAGCTTATATTGTGCTCAGTGAAATAAAACAACACTTTTTTGACTGTAATAGATTGAATAGCAATTGCCTGCCTACAGGCGTGTGTGTGAAGCCTATTGCATCTAGTCTGCCAACTTTTGCCAGTGCACAGTGATACGTCATATCTGGTGCAACCGTAGTGTACAGTGACATAAAACAACACTTTCTTGACTGTAATCGATTGAATATCAGTTGCCTGCCTACAGGCGTATGTGTGAGGCCTACAGTGCCTACTCGGCCAACTTTTGCCTTAGATTGCACGCGCAGTGCCCCAAATTTGAAGTGGGAGGACCGACCAAGCATCTTTTTCCATCTCCCGCTTCCAAAAATCCATGCCCTATACACGTCCCCTGATAGGTGACGTAACAGGTATCAAACTGATAGGAATAAATAGTACAACTAAATACACCACTCCTATCTGGTGGCACATTACATTGCACGTGCAGTGCCCCAAATTCGAAGTAGGAGGTTCCGACCAAGCATCTTTTTCCATCTCTCTGTTCCAAAAATCAATGCCATATACACATCCCCTAAATGTGGACGTAACAGGGATTAAACCGATAGGAATAGTACTACTTAACAGTACACACCTTATAATAACGCAGACAGAGGCAACGCAGAGAGAGGAGTCTGAAGAAGAGGAGTCAGAGGAGGAAGGTGGCTTTGAGGAGGTGGAAGACCAAACACAGCAGGCGTCCCTGGGGGCTTGTTGTCACCTTTCGGGGACCCTTAGTGGCTGGGTGAAGGAAGAGACCTTCAATGACATCAGTGAGGACAAGGAACGGGACATGGCTAGCTTGGTATCCAACCTTGTGCAAATGGGGAGTTTGCGGTTGTGCAAAGGGACTGTTTGCGGTTGTTTGCGTTGCATTAAATGGGGAGATTGGTCTGTTACTGTGAAGCGGGTGTAACCCTTACACTACCTGATCGATACAACATCATACCTGATGTTTTAAAGCATGTTATTCCAAACAATTTAGGAATGTTAGGTGATTTATGCCCTTTATGGCTTAAAACCAGACTCTGCATCAACTCTGTAATTTTCCGTGGGAATTTTGCCATGGATCCCCCTCCGGCATGCCACAGTCCAGGTGTTAGTCCCCTTGAAACAACTTTCCCATCACTATTGTGGCCAGAAAGAGTCCCTGTGTGCTTTGAAATTTGCCTGCCCATTGAAGTCTATGGCGGTTCGCCCGTTCGCGAACATTTTGATGAAATTTGCGTCCGCGGTTCGCGAACCGAAAATTTTATGTTCGCGACATAACTAGTGTGCTCTCTTTTAATTCAAACAAAGAGTACATAACAACAAACTCATACAAAAAGCCTTGGAAGCCCATTATTGAGTATGGGTCATCTGTAACCTGAGGACCACCTGTGTATATATATATATATATATATATATATATATATATATATATATATATAAAATAATTGATAAAATTGTATATATGTATATCACTAATGTGATTAGTATCAGCCAGTATCACAAAAAGGGAAATACGTAATATAAATTAACCTACTCTGGAGTTATCCAGTGAAGTTATAGTGTAATTTACTCCCTTTTAATCACTGCTAGAGCATTCCTTATATTCAGCATAAAACCTGCTTAATCACAGGAATACTCCCCAGATACTATATACAACCTTTACAACAATACTATATACAAAATATACACTAATCGGCAATGCAACATATGGGTGAGAAATATTTATGTAATAATCCCCAAGCAGGTTTGTATGGTGCTAGTTCACTGCACCAAAGTGCCACCAACAATCTCATATATGCAACACTTGCAGTCCGTGGTGTTGGGGATTAGGGGTTATATGGACATGTTCCATATATCAGATCTCTCCTTGGTGCTTTCTCCTTGCCATTCAGTGTTTCATAGACCCCCAACGGTTCCGTTTCACCCTTCCAAGGGCTTACTCATGGGTATTGCATATATGAGATTGTTGGTGGCACGTTAATGCTGCAGCAGCCAAAGTGCCTGGTCATATCCCGCTAAAGGAGTCTGGTCCCCTAATAAAGAATTGGGAATCCCCCGTGGCTAGCAGGAATAAATGCAGATATAATATCTCCCAGAGGATATAACAATATATGTACAGTCAGGTCCATAAATATTGGGACATCGACACAATTCTAACCTTTTTGGCTCTATACACCACCACAATGGATTTGAAATGAAACGAACAAGATGTGCTTTAACTGCAGACTTTCAGCTTTAATTTGAGGGTATTTACATCCAAATCAGGTGAACGGTGTAGGAATTACAACAGTTTGTATATGTGCCTCCCACTTTTTAAGGGACCAAAAGTAATGGGACAGATTAACAGTCATAAATCAAACTTTCACTTTTTAATACTTGGTTGCAAATCCTTTGCAGTCAATTACAGCCTGAAGTCTGGAACGCATAGACATCACTAGACGCTGGGTTTCATCCCTGGTGATGCTCTGCCAGGCCTCTACTGCAACTGTCTTCAGTTCCTGCTTGTTCTTGGGGCATTTTCCCTTCAGTTTTGTCTTCAGCAAGTGAAATGCAGGCTCAATCGGATTCAGGTCAGGTGATTGACTTGGCCATTGCATAACATTCCACTTCTTTCCCTTAAAAAACTCTTTGGTTGCTTTTGCAGTATGCTTCGGGTCATTGTCCATCTGCACTGTGAAGCACCGTCCAATGAGTTCTGAAGCTTTTGGCTGAATATGAGCAGATAATATTGCCGAAACACTTCAGAATTCATCCTGCTGCTTTTGTCAGCAGTCACATCATCAATAAATAATAGAGAACCAGTTCCAATGGCAGCCATACATGCCCACGCCATGACACTACCACCACCATGCTTCACTGATGAGGTGGTATGCTTTGGATCATGAGCAGTTCCTTTCCTTCTCCATACTCTTCTCTTCCCATCACTCAGGTATAAGTTGATCTTAGTCTCATCTGTCCATAGGATGTTGTTCCAGAACTGTGAAGGCTTTTTTAGATGTTGTTTGGCAAACTCTAATCTGGCCTTCCTGTTTTTGAGGCTCACCAATGGTTTACATCTTGTGGTGAACCCTCTGTATTCACTCTGGTGAAGTCTTCTCTTGATTGTTGACTTTGACACACATGCACCTTCCTCCTGGGGAGTGTTCTTGATCTGGCCAACTGTTGTGAAGGGTGTTTTCTTCACCAGGGAAGGAATTATTCGGTCATCCACCACAGTTGTTTTCCGTGGTCTTCCGGGTCTTTTGGTGTTGCTAAGCTCCTTGGTGCATTCTTTCTTTTTAAGGACGTTCCAAACAGTTGATTTGGTCACACCTAATGTTTTTACTATCTCTCTGATGGGTTTGTTTTGTTTTTTCAGCCTAATGATGGCTTGCTTCACTGATAGTGACAGCTCTTTGGATCTCATATTGAGAGTTGACAGCAACAGATTCTAAATGCAAATAGCACACTTGAAATTTACCCTGGAGCTTGTATCAGCTCTTTGTAAATGGGATAATGGGGGAATAACACACACCTGGCCATGGAACAGCTGAGCAGACAATTGTCACATTACTTTTGGTCCCTTAAAAAGTGGGAGGCACATATACAAACTGTTGTAATTCCTACACCGTTCACCTGATTTGGATGTAAATACCCCTTAAATTAAAGCTGAAAGTCTGCAGTTAAAGCACATCTTGTTCGTTTCATTTCAAATCCATTGTGGTGGTGTAAAGAGCCAAAAAGGTTAGAATTGTGTCCATGTCCCAATATTTATGGACCTGACTGTATATGGTGCACAGGCCCCAACCTACAAGCCAAGGAGGCACAGAGCCACAGACAACAACCAGGCAACCCAAAGCACCCAACACGCCCACAGCATTAACCGCTGAGCTCTCTTGGGGTTAGTGATAGGAGGGTCAGATAGTGCCTGTAGTGGAGCCTGCGCTAGGGGGTCATTTGTTTTGTATCCTGCCCCCTTTTTTTATTCGGGAAGGGGGGTTCCCGGGTTGGGTGGGTTTTGAAGTATTTTTAGATTTTGTATTCCATTATTCCCTGCAGTCTTTATTGCCCGCTGCAGGTCCATTCCTTTAGGTAGCTGTCCCTGGCCTATTTTCTTTTTGACCATCCCTAGATGGATGCCCAGGCTGTTGCAGAGCTGCATCGCCTACTAGGGGTGATTCGCTCTCAGGTCCTTTGCCACGGAGTGAGGTGGCTAGAGGACCGCATAGGCACTCCCTCGGGTGCCTCAGCCTCTTCCCCTGCAGTTTCCCAGGAGCAGTCTGCGGTGACTGGCGGCTTGGGTGACTTTGGAGACCAACGCCCCTCTGGCAGGCAGGCTGAACAGTTGATTCCGGTTGGGGGCAGCTTGCCAGGGGGGGGGGGCGGGACTTTAGTTGGTGCGGCAGGCCAGGGCTTAGGTGTTCCCCAGCCCTGGCCTTATAGCAACGTGAGAGAGAGTGACAAGGGTGTTGCAGGTGTGCACCCTGTATCTCAGGCGGCACCTTTGGAGACACCACTGAGTCGACTCATTATCTCCGACACCCCCACTCCCCCAGCAGCGCACCCTAGTAAAAATGGTGGTAATCGTCCTGCCAGGGCTAAAGGGGCAGCTAAGAAGCCAGCAGTCCCTGGGAGGGATTTAGCGTTAAGGCCAGTCCCTGTTGCCACTGTCTCGTCTGATTCTGCCTTTCAAAGTTTGCCACAGGCTGACGGCGGCCCTCGGGCCGGAGCATCCGCTCTGAGGAAGACTCGCACAGAGATTGTAAAAGACATGATGCTTGATAACAGCGAAGCATGCCGACTTGATGTGGTCAAAGGAACCAGAGCGGCTCTCCCGGTGAGAGCCAGGAAAGCGACTACAAGGTACAGTCCTCTTTCCTTTGCGTTGACCACTCGTAGAACGGCAGCAGGGGCAGTACAGGCTTCCCTGCCGCCCTTTACAAACACCAAGTCTGTAGTTGACAGCGACAGACAGGGTACTATTACGGGACTGACTCCTCGGCCTCCTGCTGACGGTTTCGGACGCAATAACCGTGTACAACGGGGACAGGGTCTGGAGAACCTAGGCAACCCAGTAGGGGCAGTGGGGGAGGAGAGTGAGTATTCCCTGGATGACACAGATGCTGCCAGGAGCTCATTTTACAGGCACAGACAGGATAGTCAAAGTTCCTTTTGCCTTTTCAGTGACTCCAGAGAGAGATCGCGGTCTAGCAACCGCAGATCCTGCAGCTGTATTGGTTCCGGCTCTGATCGTGAGCCACGAAAGAGGAGGCCTCCAAGAACCATCGACACGATCACAAGGTGAGCGCTCACAACCAGCACCTACACCTCACGGGGGGCGGGAGCAGGGACAATAAGTCACAGGACTGAAAGCTTTGTTGGGGGTCACGGGGTACCTTTGACAGATAAGGATTTAAGGGACTGGGTAGCGGGGTTAGCAGCTAGGGCTTGGCCTCCCATAGCAAATTAGATGAGATCTGTACCAGGGGAGCGTCACGCAATGGTGGCAGTTCCTGACGCGGTTGAGCAGTCGGCTGCGCCGCAGGAGGCTCCTAGGGTCTCGGATGAGTCCCTGAGAGCTACGATGGTGTGCGCTTTGGATAACCTGGAGGTCAAGGAGCGTATATGGAGAAGGGAATTTATTGATATCCTCTCTCTCTTGCCAGTTTCACAGGCAATGGATTTTAGGGAGGGTAGCACAAGAGGTGAAGGGAGAGATAGAAGGCAGTCTTCTAGGCTCGTCCCGCGTACGTTTGGTAGCTGGCTGCAAGCCTTTTCTATCCTGGCCTGCGTCACGGGAGAGAAGTTCCCTTTTCAGTGCTCTGCTCTCTTCATGTATCTAGAGGAGATCAGAAGTGCTTATCGGACGTACAGAGAAATGGCATGGCTGAAGTACGATGAGGACTTTCGCCAATGCATGGCGACAAGGCAGCACATGACATGGAGCGAGAAGGTGATCGCAAATTGGTTTAACAATATGACACCTATGCAGGCTATGTCGTCCTTTCAGACCGGGGGGGGGGGCAGACCACCTGCCCCCGCAACTGGTACAGGGCTCAATGTTTGCTACGCCTTCAACGAAGGCATTTGCAAATGGCCCCCCAATTGCTGGTTTAAGCACCCCTGCTCCAGTTGCTGCGGGGAACATGCAGCGACCAGATGTGCAAGTCAGAAGGGGGCAGGCCGCATTAGCGAGCCACCAAAAAAGGGGCAGGACACTGGTGTTGCTGGACGCAATGCTCCCGTGGCTCGTACGCTACGGTAAGGTGGGAGGACGGGTGACGGCAGCACTATTGCTGAGCGAGGGGTTCCGAGATGGCTTTGTCATTCCATGTGAAATGGAATTGACCGGCAGCTTTCCGGCTAATCTAAAATAGGCAGACGAGTACCCCGGAGTAGTGCAGGAAAAAATTGCGAAGGAAGTGAGCTTGGGTAGAATGGCAGGGCAATTCAAGGTACCGTCAATAGAGAATTTGCATCTGTCACCATTGGGGGTGGTGCCAAAGAAAGAAATGGGCAAGTTTAGGCTCATTCACCACTTGTCGTACCCAGAGGGCGCTTCTGTGAATGACGGGATTGACAAGGATTTGTCATCCGTCTCGTATGTGTCTTTTGATGCCGCGGCGCATTTAGTGCGGGACGGGGGCCAGGGGCGTTGATGGCAAAGGTCGATGTGGAATCGGCTTTTCGCCTTCTGCCGGTGCACCCATTCAGCCAATATCTGCTGGGATGTCAGTTTTGGGGGGGGGAGTACTACGTGGACCTCTGCCTACCCATGGGATGCTCCATTTCATGCGCCTACTTCGAGATGTTTCTAGGGATCAGCAAGTGGTGTACCAGTCAGACAGTATAGCAGTTGTGCGTGCTATTAATAGTGCAAAGGCAACAGCAGTGCTGGTTATATGTGTGGTTCGATAGTTGGTGTTGTGTTTGCAGTGGAACGTATGGTTCTGGGAGAGGCACGTGCCCTGGATCACGTAGCGGTATTGCTTATGCCCTGTCTCAACAGGGCGACAGCTTCCCGGAGGAGGTTTGGGAGTATGGAGCGCTGAGGTAGCGCGACTGATGAGGTACTCTTAGGCGCCAAATCCATGGGTTACTTACAGGAAAGTCTGGCAGAAGTGGTAGGAACTGGTGGAGTTGTCCGGGGGTGCTGACTCCGAAGAGAGGAGGTCCGGGGTCCTGTTATGGTTATTGTTGCGTTGTAAGAGCGAAGGGCTCTCGAAGGCCACAGTGGTACGGCAGATAGCAGATTTGGCATTTATGTTCAAGCTAGCCGGACAGCGAGACCTGACTAAGGTCTTTATCGTCAAGTGGGTCGTGTGTGGCATGTTCAAAGGCAGGCAAACCCAGGATAGGAGGCGACCTCTAAGGTTCTCGCTATTGCTTTGCATATCGGATGCTCTGATGGATGTGTGTTGCTCCCCTTACGAGACTTCGCTTTTCCGTACAGCCTTTGCCCTGGCCCTTTTCGGAGCATTTAGAGTCGGGGAGCTGGATGCGGCTAGCAGGCGAGGTCCCGGGGGCCTGCAGCGGGTAGACGTTGGCTTAAAGGAGGGCAGTGTGTCAATATGGCTGAGGAGGTCCAAAACTGACCAGGAGGGAAAGGGGAGAGAGATTGTGTTGGGTAGGACAGGGACTGATTGTTGTCCTGTGGGGTGTATGACTAGTTTTCTGCAAGTAAGACCGGATTATCCGGGGCCACTTTTAATACATGAGAATGGACTGGCGCTTTCTCGCTTCCAATTCTCCTAGGTGCTTAAAATCAGCTTGCACCACCTGGGTTTGGAAGTTGCAGATTTTGTTCCCACTCCTTCCGTATTGGGGCAGCCACGGTGGCAGCTAGTGTTGGGCTGCCGGAGGAGGTGATCAGGAGAAATTGGAAGGTGGGAATCTAGGCATTGGCGGAGTTATGTAAGACCTTCAGCTGCTATTGGCTAACTGTGTTATATTTGTTACAGGCGCTGGAAGGCAACTTTGGATACTGGGTCACTCGTACATATATTGGGCAGAGCAGTTCTCCTCAGTTTCGCCTACCGGCCTGCAACTGGTCCTACTAAAGGAGGATCTACTGGTGCAATGGGCTGGCATTCGGGGACTGAGATGGAAAGGTGTCAGTGAGTTGGTCGATTCACATGAACATGCCCATCGTTTTGGCAGCCCATCTGTAATCATAGTCCATGCTGGGGGGAACGATTTGGTGGTAGTGCCCATTAAACGTTTAGTCAGGGATATGAAAAGAGAGATAGCTTTGTGGAAGGCAAGGTTCGAGGGAGTGGTAGTCATCTGGTCAGACATAGTAAGGAGGAGGGTGTGGCGGAATGCCAGAGATCCTGTCCGTTTGGACGTTGCGCGAGTTAAAGTCAATAAATTATTGGCCAGCTTTTGTAACAAGATGGGATTCCTGGTCATCTGCCACCCTGAGTTTGAGGGTGATGCAGAGGAGGAATGGTTTCTGCCCGATGGCGTTCAATTAACTGAAATCGGGATGGAAATGTTCATGTTGGAATGCAAGGAGGGTGTGCAACGGGCCTTGAGGATTTTGGGGGGGAGCGCAGTTCAGTAAGGTTTTGCTTCCTGCACTGCTTAGTGGCGGGATGGGGAGTTGCTCGGGCCAGGGGTATAATTAAAAAGGTGCTTGCCCCTACCTTTTGGGCGGGTGCAGCACAAGAAGTAGGTGGGCCCATGGGAGCGCGCCCAGGGTCAAGAGGTTGCTGCCCTTGGTCGGGCTCCTCCCACTTGTTATACCATGTTGGTACATATAGATGTTGGTTTAATAAATTGGCTGTGGCCTGTTGGTTTACCCATACTGTTCTTTCTCAGTGTCAGTTATTGTATGAATGCGCAGAATGGATCCTGCTGGAGTCATGAGATGTAATTAAGCCTAACTTTCAGGTAGACAGAAATGGTAAACAAGATGGGCCTAAGTTATTATCTGCCGTCCAATCTATGTTTCCAAGTTAAGTAACAAAATACTAAATCAGAGCTGCTCAATCAGAGAAAAATATCTCCAGATGAGGACTCCTTGCTCACTGTGTCTTAAGGGGTTCAGCTACACCTCCACTGGAAAATCCTAAGATAGGCCCAAAAACTTTAAAATGTAAAGAATTACCACAATGCACATCCAGCACAATATTGTTTAACAGACACATTTCTTGTGTGTTTCAAATTTAAAGGACAACTGTATGAAAACATTGTTTTTAAAGGCATACTTCCTGTGAGATGGTTAGTAAATTTCCTCCAGTTATTTGGGGCCCTCCCGCATCTTCAGCTTTCTTGCTGAAACTGATACTGGCTAGCATTAAAGCTAATTGGGATGTCACTAAGGATCTGATCATGGGGGAGTCCCTACTGATTGAGAGCAATTAGCAGGGATAGGTAACATGGAGAGGCTGGGTAAAAAATTATCTGTGTAGAGAATTACAGCACATAAAATCCCACATTGCATGTGGATTTGGAATTACAAGTTCTTATTTTGATTTATATTTTAATTTTATAATAATTTGTACCTCTAACGGAACATGTATTATGACATGTTAAGGTCAGGTATAAATCATTAATACTTTACTTTTAAAATTAGTTTAATTAAAAACTGTCTATGTTGATTACCCTAAAAGCATGGAATCTGTTTTTTATAGTTTGACAAAAGAGCTTGCAAACTAAGGGCCTCATTCAATTGCGATTTGGCTAATGGAATAGGGCTATAAATAAGCACATAGCATATTTTTTTTTAAATAGGTTTTTAGTTAGTAAAAACTTTGCTTTTGGATAGATGTTCACTAACTAAAGACTTCTTTAAAAAAAATGCTATGTGCTTATATAGAGCCCTATTCAATTGGCCAAATTGCAATTGAACGAGGCCCTAAATATACTAAATGTACATTTTTACAATCCAGTTTTCATTTTCGCCGTTCTGTAAAACTGTACAATCTTGTATTATTTAAAGAAAGCCACCTTAATATCTTGCAATATGTTTAAGGAGTTGAAGCATGGCCACTGAGCTTGCAATCTTTTTATTTAGTGAGTCACTGTTTATATTTAATATAGGCCACCTATCTGTTTTGCTTCATGCAGTTTGTTAAAAAAAAAAGCTTGCAATATTGTTTTATTTAATACAGGTTGCCATGGGCTTTCAGTCTGGTCAACAACCTTACAGTCTGCTTTTATTTAATACAGAGTAGCGTATGAGCTTGCAGTCTAAATGCAGTTTGGTGACTGCAGTCTGCAATCTGATTTTATTTAATGCATTCACCATTAAGCTCTAGAGCTTGCAATCTTTTTTTAGCTCTTGCAGATTGCTGAATGAGCTTGCAAGCTAGTTTTTTTTTTTTTTAGGCTAGTCTAAGTGCTTCTAATATCTTTTAGTTAATACATTATGGTCAAAGAGCTTGCAATCTGGTTTTATTTAATGCAGCCTAATTTAAGAGCTTGCATTTTATTAAAATAACTTGCAAACTGTTATTTTTTACATTTTTTTTTTGTAGCTTGAAAAGTGGCTTCCTTTAAAAAAAAAATGGAGAGTCCAACGATAGAGCAGCCATTGTCATCTGAATATTTTTTGCAGACTGAAATGATTGGTGGGAGGTTGCGTTTGGAAACCAACTGAATAGACATGTGTATTTCATCAGAGCAAAACAAAGTGCGGCCATAAACATTCCATCGCTGGTTAAATTGCAGCCTTGTTTGAAGATCAATGTCTTTATATTAAAAAAATGGACAGAATGAAGGAGGAGAAAAAAAGGGCAAGGCCTTCAGTATGGGAAGAAAACTAAGTCAAATGAGAACAGAGGTTGCATGTGGCATTGATTATCACATTGATTAAAAGCAAGTTTCATCCTTCAATCCCACCAACCCTCCCACAAGCCACTAACCACAGCTATGTCTTAGGGTCTACCAGTGCCCTATTTATTTTACATTCACATGCTCAACTGTTGTGGTTCAGACAGTTTGTGTTCTGGGTAGCCAAAATGGGAAAAGAAAGCCATGGCCTTAATTGCACAAAATTGTCAGTTGACATATTAAAAGCCTTCATGATTGTAATCAACTGGATTCCTTCACCATAACTCAGCCGGGCTTGATAATATCTAAGCTGAAAAGACAGAGCAGGGCTTTTCAATAAAATATTTTTATTAGTGCTGGGTATTAGAAACCTAATACAAAGCATTAATGCAAGATATTGGTCTACTTCCTTTCGAAGCCAACTGGGAATTAAAATGCTAATATATAACACTACTTCTTTTTATTTATTTTTTTACGAAGTGTTGAATATGTTGTATAAATCAAGACTTTAAAATAAATCAATTTTAATTCTGGGTTAGCACATTGCAAAATGCATAGAAACCCAAGGAGGATAAATAATTATATAAGGTAATGTGTATATCCAATATGTGTTTCTCTGCCACAAGGCCAGGGGCCTAGGGCAGCACATCTTCAGAACAGCAGCTTCTCTCTGTAAGTGTATCTGGAGAAGGAGGCGTAACTGGGTAGTGGGTGGCGCATACAACTACCTCTGGTATATATATATATATATATATATATATATATATATATATATATATACAGTATCTCACAAAAGTGAGTACACACCCCACAGTTTTGTAAATATTTTATTATATTTTTCATGTGACAACACTGAAGACATGACATTCTGCTACAATGTAAAGTAATAAGTGTACAGCCTGTATAACAGTGTAAATTGAGTACACCCCTAAGTGGAAATGTCCAAATTGGGCCCAAAGTGTCAATATTTTGTGTGGCCACCATTATTTTCCAGCATTGCCTTAACCCTCATGGGCATGGAGTTCACCAGAGCGTCACAGGTTGCAGCTGCAGTCCTTTTCCACTCCTCCATGATGATATCACAGAGCTGGTGGATGTTAGAGACCTTGCACTCCCCCACCTTCCATTTGAGGTTGCCCCACAGATGCTTAATAGGGTTTAGGTCTGGAGACATGCTTGGCCAGTCCATCACCTTTACCTTCAGCTTCTTTAGCAAGGCAGTGGTCATCTTGGAGGTGTGTTTGGGGTCGTTATCATGTTGGGATACTGCCCTGCGGCCCAGTCTCCGTGGCCCATGTTGACATTCATGGTTCCCTCAATGAACTGTATCTCCCCAGTGCTGGCAGCATTCATGCAGGCTTAGACCATGACACTCCCATCACCAAAAGTATACATCTATACTGAGGAAAGAGTGAAATAATCTCTAAATGACAGATAAACGGATAAGGCACAAAGAGCACAAAAACACTGATATGAGATGAAACCCTCAGTTTGAACACAAACAGCGATGCAGAGAGAGTGGAGGCAGCATCTGACATCAGCAGGTAAATGCATATAGGGGGAATCAACACAACATATTATAGAAAACATATATACACATATAGACATATGTGTATATATGTTTGGTCTGGGCCTCCATGAGTGCTGCCGGCACTAGGGAGCTACAGTTCACTGAGGGAACCATGAATGCCAACATGTACTGTGACATACTGAAGAAGAGCATGATCCCACTCCTTTCGTAGACTGGGCCACAGGGCAGCATTGCAACATTGTAACGACCCCAAACACACCTCAATGTCACCAGACCTAAACCCTATCGAGCATCTGTGGGGCATTCTCAAACGGAAGGTGGGGGAGTGCAAGGTCTCTAACTTCCACCAGCTCTGTGATGTCATCATGGAGGAGTGGAAGAGGACTCCAGTGGCAACCTGTGAAGCTCTGGTGAACTCCATGCCCATGAGGGTTAAGGCAGTGCTGGAAAATAATGGTGGCCACATGTTGTCAATGGTTTATACATTAATAGCTGTGTGTTGAGTTATTTTGAGGGGACAGCAAATTTACACTGTTATACAGGCTGTACACTTACTACTTTACATTGTAGCAGAGTGTCATGTCTTCAGTGTTGTCACATGAAAAGATATAATAAAATATTTACAAAAATGTGAGGGGTGTACTCACTTTTGTGAGATACTGTGTGTATGTATATATATATATATATATATATATATATATATATATATATATATAAAATAGAAAAAAATGGAACTAAACCTTGTAACAAAAGTGCCTGTAAGTTATGTCAACCCATTTGTGCATGGTGGAGGATCATGTGCGCGGTGGAGGATCCATATAGTGAACATGGCAATAAAGGTGGTCCTGCAGGGGAATTTGGAGACCAGGGAAGTACTTGGAAGTTTACATTGTGCTCCTCTAACCACTTCCGGACAATTCTAGCGGTATGACATGTTGCATGGTCCTTCCGGAAGATCCCATCCACTCCAGGGAAGACCGTCAACATGTATGGGTGCACTTGATCTGCAAGGATTGATAGATAACCAAATCAGTTGAGAGTGCCTTCCAGAGGTATGAGTGGATCCAGACAATGCTAAGAAAACATTCCCCAGACCATAACACTGCTGCCACCAGCTTGTGTTCTTCCAGCAATGGTTGCAGAGTGTTTGTACTTCGATATTTCACGCCTGACATGCCAATAACGATCTAGTCAATGGAGTAGAAAACATGACTCAGATAAGGCAACCCTTTGCCAATTAGAGGAGGTCCAATTTCGGTATGGTCGTGCAAATTGAAGCTGTTTCTCATAAGCAGTCGTTTTCTTCAGAGCCCCATACGGAACAGGGTTCACTGTATTGCCATTTTAGACATACGTCTGGTAGTCCCCTGGTTCGTTTGAACAGTGAGTTGCTCAACTGTTGTGTGGTTGGCCCTCACACACGTTCGCAACCCACATTCACCTCTGACATTAATGGTTTTAACGCTGTTAATTTGCAATGGTGCTGTTTGTCCACACTTTAACCACAGCAGCAAGCGAACAGTTCACAAACTGCGCTGTTTCAGAAATACTGCCACCCTTAGCCCAAAAGCCAATGATCACCACCTGGTTCCAAAGTCAAATAAATTGCATGTTTTACTCATAACATATAGTTGATATGTTTGCAGAATGCCTACATGTCACCTTATATACCCACCAAGCCAACTCATGACACGAGCCATATTTTATATATATATATATATATATATATATATATATATATATATATATATATATAGATACATATTGCCCACCATATATTAAATGATTGTTGAGGTGAACTACAGGACACCTGGGAGTGAGGTTGCACAAGAATTTAAGACGAATTTGGCAAGTTTCGGAACTCGAAAATCACCTAAGCGAGAAAAAAAGTGGCGGCCGAAAAAAATGAAAACGAGGCTAAAGGAGACGGAAGTGCCAAATCAACGTCAGGCACGAACAAGTTAGCCAGGAACTATCTCAAAATCTCGAGGGCTAAAAAAACGACCTTGCAAAAATACTAATTTAATGGCCGAACCGCGGAAATCGAAAAACACGAAAAACAATAAAAAATACATTAAAAATAAAAGCACACTCACACACACAGCATGGGGGGAACGCCAGGATGCCTGGGAGTTAGGTTGCACGCAAATTTAAGCCGAATTTGCCGAGTTTCGGCACTCGAAAATTGGCTAAGCGGTAAATAAATGGCAGCCGAAAAAAATTCAAATGAGGCTAAAGGAGGCCGAGATGCGCAAATCACCGCCAGGCACGTACGAGTTAGCCAGGAACATAGGAGATACAAA
>CM050168.1:183627719-183800219 GCA_027410445.1 Discoglossus pictus | reverse complement strand
CGCTTTAGGCTGCAAGCACTTGACGAACGCGGGACTTAAAAAAACAATTTGAGATGTGGGAAAAATACGAAGTTAACGGCCGAACCGCGATAAGCAAAAAACACGAAATACACACACACACACAAAAAAAATGTATCAAACACAGCACGGGGGAACAGCCAGGACATCTGGGAGTAAGGTGGAACGCAAATTTAAGTCAATTTTGCTGAGTTTCGCCACTCGAATATCGGCTAAGCAATAAAAAAAATGATGGCCAAAAAAGATAAAAACAAGGCTACACGACCCTAGACCGCGCAAAACACTGCCAACTGCGTACCACTTTCGCTCAGTAACGTACAAGCTACAAAATACACTATTCCAAATCCGCATAGCACATAGACAAACGATGCTATTTCACAATCCTAACTTGCCACTAACATTACGCATCTAAACTAGCGCTTTACACAAATAAACCAACGGTTTACCCTCGCTCACGCAGCCTATTTCTAATACACAGTTGGGACATTCATGACACTATCACCGCAGGCCAGCAACAGTCCAACTGGACATTATATGCTGCAGGACAATAAAAAGAGATTGTTACCTCTTCAGGCTATTGATTGTTGCATATGTTAAAAAAAAATTTGTAGAATACAAAACAATAATCTCTCTCAGCTAGCAATCTATAGTAACACCCTGGCAGCTCAAATGTAAACTAATGGGTGATTGTGTTCTCTTCGAATACACAGCAGTAGGTGCTACTACATGGCACTACAGGGCTGCTTTATAACTTGCACGCTACTTGCCTTGTATTAGCGAGTCAAAACATAAAAACACAGTTGCCTTCCATAGCAACACCACTAAGCCCTTACTTCCTTTCCACCAACCAACCCTATATTGTAGACTTTTCTTGGTCTAAGATTGGGTGAAATAGTTGTCAGTCAAATTTCAACCTATTAGAGTGAAGGAATTGTTAATTGTAGCAATCTGGTTAGTTAGTATTAACCAATCAAATAAATCTACTACCTGATTTGGGGTTGGTTTGTTAGTTGCTAGCCAATAGAATAGGGTATATACAGAGAGTTTCACATAGATCAATAAGTAAAAGAAGGGTATATAAGGTTTATATTCCCTTCTCTGATGTGATATAGCTTGATGGAGCCCAAAGAGGCAGTGTAGTGGCTGACAGATGTGCCCGGCGTGCTCCTGTCCATATGGCCGCGGAGAGTCGGACATGACTGAATAACTAAATTACAACAACAAATAGTGAGGACTTTACGTAGACTCACTAAAATCGATAAAAGTACCTTTAATTTTTTGGGGTATGTAGAGATATCATAGATCTTTTTGAGCACAAACTAAATATTGTGTCATGTTACTTGCAAACAGTTACACGTTAGATTTTTTTATAATGTGCAGAAGGAAATGACTCAGGTATTTTTTAAGAGGTCCAAAAAGTCCCCTATATGTGCTCTGCACTGTTTGATAAAGGGTAAAGAAGTACATGCAAAAAGTATTTTAATTTTGAAAACGTATCATGAATTCATGGGGTTAAAAGCAACTGAAGTCAGGCTATTTCTCTGTGTTGCCTCTGCCTGAATGAGTAATGAGCTCTGTACCGCATGGGACAATGAATAATGAATTAGTATCAGCTGTAGAAAGTTATTTTATTTTTTATTTTATTAGGCAACTTTATAACATGCACATCTGTTCAGGAGTCATACCATAACTTTGACATAATTGGAAAGTTACATCATCAGTATGCAAGAAAACATAACATCACATATAATAGTTGTCAAACTGCGATTCGTCGTTACACTTGCGACAAAACGCAGTTTGACAACTACGATAGGCGCAACTCCCGGCCCATGCGCAAGCCCAGCAGAGGAAAGCAGACGTGAGTCAGAGAAGGGAGGAGACCTACAGGGAAGGAGTGGGGAGACACAGAGAAGGGGGGGGAGACACACAGGGAAGGAGGGGGAGACACAGAGGAGGGGGGAGAGACACAGGGGAGTGAGAGGAGGGGGAGACACAGGGGAGTAAGAGGAGGTGGGGAGAGACATAGGGGAGTGAGACGAGGGGGAAGAGACACAGGGGAGTGAGAGGAGGGGAAGAGATACAGGAGAGTGAGAGGAGGGAGAAGAGACACAGGGGAGGAGGGGGGAAAGAAACAGGGGAGGGAGAGGGGGAGGGGGAGATAGACAGGTGTGGGAGAGGAGGGGGTTAGACACACAGAGGAGGGGGGAGAGACAGGGGAGGGAGAGCAGGTGGAAGAGACATGATGGAGGGGGGAAGAGACACAGGGGGGAAAGAGACACAGGGGAGAAGAGACACAGAGGGTAGGGAGGAGGGAGAAGAGACACAGAGGGGAGGGAGGGGGGAAAGAAACACAGGGGAGGGAGAGAGGGGACAAGAGACACAGGGGAGGGAGAGAGGGGACAAGAGACACAGGGGAGGGAGAGGGGGGAAAGAAACACAGGGGAGGGAAAGGGGGGAAAGAAAGACAGGGGAGGGAGAGAGGGCACAAGAGACACAGGGGAGGGAGAGGGGGAAGAGATACAGGGGAGGGAGAGGGGGGGAAAGAGATACAGGGGAGGGAGAGGGGGAAGAGACATGGGGGAACAGGGGGAAGACACAGGGGAGGGAGAGGAGACACAAGGGAGGGAGAGGAGGGGGGAAAGGAGACATAAGGGTGGGAGAGGAGGGGGAAATGAGACACAAGGGAGGAAGTAGACAGAGGAAGAGTCTCGCAATGAGCGTCAAATGAGCTAATTACAAGGTCAGTAAAGTAGATGGGAGAGAGGCTCGCAATGAGCGCATCACGTCAAGTAGGAGGGGGGAAGAGAGACACAGGGGAGGGAGAGGGGGAAGAGACACAGGGGAGGGAGAGGGGGAAGAGACACAGGGGAGGGAGAGAGAGGGAAAGAGACAGAAGGGAGGGAGAGAAGAGAAACACACAGGGGCGGGTGAGGAGACACAAGGGAGGGAGAGAAAGGGGAAAAGGAGAAATAAGGGAGGGAGCGGAGGGGGAAAGGAAACACAAGGGAGGAAGTAGACGCCAGTAAAGTAGAGGGGGAGAGGCTCCCATTTTGTGGCAAACAGCATTGCCAGGCTTCAAATTGTATTGCCGTCATTTTTGACGGGCAAGTTGCTAGTAGTATACATAATACTGTGAAACAAGTGGATGACGAGATAGTGTAAATATATTGACGTGAGGTCAAGGACCTATCCCCACCTGTGGGGAGGTCTAAATAAACTAGGTTACCTAAAAATTTTCAATTTTTAAGGATAAAGACAACAGTAAATGTAACATCTTAAAGGGCTCGGAGTGAGATGCACTAAGAGCCAAAAATAACTATATTATGGAAAAAGAATATAACTCAAATTAACCTAAAATAAATGAATAAAACACTGAAAGTAAAAAAACATTAAAATTAAAATTAAAATTCCTGTCCCAGGACCATCCAGATTAAAGTCCAAGAGACTATTAACTTAAAAGTCTATTACTTGTCCTGTCCCATCGCCTCCGGTCCCCAGCAGTCATGTTTGAATCAAGTAGTGGCTGAGCCATTGTAACTTCTTTATTATGTTATAGCAGTTAATTTAACAGCTGAACTTGTGGCACATAACTAGTGTTTCTGTCTTTTGTGGAGATGATAGAGGGTTCAATCCCCACCAAGTGTGTTTTGTCCTTTACTTTTTAAAATGTTGTTTATATAATAAAGCCACATATGTCAATATGAGGTAACTGTCTTGTTTTTTGTTTATTTAAAAAAAAAAATTATGTGAACTAATTATTTAAAAAACACATGTATATCACATTATTTTAAAGATTAAATGTAAAAGTAAGTGGAAGGCAGGGAAATCAAACCTGTGACTTACCAATGAAAAACAATATTTAAAACATATTGCTTACTGCTGCACCACCATAATCAGTTGAATATGATTCCATAATTCAATCTATAACAGTTACACACTCCAGCCTTATTATTTATGCAGGTTCTTGTAAGAACGGCTTCAGGGGCTAAACTAAAATGACAATATCTAAGTCAATTCTTGATCAATGTTCAAAATGTAAACAGATATTCCACATGATTTTACACCCTCTAACAGATGGTGCAGAGCACATATGATGACTTTTTAGTGCTCTAAACGAAATATGAAAGCTTGCTTTTGTTGTTTAGAGAAATTAGATATAAGTAAAGTTTATATTAGATTGATTTTACAACAAAAACCTGAAATCTCGGATATGAAATCCTTAATTGTTCTGACCTGAAAAATAATTGTGTATCATACAAATTTTCATTGCCTTCTTCGATTTCTTTCATCTAAAATGATTCTGAGATAAATCTATGTAAAATCCCAGTGCAACTGAGATTATTACAATTGTATGATTATTGTGAAAATTAAATTAAAAAAGTTTCCTACAATTGTATTTGTTTCATGTTTATATGGTCTTTTCAACAATCAGAATGTTCAAGGCCTTAGGAAAAATATGTTTCCTGTAGCCAAATAGGATTTTTTTACCACCATTATTTAACTCAGAATTTTGTTTAAATGAATTATAATAGTCTGAATAACATTTTCCAAGGTTCTCTATTATGAAATAGATCCAAATATACAATGAAATTATTGTTAATTACAGAGTAAATAAGAGTTCAGGCTCGTTTATTGTGTTTTTAATTTCTGCTCAATAATAAAGAACAAAATTAGTTCCCATGAATATTGTAGTGTTTTTTTTCAAAAGGTTACTTAATAATTAAGGCTGACAAACTTTTAATACATAAAGTTCAGGTTGTAAGTGTTAGAAATATTAACAAGATAGCAAAATATATATTCACATTATATTTGGCTTATTTTTCAGTATATATTTATATATATTTTTATTTTTTTATTGTGTACATTGGTTTAAAGTAGAAAAACAGTAGTAGGTAATAGGAGCAAAATATTTTTGTAATATGGAGGGAAATCTATATAAAATAATTGACTCAGCATAGGTATAAGTTGCAAAAATTAAATGAGGACATATAAATAAATATAATTGCCTTTGGTTATTATTTAAAGTATTTGAGTGGAAGTGTTAGATAATTGAGCTTTAAGGCTGGGTATTTTAAACACCAATTAATCAATACAAGTCCTCATTTTAACTCTCCTTATCTAGTGCAATTAGTTAACTCGCAATGTGGGGTTGATAAGGATGATGTGCAGCTCTGTTATAAATAATTTATGCTTAAAATATTACAATTATATTTATGCATTTGTAGGCAGTATGCAAAATAATGTAAATTGAGCATATCATTTTTAATTTTAAAAATTAAACTTACTTATTTTTAAAACCTTTTATTTTTATTTTGTGTCACTTCTGCAGCTCTGATCAAGCAGTACATTCTTCCTTTGCTACTGTAGTTACTCTAGGAGGATTCGATGTAAATAACAGGGGATGTATTAGTTCACACTGTTCCTCCAGGTTCAGTGGGTGACCTCAAAAGAAGTCTCTTAGAGCAACTCAGCAGCAAAGGAGGAATGTAGTGCTTGATCAGAGCTCAAAATGGAGTCACATCAATTTAAAATATTTAATAAATAAGTAGATTTCATTTGATTAATGCAGTAATATGCTTATTTCTCATTCTTTACCATATTGCATATATGGGAGTATGCATTAGTTCTTTAAAAATGGTAATTACATTGTATTAGCCATTTTCTCTACATTAAATCCTTCCTGTATATGTAGCATTGTTTGCTTAAAAAATATGGGTGGGTGAGGGGATGGAAATGTATGATAACATTGGAGGTATTGATTTGACACCACTAAGACAGACAAGCAGATTATGATCTTAAATAGCATATCAAAGCACCTAATTAGAATTTAGGAACTACTAATTTGCATAAAATTTCAACAGAGACAGTGCTCATTATCTCAGAAATGATGCATTTTATAAACAAATATCCGAAGCAACATAAAGAACATTTTTGCGCTCTTTAAGAAAAAATAAAAATAACTTGATTTCAGTTCTCTTTAATTTTCTCTATTAACATGAAGAGAAAAGCATTGTGGGAAATAAAATCTTGGGAACGTGCTCCTGACTCGACAAACTAATAAAGGAAGATTTAACAACTTTTCTAAAAATAAAAAAAATGTACAGCCTTATTAAATTGCAATTCAGTAAATTTAAGAGGGCTCTATTTAAGCAAACAGCATATTTTTTTTACAGAAGTTTTTTAGTTAGTGAACTTCTATCCAGAAGCAAGGTCTTCACTAACTAAAAACAAATTTACTGAATCGCAATTTAATAAAGCTGGTAGTCTGGATGGACCCCAAGGACTAACGTAAAGCATTCAAATTCAAATTTTACAGTGCACATTGTTCTTGGGATTTCAGTTAAGTCTACATTTGTAAATATATTTATTATATTTCATAATGTAGGTTTCTCTTAATATGTGGACACAAATCAACCTGCCCATGTGGCTTTAATATATTATTACTTAATATCTCAATTAACAAGGTCCATTCATTCTCCTTGTTACTCGTAGATTAGTTGCGTGAGAACAAAAAGTTTAGCAAAAAAGTACATATAAAATCTTTATAAACAATGGGCAATTATTGAAATATTAGGCAAATGAAAATATAATTGGGTTTTACACTGGACAGCTGCAATCTGTTAAAAAGTGCTCAACCTAATACAATTATTTAGGGACATTTTTATGAGAAAACAATTATTCCTTAAAGGACCACTGTAGTTCGAGAAAAAAGAGACTTGTTTGTAGAGTATGTACCAAACTAACAATATTAGCATCTGTATAAACCATGGGCATAAAATATCTTTTTGGAAAATCAGAATTTTTGAAGGCCCTGTGTATGAGTAGAGGAATCCATTTTGTGTCTATTACATAACATTCTGAGAGCTGGATCACGAAGGTGGGTTTTTAGCTACCAGTGGAAAAGGGATGAGGGAGGAGAAAACAGGAAAATGTCAATAGCCTTTGTTAGTTAATTGGATAAGATTGAAATTGACATTGCACACCTTCCCAGATGTAGGAAGTTTGCATCAATCGATGAAACTATAGCTCTCCTGAAATGTAAACTCCCCTCTCACACACACAACTTCCACAATGTATAATGTTTTTCCTAATTAAAAACTAACTTTATTACTTTTTCCTTGCTTAATTATGCTCTTAAAGTTACAATTTTCATATATGTATATACATACGTAAATAAATTAATATAAATATTTATATAAACACACATATATGTATATATATATATATATATATATATATATATATATGTATATATATATATATATATATATATATATGTATATATATATATATATATATATATATATATATATATACAGTGGATATAAAAAGTCTACACACCCCTGTTAAAATGTCAGGTTTCTGTGCTGTAAAAAAAATTAGACAAAGATAAATAATTTCAGAACTTTTTCCATCTTTAATGTGACCTATAAACTGTACAACTCAATTGAAAAACAAACTGAAATCTTTTAGGTGGAGGGAAGAAAAAGAAAAAAGAAAAAAAATGTGGTTGCATAAGTCTGCACAACCCCTAATAACTGGGGATGTAGCTGTGTTCAGAATTATGCGTTCACATTCCAAATCGTGTTAAATAGGAGTCAGCATACACCTGCCATCATTTAAAGTGCCTCTGATTAACCCCAAATAAAGTTAAGCTGCTCTAGTTGTTTTTTCCTGAAATTTTCTGAGTCGCATCCCACAGCAAAAGCCATGGTCCACAGACAGCTTCCAAAGCATCAGGGGGATCTCATTGTTAAAAGGTATCAGTCAGGAGAAGGGTACAAAAGCATTTCCAAGGCATTAGATATACCATGGAACACAGTGAAGACAGTCATCATCAAGTGGAGAAAATATGGCACAACAGTGACATTACCAAGAACTGGAGCTCCCTCCAAAATTGATGAAAAGACAAGAAGAAAACTGGTCTGGGAGGCTACCAAGAGGCCTACAGCAACATTAAAGGAGCTGCAGGAATATCTGGCAAGTACCGGCTGTGTGGTACATGTGACAACAATCTCCCGTTTTCTTCATATGTCTGAGCTATGGGGTAGAGTGTTAAGACGAAAGCCTTTTCTTACGAAGAAAAACATCCAAGCCAGGCTACATTTTGCAAGAACACATCTGAAGTATCCCAAAAGCATGTGGGAAAAGTTGTTATGGTCTGATGAAACCAAGGTTGAACTTTTTGGCCATAATTCCAAAAGATATGTTTGGTGCAAAAACAACACTGCACATCACCAAAAGAACACCATACCCACAGTGAAGCATGGTGGTGGCAGCAACATGCTTTGGGGCTGTTTTTCTTCAGCTGGAATTCGGGCCTTAGTTAAGACAGAGGGAATTATGAACAGTTCCAAATACCAGTCAATATTGGCACAAAACCTTCAGGCTTCTGCTAGAAAGCTGAACATGAAGAGGAATTTCATCTTTCAGCATGACAACGACCCAAAGCATACATCCAAATCAACAAAGGAATGGCTTCACCGGAAGAAGATTAAAGTTTTGGAATGGCCCAGCCAGAGCCCAGACCTGAATCCGATTGAAAATCTGTGAGGTGATATGAAGAGGGCTGTGCACAGGAGATGCCCTCGCAATCTGACAGATTTGGAGTGTTTTTGCAAAGAAGAGTGGGCAAATCTTGCCAAGTCAAAATGTGCCATGCTGATAGACTCATACCCAAAAAGACTGAGTGCTGTAATAAAATCAAAAGGTGCTTCAACAAAGTATTAGTTTAAGGGTGTACATACTTATGCAACCATATTATTTTATTTTTATATTTTTTCTTCCCTGAACCTAAAAGATTTCAGTTTGTTTTTCAATTGAGTTGTACAGTTTATAGGTCACATTAAAGGTGGAAAAAGTTCTGAAATGATTTATCTTTGTCTCAGTTTTTTTCAGTACAGAAACCTGACATTTTAACAGGAGTGTGTAGACTTTTTATATCCATTGTATATATATATATATATATATATATATATATATATATATATATATATATATATATATATATATATATATACATGGTTCAGTCACATTATTATGATCACCAGCTAATATCCCGAATAACCACCATGCGTAATACTGATAGCAGCTAGAAAGTGTGGTATAGTGAGTCAATAAGATGCTTGAAGGTTGGCAAGGGTATCTGGTGCCATGCAGACTGCAGTGCATCCGACAGCTGCTGAAGAGTGCGTTGTGGAGGATCCATACAGCGAACATGGCGATCAAGGTGGTCCCACAGGTGTTCGATGGGGTTCAAGTCCGGGGAATTTGGAGGCCAGGGAAGTACTTGGAAGTCTACGCCATGCTCCTGCAACCACTCCCAGGCAATTCTGGCCGTATGACATGTCGGATTGTCCTGCTGGAAGATCCCATCCGCTCCAGGGAAGACAGTGAACTTGTATGGGTGCACTTGATTTGCAAGGATGGATAGATAACCCAATCGGTTGAAAGGGCCTTCCAGAGGTATTAGTGGTTCCAGACAATGCCAAGAAACATTCCCCAGACCATAACGCTGCCGCCACCAGCTTGTGTTCTTCAAACAATGGTTGAGTGTATGTTATAAGAGGTATTGTGGCAACGTGCATCCAGTTCATGGAGCAGAAAGCATGACTCGTCAGAGAAGGCTAATCAGATGAGGTGCAATTTCTGTACTGTCATGCAAACTGAAGCTGTTTCTTACGAAGAACCCTCTTCAGTATGGGCGCAGTGACCAGCCGTTTGTTTCGGCACCCCATCCGCAACAGGGTTGGCTGTAATGTCATTTTAGACACACGTCTGGTAGCCCCCTGGTTTGTTTGGACGGTGAGCTGCTCAACTCTAGCATGTCAGTTGGCCCTCACACCCCTTTGCAGGCAGCGTTCACCTGATATCAATGGCATGTGGTGCTCCACAATTTTAACCCTTTTATTTGCAATGGTGTCGTTTGTCCAGTTACTGTACACTTTAACTACAGCAGCACAGGAACAGTTAACAAACTGCGCTGTTTTAGAAATACTTGGCCTGAAAGCCCACCAAGCCAGCTGACGTCAAAAGTAGGCAGTGGTCATAATCATAAAACTTGACCCTGTGTATATATATATATATATATATATATATATATATATATATATATATATATATATATATATATATATATATATTTATTATTATTATTATTATTATTATTATTATTTATATAAACAGTAGACTCTCAGTTAACCGGGGATTGGTAAATGCTGGATAAATGTAATTTCTAGTTGCTTGAGAGTCACTAATACTAGAGGCCTAGATGAGCTGCACATAGCATGCTCTGCGGTATATTTGTCAGTGAAGGCTGTTCTAGCAGCAGCAGCTTTCACTCCTCACTTACACACAGGTACGTTCGGCTGGCGGGTTCAGTGCTGACCCCGGGGAATGTAATGCCAGCACTGCACTGGGTCAATCACTCATGTCTGTCTGCTTCCAGGTAACACTGAATTGCAGAGATGTACAGTGGGTAAAATCGAGGTGCCTGTAAGTATTTTGTGGCCTCCTGGCTCCTGTAAATTTTTAGTTTTATTTAAATTACAAAATTCAATTTTTTTATGGTTGCTTGAGTATTCTGGTTGCTTGAGTTCCTTTAATTTTATTCTGTAATGATTTTTTTATTTTCTAATGAATTACCCAAAGCATTAATGAATCAGTGTACTAAAGCAAACACATCTCAAGAGGTTTCAAGCTAACAGCAAGTGTAAAGGACAGCCAAATTGGAATCTGAGGCACAGGCAGAGCTTGGTAAAATTAGTAATTTCACTAAAAATGTGTTTATTCTCATGTCTTACAAAGCTGCTAATGTAAGTTTGGTACATTTTTGCAAATATGTGAAATTTTCCACAAAATATAATGGTCCTTTAAGAATAGTAGTTTGGGTTTTTGTGGAAAAAAAAATATTTATTCAGAGAAATAACGTGCACATTCTGTGTTTGTGTGACCTCCACTTAATGCATTATACTGTCCTTCCACACTGAAAGGCTTGCAGTCTCTGCTAATAATCATTGTGACTATCTGGAAGCCTTAAAAGCGACCACTTGTCACATAGTGTTATTTTTTCATTCGGTTTGGTTTACATTGAATGGGATGTACATCGAATTCTCTGCTAAATGAATGTTCTGCTTAAGGCTGTGAAAACTCAACTCTTATTAGATATAGTTCTTTGAAATGACTTAAGACATTGAATGGCATTCGATCTGGATTTCTCTTAATGAAAATACAAGCTGTATTAATTTAACTTGCAATAATGGCTACTCATGAGAGTATAGTCATGAAAGTTTTGACAACCAATACGGACCCCAATCCCTTTTCCCCATCTCAAATTTTTGTTGTTTGGTCATTTAGTCGTGTCCGACTCTCCGTGACCCAATGGACTACAGCATACCAGGTATGTCTTCTGTCTGGTTGTGTTTATTCATAAGGTTTTCTTGGCAAAAATACTACAGTGGTTTGCTGGTTGCTTCTCTAGTGGACCGTGATTTTGCTGACCTCTGCTATGACCTGTCAATCCTGGGTGACCCTACATGATATAGCTCACAGCTTCATTGAGGTACACAAGCCCCTTTACCACAACAAGGTAGTTACCCAGAAAGGGCCATCCTAAATACTTGTATATATTTTTAACCCTCCTCGACATACACTTTATCACCAGCCTCAACATATGGAACCTACTTATTTTTCTTACATACCTAACACACGTACTTCTGTTCCTTCCTGATGGAGGCCATGAATATCTAATCACCTTTGTTTATACTTGCCTAAAAGTTATTATAAGAAAAGCCATGCATAATATGCCATAGTGCAATTAAAACATATTTTTTTCAGCATTATAATTAAAATCAAATGGTTCAACACTAACATGCTTTTGCAAGAGTTAGAAGGCACTGCAGCTCTTCAGTAATGTAAACACCCACCTTACACATACAACTTCCACCTACGGTCCAGAAGAGGCATCAAGCTAGCTGTATGATTTTTTTTCAGCCTTATTTATTCTCTTATAAGTTTGAAGTTTAGTCATTCAATCAAGTCCGACTATCAGTGGACTCCAGCATGCTAGACACATCTGGCTGTGCTTATATATGAGGTTTTCTTGGCAAAGATACTGGAGTGGGTTGCCAGTTCCTACTCCAGTGGACCGCAATCTGTCTGACCTCTCTGCCATGACCTGCCCGTGGTATAGCTCACAGCTTCTTTGAAGTACAGAAGCCCCTTCACCACAACAAGGTAGCTAACCAGAAGAGGAATGATGCTCTTAGTCAAACTCAAACGTTTCAAACACACACACATATATATATATATATATATATATATATATATATATATATATATATATATATATATATATATATATATAAATGATTGTTGGAGTGAACTACCTACTCATAAGATCCACAACATAAGCTGAGATCCCGATCCATGCTGGTAATAGCCAGTAAGCTTGAAACAGATGTACATGGATAGGATTCTCAGCTTGTGTAAAATCCAGCCTTGGCTTTGCATTAAAGCTGTGTAATACAGCAGGTATAAGCTTAAAGTAAGCCATGTTTGATATTGGCTATGGATTGAAGAGCAAGGCATTTGTGGGCACATTTGCATATCCCAGCTCAGCTTCCCAGAATGCAGTGTAAAAACTGTTTTTGTCAGGATTCTGGCAGCAGGTTTTTTAACTTGTTTTAGACTTCAAATGTCAACACAGATGTGCTATTTATTTACTATATATATATATATATATATATATATATATATATATATATATATATATATATATATATATATATATAATGTTTTTCCACTGTACAGTTATCCTGTACAAACAGCTCTTATTCCAGTCACTCATATAGAAATCAGCTATCCTGGTGGCTCCTTCATCATGACGCACCATTACCTCCTCCATCCTATTATTTGTCACTCATCTACCCCACTCCTTTGTATCACCTGCCCCACCATCTCCTTTAGGGGACATCTACTCATACAATATGTCTTGTACTTTCTGTAGTCATAGTATTTTCCCCATTTTCCCCTTATATATATGTTGGAGACTTATAAATAAAAGTTAAGGGACTATTGCGGTCATATTTTAAAATGTAATGTTTTGAAGAACTACATTTGAAAATATGGAACATGTTTCAACAATGTAAATAAAATAACACACCCTCTAATTTATTATCTTTTATATGCAAATGAGCTACTATGGAATCTACTATTCTGACTACAGTTCAGCTTCTTGAGGTGAGAGGAGGCTTTCAATACATAGGAAGTATCAGTGAACACAATGGAAATGTGGCAGTTACATCTGGCACTGCTCTCAGCAGGATTAAACAGAAGCTAGCAGTAAAGAATAATTGCACATTAAAGCTTCATAATATTATCATCATTAATATTACCCTCTATTCCGTGGAGCTATACAGGGGTTAAGTACAAGCAAAAACAACAAAAAAACACAATGAACACAATGCAAAAGAATAGAGGGCCCTGTTATTGAGCTTAAAATCAAACATACATAGAGCTTTCCCTAAAGCACCGGCACAATATTGAAAACTCACCCACTTACATTGTGCTTCTTTATTTTGCTTTCTAAAAGATTTTGCCGTTTATAAAAAAAAAACAATATAAAGATTGACAACAGTGGTTGCTTTTTATTATTATTAATAATAATAATAATAATAAATAATATTAATACATGCTTGTTGCAGTCAAGGACATCGCTTGACACCACACTGATCTTTAGTACACCCTGTGCCTGGCGATAGTGTCCCTTTAATGCACTATCCAATTCAAACAAAGTAGGTTTAGTGATCTAAACAATACATTAGCACATTTATAAGGTATTAATTCATATTAATGTGGATTTAAGAAGGATCATTGTTTTACTTTATAGAAACTCTACAATGATTATCTTGAAGGTGTTGTTAAATAGCATGAAAACCAGTGTGCAGCCAAGGAATTTACTTTGCATGTGTTTCTTAAGATCTATTTTTTTTCCTTTAACCCTGAAATTCAATTATTCTCTCATAAACAGAATAATAATTATCTGATTAATCCATGCCATGAAATCACTTAATTTGTCAGCAGCACCAGAGTAAAACTATTACGTGTTCAGTTTTCCACATTTATAAGTACACGGCACAGTAATTTAGTAACCTGAACATAAAAAGACTATGCGTTTCTGTTAAGTAGACTTAGCGGACAACTTTAGCGCCCATGCTTCAGCGGGAATTTAAAGATTAAAATACAATTGCTCATATGTTGTATTTTTAAATGCTTAGCAAATATTCTAATTATGTATTTAGCAAAAGTTGAAGATAAGAGTAAAGCAACAGGGGGGAAATTAAAAGTCATATAGGGCAAGACTTCTATTTGCATAAGAATACAACAGGAACAGTACTCTGAATGGCTAGTACAATGTATACTAGTTTGTCATTCTCTTTTAGAATAACAAAACAAACAGGATTTGAGAGTTAGATAGTATCTTTAGCAGTCTCTGTTTGTATCTGTGGGTTTCCATATCGGAACTGTAGAGAACTGTATGTTGCCCTGGAGCTTATGGTATAGGCCAGGGGTGGGCAAGTTCAGTCCTGGAGGGCCATGCACAGGCCTGGATTTGAGGATTTCCTTTCTGTGCACAAGTGAGTCAAACAGGGTGACTGAACCAGGGATATCCTCAAATACGTGCCTGTGTGTGGCCCTCCAGGACCGAACTTGCCTACCCCACCCACCGGTGGTAGTTGCACTTTCATTTAAGCCTATATTCATGTGCCATAACATTGTGTCAATAGAACTAAGTTGAGATCTTATCTGCATCAACACATTATTTTATTTTCCATAATCATATGGGAACATTTACTAAATTAGCATTGAGGCTACAATGGGGTACACAGACTTGCAATGAGAATGCACTGCTTAGTAGATATCCCTCATATTTAGATGCTATATGTTTAACAGTAAAATAATCAATGTAGCCTAATATGAGCTAATAACATTTGTAGTTTTGCTTACTTAGAAAGACGACTACACTTCCCATAATGCTTAGTGTCAATTATTTCCCGATTATACCAGACTAAATACACATGTGAGCATAGGTGTAGGAGCCAAAGAAAATCTGGGGAGGATACCAACTATTTTTAGAAAAAATCTTTTTTTATTTACCGTATATATAGAGGATTTAAATTTGTTTAGTTTCAACATTTCCTGACAGCTATAGATCTGAGGGGTGTGTTTATCTTTAGGTATATTTGAAGGAGAGATGTGGGAGGAGGGAAGGAGACAGGTGAATTTGTTAAATAATCAGATTTCTTGATACCTACCCCATTCGCTCACACATGCATGCAGTTTGCAACAATAAATGCAATCCCTGCTGCCCAGCAATGTAATAGGTGTTTACACACATATCATTTACCAAAGAATTGTGGATCCCTCCAGCAGTGGCTGTGATAGTTAACGGAGGGTCCCAGTGCAAAGAAATATTGCCCCCCCCCCCCCCAAGGGAATTTAACATTTTTCGGCTCTCCAGTACCAGTGCCCCCGCTAAATCCCCTTTTCCTAACAGCTCCCCTCCCTAAAACCCCTTTTGGTTCTTTCTGTTATGTGCCCACCACATGCCGCGAGCCGCCTGCTGGCTGCTGCATGATGCTACACTTGCCTCTCTTTTACTATGTAGAACCTGTTATGTGCCACTATCCTAAACCCTAACCTTAACCCTAGTCCTAATCCTAAACCCTAATACTAAACCTCTAACCCCAGTCCCTTAGAACAACGTGAACAAAGTCTGTGTTAGAGTGGTGGGTAGATAACAGGAAATGCCTCTCTTTCCATAGCTTGGACCCTCTCAGAGGAGGGCTCTGAACTTAAAAACTATTTTGTTTCTGGCTTAATTGTACCCAAAAAAATGATATTATTTATCAATGTACAGTGCTGCTTTGACACACGGGGCCATATGAAATAACGATTGAAGCAATGGAGATATAAAATACATGATATATACACCACCAAATAATATCATAACTGATATCAGAACAGCATTTAGTAGATATGACCCACTGTCTGCCAAATACAAAATGTGGGGCTTCTGTGCACCTTTACAACCCAAGACACACAGGTGTTATACAGTATAGCGTATCTCTAGTGGAATCTAAAATACAGCCTTTCTATTACAAATGATAGGTTTTAATGCTTGAGTCCCTTTTGTGAGTTAAACAATGGGGCAATCTGTTTATGGCTGAGCAGAAACAGCCTGGTCAAACCACCTCCCCAAGGTGCCCCGTCCATTACCAGGCACAGACCTTTAGTGGACAGACGGTTCAGCCATAATTAGCCCCTTTGTGAGGTATCAAAAGCCATAGCTGTGGGAAACTCCAAAAGACAATACAAACCTGATTGAAGCATACGTTACTAATGATACACCAGGATAAGTCTAGGTTTCCCATAGTTCTGTCATTTCTGGGAAGCTGCTGGCTAATATGACTAAGGGCCAGATCCACTAAATGGTACTATGACTATAGTCAGAGTATTTGAGTAAACTTGGCCTTATATCCTGCATTAACATTATTCAATTGTATAATATTTGTGATTTTTTATGAATTTTTATACCAATGTAACTTTTTTTTTTTTTCAAAAAAGCAATGGGGTATGTATAAATAGGATAAAAGTGTGGTTAAAAATCTCATTATTAGCCCAACCTTCAATATGTACGAAGCCCAATTATCATTACTGATAATGGGCCACTGTACATTGGAAAAGCTTCACATGATGAAGATGACTGTGATTGTGTCGGTAGCTTGAGGGTTACTAGAGGAGCTCAATCTAAGAACAAACAAAACTTAATAGGTTATTTTTATGGACAGGATAACCCACACTGAGAGCAGGATCTCTCTAATACAGGCTGCTGCGTTATCATGTCCATGGAAATAACCTATCAATGTTAGTTATCTGATTAAGCAACTCTACATATTGTTGTTGAGGGGGTGGGCATCCTACAGGTGCTTATTCTTACACTGAATTCTACTGTCAAACGTGCTATTTAGAGGAAGTTTTCAACAAAACTGAATAGACATATTATCTGAATCAACAGGTCCTCCCACTTCTGACAGCTTTTGTAATTCCCTTAGGAACAAAGGCAAAATGTCTGTCATCATTACAGCAGATAAGCTAAATATGATAATCTGTAGATCCTGGTGCATAACACCCTATCAATATATTGATTACATTTAATTTTAGGATATTAAAAATCTTCAAAAAAATGCTATTTTTAAAAACAATAAATAAATAATTATATAATGGTGCAGTGAACCCTAGGGACCAAATAAATAGAATTATAGGGTTTAGATTTAGGGTTAGGGTTATAGTTAGGGGTTTAGAGTTAGGGTTCATGTTTAAGGTTAGGATTAGGGCTAGGATTTCTGATCAGGGTTAGGGTTGGATTTTAGGTTTAGGGTTAGTGTTAATGTTTAGGGATAGGTTTAGGGTTGGGTATAATGTTAGGGTTAAGGTTAGGGAAATTAATTAGGGTTAGGTTTAGGGTTAGGGTTTTTGTTTAAGGATAGGGTTGGGGTAAATATTTAGGGTTAATATTTAGGTAAGGTTTAGGGTTAGGTTTAAGGATAGGGTTATGTTTAGGGATAGGGTCAGGGTTAATGTTTAGGGTAGGGTTTAGGATTAGGGTTAATGTTTATGGTTAGGTTTAGATTTAGGATTACAGTTAATGTTTTACAGGAAAGATCTGCAAAGACAATTTGAAATCATTGCAAATGCAGATTTATTCCACTGGAAAGATGTTAATTGTTAAACACATATTTTATCTGTTGAAAATACATTTTAGGTTTAGGATTAATGTTTAGGGTTAGATTTAGTGCTAGGGTTAATGTTTAGGGTTTAGAGTTAGAATTATTATTTTGGGCTATGGTTAATGTGTAAGGTAGGCATTAGTGTTAGGAGGGCCACCAGGGTCACAGGGGGCCAAGGAAGACCACAGGTGACTGAGGGGCCACAGGGGACAACAGAGGGCTGCAGGGATCACAGGGGGGGGCGGAATCGTGGGGGCCACAGGAGAGCCAAAGATGGCTGAGGGAGGGTTGAAGGGGGCCGCAGCGGCTGCAGGATGGCCACGGGAGGGCCACAGATGGCTGCAGGAGGGCCAAAGGGTGTCGCGGGAGGACCGCAAAGGCCACTGGAGGGCAGCAGCAAGCCCTGGCCTGGGGCCGTGGGAGGGCCACGTATGGCAGAGGGGGCCGCAGGAGGGCTGCAGATGGGCCTTGAGAGGGCGGGGGTGGGGGGCGCAGGAGAGCGCCAATGGCATCGAGAGAGCAGGAGCAGGTCCCTCCAAACTCGGGCCCCGTCGCTTTGCCACGGCTGCACCAGTGGTAGCACCGCCTCTAATTACACTGACTGGGTGTGGGCACTAGGATCTCCACTCATCCGATATAATGGTAGTGCCAAATCATACATATTGTAATAACTGGTATTAAAATCTCTCTAGTTTGCTCTGGAACAACAATAAAGAAGCACTTATGAGTTTCTCTACAAATTCCTCCAAGAACCCATTGCAGTGGTAATATTCGGCAAACGTTATTTTTTGGTTTAGAGAAAAACTTTCAGCAATTTCCACTGTGAGTCCAGGTCCTCATATTAAGGAAGGATTTCTTAGCAATGCAGCTGCGCAAACCTCTCTCATATAGTTATTCCAGTCCACAGTTTAGATGTAGTCCAATAAAAAAATATTGCTATTTTAAAGTCTAATTTATAATCTGTAAACCATGTGTGTGTTGTAACCATGGGCAGAGCTACTCTGTAATGCCCCTTATTATGTCCAATGTATCTATCACCTTCCAAATCATTCAGATTGTAAAGGATTAATTCGTTATATTTAATTAAAAATTAAAATATAAATAATACACAAGAAAACGTATGATTTTGGTTACAGCAAGTTAGTGTAATTTTTTTTTGTGTGGGGGCCTAGTGCAGACAGCTTATGAAATGTTTTTTAATGTTTCTATAGATAAGTAGATAATAGATCTCTCAGTATCTGGTAATATCTCAATGATTACAATGACAACTGATTTGCGGTGGGAGCCATTTTGTTTTTCATAGTTCTGAGGTAAGTTTAGTACTCTGACAGTTTTTATTTTTAATTTTAAGAAACAAATGCACAGCTGGAACCAATAGAGCCCATGGAAAACACACATTAGGAGCACAGTTCTCTGTGATAGCTGCTCCTCTCAGTTAGTTTATAAGCTCATACTTCTGTGGTCAGAACAAGCTGGTCTGCAGCGCTGACAACTGAACAGCAATCAGTCCCAAAAATGTGCAACTTAGTGGGGGTCCCACACTGCAATACTTATGTTTCCAATTTTGTTAAAAGAAAGTACAAAATACATGGGAAAAGTAGTGTTCTGTGATGAGATCTCTTTGGCCAACTCATGGGTCTTTTTACATATTATTCATTTACTAGTATTTACCCTTCATAAATGACTCAATTTCATTGGGAAGTTTGATGCAAAATAGGAATGTGAAAATATAATTCAATACAATCTTTATTTTCTTTTATTTATTTTCTTCTTCTTTGTTTCTTTTCCTTTGTTTATCTTCGCTCTTTTTCTCTCTATTCCCTCTCCTTTCATTTAATTCCTCTCCCTTTTACTTTTATCTCTCGTTCTTTACCAGTATCACTCTCATTTCTCTTTTTTTTCTCCCCTTTCCTCTCCCCTAACTCTCTTCTTTCCCATATACTCTCCATTTTCTTTCTCTTTTCCCCTCTATCTCTCTTATCCACTGTCATTTACTCTCTCCTCTCCTATCTCTATTTTTCTCCTTTTCTTTCTTTGCTCCTCTCCTTTCCTCTTTCTCTCTTCTCCACTTTCCTTTTCTATCTCGTTCTCTCTCCTTTTTCATGTCTCTCTTCTTCATTCTCCTTTACTTTCTCCTCTCCTGTCTCTCTCCCCTTTCCCGTATTTGCTACCCTTTCTCTCTCTATTTTTCGTCATCACTTTCTCATCGCCACTCTCCTTTTTTCTCTCCTCGCCTTTCTCTCTCTCCTTTCTATTTTTGCTCTTCATGCCCTTTTCTCTCTTCTTTTCTCTCTCCTCTCTCTCGTTCTCTCTCTCATTACCTTTCTTCCCACCTGTCTCTCTCTCCCCTTTCTGTCCTTGCTCTCCTTCTCTCTCTCCTTTTTTCTCTCCTTTCTATCTTTACTCTCATTTTCTTTCTTCTTTTTTCTCTCCTCAACCTTCTCGCTCTTTTTTCTGTCTTTGCTTTCCTTCTCTCTCTCCTTTTCTCTATCTATCTCTCCTTTCTGTCCTTGCTCTCCTTCTCTCTCTCCTCTTTTCTCTCCTTTCTGTCTTTGCTCTTTCTCTTTCTCCTTTTCTCTTTCCTCTCTTTCATCCTTTCTCCCATTTCTTTTCTTCCCACCCTTCTCTCTCTTCTTTCTGTCTTTGCTCTCCTTCTCTCTCTCCTTTTCTCTATCCTCTCTCTCATTCGCTCTCCCATTTCCTTTTTGCCCACCCTTCTTTCACTCCTTTCTGTCTTTGCTCTTTATCTTTCTCCTTTTCTCTCTCCTCTCTCTCATCCTTTCTCCCATTTCCTTTCTTACTCTTCTTTCTCTCCTTTCTATCTTTACTCTCATTTTCTTTCTTCTTTTTTCTCTCCTCAACCTTCTCGCTCTTCTTTCTGTCTTTGCTTTCCTTCTCTCTCTCCTTTTCTCTATCTATCTCTCCTTTCTGTCCTTGCTCTCCTTCTCTCTCTCCCCTTTTCTCTCCTTTCTGTCTTTGCTCTTTCTCTTTCTCCTTTTCTCTTTCCTCTCTTTTATCCTTTCTCCCATTTCTTTTCTTCCCACCCTTCTCTCTCTTCTTTCTGTCTTTGCTCTCCTTCTCTTTCTCCTTTTCTCTATCCTCTCTCTCATTCGCTCTCCCATTTCCTTTTTGCCCCCCTTCTTTCACTCCTTTCTGTCTTTGCTCTTTATCTTTCTCCTTTTCTCTCTCCTCTCTCTCATCCTTTCTCCCATTTCCTTTCTTACTCTTCTTTCTCTCATTTCTATCTTTGCTCTCATTCCCGCTCTCCTCTTCTCTCTCCCCTCCCTTCTCTCCCTCCTTTTCTGTGTTTAGTCTCATATTTCTCTCCTTTCCCTTCTGCCTCTTACGCCATCCCACAGCCGATGCGATGGGGCGGGCAACAGAGCGCCTGCGCTTAGCAGTGTTCTCATGCGTGACAGGCACTGTCTTTTATATTATAAGATGTCTGCACGTTATGATGTATACAGTAGGTGAAAACACTACCCTGTACAGGACCACTGTGGTTTGGGAAGAAAATAAAATTAACACCATTAGCAGTTATATAAGAAATGAGCATGAAAGGCTTCCATTTAGCAGAATGGTGTCATAGGTACTTCCATCTTGGACGCCTAGTGTGTCATCACAGCATATGAAATGAAGGGTTATTCTACTGGTATATGTTCTGTATTCATTTGTATTGTCAAGTACCAATTAAAAATAGCAGTCTTTCAAAGGAACTAAATAGAAATATTATGTGAATATGCATTTCATCCCATTCTTCCCATGAAATAGTGGATACCACTTAGGTAAAATGGTTAAAATTAAATACTGTAGTTTTTTATAACTTCGTAAAAAAATTTGGACCCTATTAAATATGCAGGAGTTACAGAGTGATTAAATTACAAAAGCCCGCAAGGACATGGCCGGAATCCAAATCCGTAATCCATGCTTCGGTGCGTAGCATTTCTGGGCGTGAACATGATAAATTATTCAAACGCCCTGCTTACGGGTTTAGACAGAGCCAATAGTAAAGGAGACGGTCATCATTACGTCACTAAAACATGGAGGTTAAATTTCAATCACTTAAGGTTTTGAAGTCTGAGTTGCGATCGGGCCCGCATTCCAAAAATCATGCAATATGAAAAAATCACTAAATATAATATTCTAGTCCATGCAAATCGGCACATTTAATAGGGCCCTTTGTCCATTATCAAGTGAAGTTCTTCGTAAATATGACACTTTAGGTCAACCATCAGCCTTACAATGTGAAAAATCTAAAGCATATATAAAATAAGCCCTCAATGCCTATTTTAATTTTATAAATGCTTCAAGGTATATAATAAAATTAGCATAGCCCATCCTGTTAAAAGTTAAAAAACAAATAAAACAATAAGGGGGATCCATGGGGTTCTCCCTGGATCCCCAACTCATTGTATTATTTTTTTCCTATCTACTCAGTATTATCAAGACATTCATTTCTCCATGATTTTTCTTTATTGATTATATCACATGGAAAATCTTGTTTATCACATCATCGTGGATATAACATATACCGTATATACTCGGGTATAAGCCGACCCGAATATAAGCCGAGGCACCTATTTTACCACAAAATACTGGGTAAAATGAGTGACTCGAGTATAAGCCGAGGGTGGGAAATGTGCTGCCTCCTGTGTCCCTCTTGTTCCCTCTGTGTCCCCCTCTTGTGTCTCCCTCTCTCTCCTGTGTCTCTTCTCCCCTCTCCCTTCCCTGTGTATCTTCCCCCTCTCCCTTCCCTGTGTCTCTTCCCCCCCTCTCCCTTCCCTGTGTCTCTTCCCCCTCTCCCTTCCCTGTGTCTCTTCCCCCCCTCATCCTCAACCCCCTTCTCAACCCCCCTCCTCAACCTCACTCCTCAACCCCCCATCCTCATCCTCAACCCCCCCATCCTCAACCCCCTCCTCAACCTCAACCCCCCTCCTCATCCTCAACCCCCTCCTCAACCTCCCTCCTCAACCTCCCTCCTCATCCTCAACCTCCCTCCTCATCCTCAGCCCCCCTCCTCATCCTCAACCCCCTCCTCATCCTCAACCTCCCTCCTCAACCTCAACCCCCCCATCCTCAACCTCCCTCCTCATCCTCCCTCCTCATCCTCAACCTCCCTCCTCAACCCCCTCATCCTCAACCCCCTCCTCAACCCCCCTCCTCAACCTCCCTCCTCAACCCCCCCATCCTCAACCCCCTCCTCAACCTCCCTCCTCAACCTCAACCCCCACATCCTCAACCTCCCTCCTCATCCTCAACCCCCCCTTATTCTAACCCCCCTCCTCACTCAATGCCCCGCCTCTCATTCTACCCCTCTTAATACCCCCCCCCCCCCCCCCCGTCCCTTTCCCCTCACTTACCTGCATCTGAAGCTCCTGCTCCGGCCTCCGCTCCTTCCGGCGTCTTGACGTGGCGGGCATGTGACCTCACGGCATTAGCATATACCGGGTGCCGGCATCACATGCGCGCCACGTCAAGACGCCGGAAGGAGCGGAGGCCGGAGCAGGAGCTTCAGATGCAGGTAAGTGAGGGTAAAGGGAGGGGGGGGGTATTCCCAGGGGTAGAATGGAGGGGGGTTAGAATGAGGGCGGGTTTCGAATGAGGAGGGGGGCTTGAGAATGAGGAGGGGGAGGGATAGAGACACGGGGGGTAGAGAGACACGGGAGGGTAGAGAGACACGGGGGGAGGGTTAGAGAGACACGGGGCGTTAGAGAGACACGGGGGGGGGGGGGGGAGAGTGACTCGAATTTAAGCCGAGGGGGCCCTTTTTAGCCTTCAAAAAACGGTTGAAAAACTTGAGTATATACGGTAATTATTTTTTTTCCAGCATAAAGTGTATTAAAAAAAATAATAATTGCAATACATTGAATAAATTGGGTGAGGGTCCCGCATCGAATGCACACTTCGTGTTTTAGCCAATCAGAGCATTGCATATTAATGACTATGTATTAACAAATTAGAACAGGCAGCAGTAGCCTTCTCTCATTGGTTAAAATTAACCAATCAGATTAATAGAATTTCAATTTCTACAGTCTGGTTGACTGAATGACAGCTATATAGTGATTGACAGCTAATCGGAAAAGTTATACCAGTGTCATAAGAGAAAGGTCTTAGTGTGGTTAGATAATTGACCTATAATTTTAGGTATTTTAAGTATAAATTACATGAAAAAGTCCTGCCTCTCTTCTAATTACTTTATCTCTGATCAAATAGTGTTAACAATTACTCTTATCTAGACTCACTAGGTATGCCCTTATGGTTTATGGCTACCACTATGCATGCTATGCATATTTTATACTTTGTGAGCGGATACATACTTCTGTGCTCTGGTAGAACAATATTAGAAGGAAATGTTCATGAAGAGTACTTTAATAAAAAAGTATACTGAAAAGTTGTTTAACTTGCTACAGACTACAAAATGATGGAACCCTGCAGTGGCCCTTTGAAAGGACATTAACTAATCAATACTGCTCTATGTCATCAAACAGAGCACTGAACATTTAATGGAATTTGTTTTAAAACATTTTTTAAATAAATGTATTTTTTTTTGTACTATTTAATAAGAGTTTTATATATTACTAAATGATTGCTTCTCTCTGCAGAGAGGTTCTGTAAGAACCATAAATCACAAGCATCCTACAAATGGTGATATAACTCTCATTGCTGGCCCCATTAATATGTAAGCTTACGCCTTTAAGGTATTTAGACATTGCAATCTCAAAGGAAAAAATGTAAAGACAGAACATTTAGCGGAAGCTTGTAATTTTTGGTCCATTAAGGACCTGATTAAATTTGCCTATAAACTCAATGGGGCATAGAACCCTGCTCAGGGTCAGTTTGAGTGCCATAAAAGCTATCATGCAGCATTTTAAACACCTATTAAATGGAAAAAGCGTCAAATAAAATTATTTTTTTACAGAATTTTCAATTTGATATTGCTCTACATGATGGTCCAGAACACTTCTAATTACATAAATGATCCTTTCATTCTCATTTTCTTACAGAATAGATATATAACTCCCGAAGGATACACAAATATTCACAACTCCGACCGCCTTTATAATACAATTTTCAAGAAGAATCTTCCATCTTAATCAAGTAACTTTTTATTGTTTTTAGCAGCTATAATAACTTGCAGATTTTTCCAACTACAGCAGAGACAATCAGGGAAAGAAAATTAAACTAAAAATCATGTAGACAAGTCTTCCAAACAATATAGTATTTGATCTCTCCCTGTCATTTTCTATTTTCCTAAAAGTGGAAAAAAAAAACTGAATGAGCTATTAAAAAAAGGAGTTTCAAGAAAGTCATTAAAAAAGAGGAGGGATTGAAAGAAAAAAAGTAAACTGCATATGCAGTAATTCATTTATGTGCAGATTATATTCAAAGATAACCAAATAACACAGTGCACTATTTACAAGGCTGGCATATCCAAGCACATTTGAATTGTTGCAGACGCAGGCTGCAGTTCTCTTACCCAGCAAACAGTCAAGTGTTCTTAATAGGAATTGCAGTTTCTTAACATCTGTTAGGGAACAGGGAATGTAAAGAGAACAATTTGAAACGAGATTGGTTTTGTTAAATGCATTTAAATTCCAAGATTAGTGGTGTTCTATCCTTTTCAATTAGCATTTACTTGCGAAAAGGTTACAGATGAAGGGTCTGCAGAAGAGATCGTAAGAGAGAGGGGGGTGTAGCTCCCAGGGCAGTACCCACCTCAATAAAATTAAGATATGCAGAGTAATGGCAAAGGACTTGAAGAACTTGGAACTTCTGCCAAACAAACAAGTGCATTGGAAAGAAATGTTATTTCAAAGGGAAAATGGTAATAAATTTTACTGAGCTCATCTGTTATTATATATTTGCCCCAAAAGAGGGTTTAAAATAAATGTTACAGATATATAAAACCAACACACAGCTGTATCATTTGGTGGAAGTTTGTGGGTTATTTATTTTCATTGTGTTAGGAAGTAGTCCAAAAAAATAAAAACACAAGAGATGGGATATCTTAAAAAGCACAAATACTGGATGAATTCTATAATTAAGCTATAATTATATATAGGCACAAACAAATAATAGATTGATCTACAGATGGACCTACAGATAGTTCTCTAGATAGCTAGACATACTGGCAGCAGCTTAGAAACTATTACAAAAGAACAGAACAATCAGAACTCTCTCTATATCCATCTATATATGTGTGTGTGCATAATGTCACAACATTGTAAGATAAGATTTATATGTTTCTCTCTCCAGATATATAGATAGATAAACAGATATGTATATATAATAATCAACATATTTAAATAGACTCAATTTCCTATAAGCAGTGCCCTAGGACAGTAGGAGCTCAAAAGGCGCCAGGCAAGAGATTACTTGAAATTCATATAGCAACCTCATTTCCAGACTCTATTGCATCACCCACTCATCTCCCTCTCTTTCTTTTTTTTCTTTTTTTTTTTTGCTTTTTTCCCACTTGTTGGCTCTGTCCATCCATTTTATCCTAATCTTCTACTCTATCTTTCCTTATTTTGTCCTTTATTATTTTCTATCCTCTAATTATTTTGTTGTCTTTCCCCCAAGACCTACAGGAATGCCATCAACAGACAATGAGCTAAATAATTATAGATGTAGGGATTTTCTGTTTCTTTTTACCTACCTTCATGGGGTAACTTCCCTGGTTGTCAGTAGTACACCTCAACTGTATGGTTAGAGATTCCACGCACTTAGGACATCGACCTATTAACTCAAAAACATGTTGTTTATTTCAAGTCTTTTTTTATATGGACCGTTACATATCTGGTATTGTTGTACCTGGGAGAGAAAAAAGAAAACAAGGATTCATGTAATGACAATACCGGAAATATCCTCTACAGCTAAAACAATTATACTCTTTTTTTGTATTATATTTTTACTTCTAACTATATTTACATTTATGTAATAAATATAATATATTTTAGGATTGTTTTACTCAGTTTGATATTGTCAAGCATACAATACTTATTTTACACTATTATATTATTGTTATTAATATTTATAAAACACTAGTATTTTACACAGCACTTTGTACAAGGGGAACAATGCAGTTAAAACATGTTCATGTTTAATGAGTAGAGTTTAAGTAAAACTCTAATAGCTAAAGGAAATGTTTGGTCAAGTGATGAAAAACGGAGAGGGAGATAAATAATACAATGATGGAGGAGGCTGGGTATCATTGTGAAGGCTGAGACAATAATCTAATATTTGTAAGTTGTATGGGTTATAGGTGTGAGTATTATCAGTGAGAGGCTTCTTTGAAAAGCTCTAAAAGATATGGAAGTCAGAGGAAGAGAATTCCAAAGGTTACAAGTGGCACAGGAGAAATCCTTCAGGTGAAAGTGGGACTAATAATGGAGATGGTTGCAGAATTAAGAGGCCGTTTGGAGGATACTTGGAGATGAGAGTATATATATATAAGGCGAGAATATGTTGTATGTTGGTGTCATGCTTTTTATTGTCATTCTGTAAGATATGTGGAGCCAACTGAAGGACTGACAGAGAGGGGTAGTGGAGGAGGAGTGGTGAGTATGGTGGATGAGTCTTGCAGAGGCACATGGACCAACATGGGGAAAAAAAGCTGATGGGAAGTGAACATTTATTTGAAATATTCAACCGGGGACAATATTGATAAGTGGATTAGAATTTGTTAAACTGGCAGAATTTAACTAGTGACTGAAAGTGTGACTTGAAAGAAAGTGCTGCATCCAGTATCACTCCAAAGCATAAATTGCTAATTCTGTCTTACCCCAGAAAATCAATTTAATTTGTCATTTATATGAAAAAAGCATAAGTAACTCACACCGAACATCAGCAACATGGCCCTTTCTTGGATTATTTATATTATTTCTAATGCAATGTATAATTATCATGAAATTAGCTTAAATTTTGTTTTTCCCTACAAAAAAAATGTTCATTAAACAAACAAAACAAAAAAAAGCCACTGTGCTGGAAACTGTACAAGCAAATAATTCTTCAACTGAAGCTTAGAACTACAAAGAAGAGGTTAGAAGTTAGAAGAAGGATGAAAGCAACCACAATTTAGGTCAAAAAAGGAAAGCCCATCCCTTTTACAGTTGTTCTTGTTATCACCTTCACTTAAAACACCTGTCTTCTGCTGTAATAGCAAAACAAAAGAAATATGACTGTCATTGCTTTGGTGTTGAACAACCAGCTTCCTGTAAGTTGTACGGTCAACAGTTTGTCTAACAGAATCTTAAGGTCCCTACGTAAGTAGAGAAATCTGTAAACACTCACAACCAGACATAATATTTAACAAAAAAAATCGATAGTTGTTTGTCATTACTCTTTTCTAAAATGCAAATTAAAAAGTTAAATAAAATGTAAATATTTTAATGGAATTTATAAGGCTGCTATGTGATCATTTTTATAACCTTGGTGGATTGAGGCCTGTATCGCCAATGGAACCTTTGTGGAAGTAGTTTTATCTGGAAGAAGAAAAGATGCAGATTGTACAAAAAAATCACAATTGCAAAAAATGTACATTTTATTATCTGGTCAAAATGTAAGAAATTGTGGTGAATATTTCATACAAAACTCTTACTAATATCCACAACAATGCAATAAATCAGTTTAATCTGTATCAAGTTTCCAATTTTTTTTTATCAAACTTTGGCTGTATTTTTATACACCTAGAGGGGTGGAAAAAAAATAATGTGTAGGCTGCCTTTGGACCCCAGGAAAATAAATCTGTTACTTTTTATTTTATTTTTCTGGAATCCAAGATCTCTTCAGATGTTGACTGTAGCCATGAAATTAAAATATGTTTGCTTCTGAGGAGGAAAGCTATGGTAAGCTTGGACAAGCTAGTAAAAAGTGAAGATATTACAATATCAACAAAGGTCTGCATTGTTTGAAATACAGTATTCCCAGTAGTAACATACAGCTGTAAGACTTGGGCCATAAAGAAGTCTGTTTGCAGTAAAATTAATGTCTTTGAATTGTGATGTTGGTGAAAACTATTTAGAGTTCCTTGGACTGCAAGAAGATCCAATAAACCAATACTTCAGGAAATCGAGACAAACTGTTCACTAGAAGGCATGATCATGAGGCTAAAGCTCAGATATTTTGGCCATATCATGAGAAGACAAGATTCCGTAGAGAAACTCTGATGATGGGAAAGATTGAAGCCACATGAAGAAGAGAACAACAGTGGCGGAGATGGATAGGTGGGGCTATTGAAGCAATGAACATGAGCTTGCTGGAACTCAGAGGGGCAATGACTGACAGATATACCTGGTGTGCTGCGATCCATAGGGTTGCCATTACACTGCTATCTTGTTCTGCTTTTACATAAATGATCAGTAGCAACATCAAGGCTCACTCTTCCAGTGTGTTTATGTGTTTTGTAAAGTAGTAAGGAGTCTTGGGAAGTGGAAATAAAATCAGTTAGCTTTTTCTTGCTTAGCACAAACAGAGCAATCAGGTAAATCAATTCACCATTTTTATGATTTTATTCACTGGAATAGTAGAAAAGTAGGATTTAACAGTGAGACCACTTATTTTTCATCCTGTTTTTGTATAGTTAAAAGTTAAAATATATCCTTTTATATATAAGATAGATCATTTTGGGCATTTAATGTCCATTTATTCTTTAATCTTTCACTACCAGAGGTGACACGGCAGTTCAATGTTTTGTAAAGGCTGTGATTCTGAAAGGGTTAAAATAAAACATGCCATTTTAGCACCATTAAAGCCCTGTTTTACCACTGTAAGCACTTCTAATCTTTGCTCTTCTGTAGAAGCATCATTGAAGTAGACAATGAAAATTAAACAGCAGGGGTGACAGTTCTCTTTTCTAACGATTCCTGGAAAAAAAAGAGAATAGTGGGGAATTATTTAATTCTGTTTCTGTACTAAAACATATTCGGATAAATATTACACTGCTCCAGTATTTCTGACGCTGCAGATCATACAGTGTAATAAACTGAATATAGGTTAATAGTATGCATGCCAGAGTATTGCATTAAATTGCTCTGCAAAAAACGACATCATTTCCTGCCACAAAGAAGATACTTTTATTTAAAGAGATAGTCTAACATTTAAAAAGGGTGCTACTTGATAGTCATTTATATTTTAAGAAAATGTTATTTTAATAAAAATGGCATTCAGGGTTATTCTGTATACAGTGGCAGAGCTAGTGAATGAAGGGGCCCAGTGCAACATAATTAGGGGGCCCCTTTGCAACTTCATTATACACCTTATAGGGGTTCAATACAAAGAGGCAAAATGATATGGAGAGCCAGATCACCCCCTATGATGATAAGATCACTTTTCTATAAAACAAATATCTGCCATTCTTATCTAATAAATTAAGATTCATCTTTTTTTGCCGGTAGCAGAGGGCCCCTAACCTGTTGTTGCCTCCAGTGCTTTGCACCTGCTGCACCAGCAGTAGCTCTGCCACTGCCAGGATAACTAGTGAAGGAGGAGTATCAATTAATGGAGTAATTACCAGCATTTTTTTCTCCTGTTAAGAAACAATTGACAATTTCAATGTTTTGTTTTTGTATGCTTCCCTCTCGGTCAATTAACACTAAATCCACATATTACAAGAATCAGAGGAGATCTAAAAAGGTTGAACTTATATACTATGTCACTACTATGTAGAAAATAGTATTTGAAATAAAGCACGTTTTTGAATAAGGACTGAAAGGTAAGAGTCTTTCACCCCATCAACAAACTCTTGTCTGCCATATTTCTTATCTTTCAAGCATATTATCACTGGCTCTCTAACTTTCCTACCAGAAAATACAGTGGTGTAGTCACCTGCCCACTTACCCAGGAAAACTAATTTATTTCTCACCCACTGTGAAATATAGCATTTATGTTTATTGTCAGAGCCATCTTTTCATGGGCCAGGGTGGGACTCCCCTGTCCCCCACAACCAATGGCCCTTCAGAGTACACAAGTGTATTGTCAGAGCCCTCAGGACTATGAGACTTTTTGGGTCTGACCACTGGACCCGGATGGACCTTGGCCATGTGGCTAGGTGGATCAAAGGGCTATTGTAATGGCCATAAGGGCATTGGAAACTGCTGTGTCACTTGCTGAGTTGTAATATTGTATTATGTGTTTTTCCCAAGCCCTAGTTATATGAGCTGGCCTCCTAAAGGCCCCTTTCCACCAGGTCATTTGAGCATAGGGGGCTCTGGGTCAATTTTCCATTATCTTATCAACCCCTGCTATGCCTAGAGCCTGACTGGAGATAGCTGAGGTCAAAGACGTCTCAGTGCCTAGCTGGCGAAATATACCAGCTGTCACAAAGCCCTTGGTGGAAATCCTAGCCCACGTGTGGGCAATTAAGGTATTTCATGGTGGGTAAATTCTGATTTGTTATGGCAATTGTTCTTTGATGTTTGGCATAAAGGAATGGTATAATGAGAGGTGATCTGACAAAGATATGTTCTGTTTGGGACACATATTTATGGTGTGATTCATTTAGAGGTTAAACTTTTATTAGTTTTACAGTGCTATAATCAATGTGTATATTCAGCCTCTGCTGCTACTCTATGAGAAGGGGGTTGTAGAATTGAATTATATCTGCATTTTGAACTGATGCTGCTATCCTAGTAGAAGGGGGTATATGGACTGGATGAGATATATGGGTAGGATTGGGCTACCTGGCCTTTTCAAGCCTACTGAAGAGAAGTTTGTACTGGATATGCTGAGCCAGTGATCCACCATAGTTTCTTATACCCTGAGGAAGTTTACATAAGAAAGCCGTTGGTTAGGAGAGGGTTTAAGCAGTGCTGCAAATATAGCATATTTTTTCTTATATTCCTATACAGAGAGTGTATTATTATAACTGCCCTTTTTAGGGCACAGAGATATACAGCCTTATTAAATTGTGATTCAGTAAATTTAAAAGGGCTCTATATAAGCACACAGCATATTTTATTTAGAGAAGTTTTTAGTTGGTGAAGACCTTGCTTTTGGATAGAAGGTCACTAACTAAAAACTTCTGTAAAAAAATATGCTGTGTGCTTAAATAGAGCCCTATTCAATTGGCCGAATCGCAATTTAATAAGGCTGCTAATGTTTACCATTTGGTACTTTTAGTAGCACTACATATGACCCCTCAATATTCTGTGGTGATACAAGTTATATCCGCTACATTTTAAGTCTATCTTATTTATTGGATTGTCATTGTGCCATTCAAGTACTGGATGCATTAGAGATACAAAACAAAAAATTATCTTGTGAGTATAATTTTATATATTGTCAAACAACAATACTTTTTTGATGTATTTCACCATCTTCAGAGGTATCTGGCCTCCTTTTTTTTTTAAGTTTCTTTCTGGTTTATGGTGATCCCATTTGGACCAGGATTACAGTGGATGGTGGCATAAGAATAATTCCTAGCAGAGAATTTCAGTCTTCAATTAAATTATATTTTTCTAAGAACCAAAGAGGCCTTTTTCTAAGATGACTTTCCCATTTCCATGAAGGATACGTACTATTCCCATCCATTTATTATTTTGTTTGTAATGTAGTGCGCCTTTGAATAGTTTGTTTGTTGTTGTGTGTAATGGTTTATTGTCTTACACCAAGGTGTGAACCCACGAGGGTGAGGTAGGTGTAAGGCACAGACATGAGGCCTGAATCAAAGTCTGGATTAAGTCTTAGGAGATGGAATTGAGATAACTGCAGAGGTGGTTATCTCAGTTCATCGGCAAGCAGGGGTTAAAAATAGTGTTATTTAAAAAATATATATATATACTCTGTGTAATACTCTGCCTACTGACTTCTTGTTTCTGTTACATAGTCACAGAGTTGTTACGGTTAACCGCCCCCCCCCCCCCCAAAAAAAAAGCACTGAAACATTGCCAATTGTCTCAATGGGGAAAAATCTTCCTGACCCCAGATAATGGCAATTCCTCCCCAGATCAGGATCTCTAGTTAAGCAGAATAACTCTCCATTTCTATTCAAGAACATGTCCAAACCATTGTTAAAGTTATCTATCAAAGTTTGCTTTTACAACCACCTTTAGTACAGAACCCTTTTCTTTCTTTAAGGTGGAATCTGTTTACTTCTAACCTCAAGGGATGTCCTCTTGTCAGTTGAAAACCTCTTGGCACAAAAAGCTCCCCTGACAAAGCCTTATATTGACCCTGGATATATCTACATAAGGCAATCATATTCTCTCCTAGGCTCCTTTTTTTCTAGAGACTGGTGAAATAGCACAACTCCACCATGCCTAGTATGAGGAAGTTAGTTTGCAGAACTTGAAGCTAGTATCTTGCCAGGCTACCAGATTCAGATTCTACTTAGTATTTCTCTTTATGTAAGTGAAACATAAATTATAAAAATAAGCTTAAAGTTAAAACGACTCTCTCTTTCCCTCTCTCTCTCTCTCTCTCTCTCTCTCTCTCTCTCTCTCTCTCTCTCTCTCTCTCTCTCTCTCTATATATATATATATATATATATATATATATTATATATATATATATATATATATATACACATATATATATATATATATATATATATATATCATCCATATGTATGTTTACTTTCTGATTTTCTATTTTTTTTGGTCCTATTCCTTGTTGACATTCAAGTGGACAAGGATTGTGGTCAGTTTTATTTGAGTACACATAAAATCCAATTTCTATGAGCAAATAGGTGTCTAGAGATAATCTGCTAATGGGAATTGAATAATATTTCTGAGTTGTTTGAGATAGACCTGCAGATGTCCGAGCAAACAAGGTATTATGCAAATACTACAGTCTATTGTTGTGTCGGAGGGGAGAGAGAAGCTTTCATTTTCCTTACTCTAATCACTTGTATCAAAATTTAGTTTAAATTCCCTATGACTACTTCATAATGACAGCTATAGTTTTTTTGTAATTTTTTTATAAATATACATTGACCAAAACATGATAGTTGCATGACTTTATCCATGGCATTACTACTGATATTTTAGAAGAACATTCAATGCCCTCCAGAATTATTTGCACACTTGGTAAGGACGAACAAAAAAGGCCATGAACAAAATTATCATCAATTGAAAATATGAGAGATAACCAACATTTCAGGGAGATAAAATTATTCAAAGATAAAAAAATCTTTATAAACATTAAAACACGTCACAATTATTGCTACTCCTAGAAACTGTTATGCTACTGTTATGAACAAATCTAATTGACATATATTTCCAAAATATTCATTTATTTTTTATTTTTATGCATTCAGAAACTATTAAAGGAATATGGAAGTTTTCTGAATTTTACTAGGTATTTATTTGTTTTTATGTACTTTATTTTACTAGAAGTATTTAAAAGCTCTGTTTTTACTGCCTAAAATGAAACAAATCTTACCTGCTTGGGTCTGCCCTCTGCAGCTCATGAAAACACAGACTCTGTAGTACTTGTTGTACTACCAAATTAGTGACCATCTCTATAGTAACATGCTGCTGAGACATGGTCCCTGATAAACTAGGATACTATCTAGGATACTATACTGCACACCCTGCCGTACAAAATGTGTGTCTGCATATGCAGCAGAGGACAGACCAATATAGGAACTGTTTGAATTTAGGCATTAAAAACAGACTTTGTAAGCACTTCTTAATAAAACAAAGTGCATAAAAGTAAATAGATACACATACATACCTACATACATATATGAGGTGACATGAAACACACAAATTAAATTATACAAGAGGTGCTGACCTACATAAATCTGGCAAAGGCTATAAAAATAGCTTCACATGTGAAAATACCTCCTCTATTAGAGAAATAATTAAGAAGTCACAACTGGAGATGTGATGAACCTGCATGAAGAGGACAAGCCTAGCAAATTTACAAAAAGTGTGCTTTTTTATGCATCAGACCCACAATACGGAGAAGAGTGCTAATTGTTTGTTCGTGCAGCTGCTTGTCTGTCCTAGGTGCTGACTCTGCCCAGTTCCATTTGCTTGAATGATTTGCACCATGAAATAGCTCACTGAATGTGTGATCAAACCTTTATCCTTATTTTCTAAGCAGCTGCTTGTTGGAGCCTCCAACTTAAGCAAGTAAGTAATAACTATTAAAGAATATAACTTTCAAAACTCTATCTAATGTTGCATAGCAATTATGGTGAGTTCCATGTCTCGTTCAAGTGGTTCTTAAACTTACAGAATATCCATAGAAAATTGGTAATTATAGAATATACATAAACAAATTCATAGATGTAAAGATTTAAAGTATATCCTATTTTGGCATGACAAGGAAAAATACTAAAAATATCCAACCACTTTCATTGATAACAGAAGCAAATTAACAGAATCAATAACGTGAATCAGATAATATTCACATATTTTCTTTTGATACTTTGTTTGGCGGTATGGACAGTGCATCTGGAACCCAGCTGGAGTGTATCGTGACAGGCATACATCTCCACCCGCACAAACGCCCACAGAGAATCAAAACTGGAAGCTGAAAATATATACATATATAATTATCACTATATGTGGTTGAAGAACACAGATAGTCATGAGATAGCCCATTCATGGAACAGTAGAATGCATCTCACTGTTAAAGTAAATAACAAAAGAAATACTTTATTATGTATGTATGTACAGTATAGCAAATTGTCATTTTATTCAAGTAAATCTTATATAAAATATAACTGTAGTTTTATTTTTCAGAAATATTATCAATCCAAGTAAATTTTATTTAAAACCTAATTAAAGCTTTTTTCATTGGGTAAATGACTTCTAGAATTAAATAAATGAATTCATACCTTTTTTGCTCAACACTGCATATTATATGTTATTAATTAAAAAGTAAATTTTATTTATTTTAAAATTCTATATTTTTCTCATTATTTCTTCTGGTTCTTCAAGCTGCAAATGCATAATTTATTAATCCATGTAACCTTACCCAATTACAGGATAGTCATACCCATGTCTTAATTCCCTTACTGTCTATATTTGTACACTAATATCCCACCATCCATTACACTGGCTCCTCCTATTTAAAGGCTGGAGGAGGACTTCTCTGTCACAAAGAGTCTCATTTTAAATCTATTTATGGAGCCCTTTAATGCATTCATGTTTATTTAATGCTATTGGCTCATGTATTGTGTCTGAATTAAGTACTTTATGCAATATCAACCTCTATATTTTGATATTATATATTGCTTTTAAAATTAAAAAACAATAAAATCAATGTAATATCATTACATAAACATGAAACCTGTAACAGACAGGCAATATATTATTACATTGTTCTATTAATTGGTGAAACTAAAAGAAGATTTTCTGGCTTTGTAGGGAAATAAATAATGCCTTCTGATTCCATGTTAAGTCCACTATTTAAAATAATTTCAACCTTCAACATAATTAACTGCCCTTCCTAGCAAATCACCAACCATCAGTATTTGATTTTATGGAATGATTACAAATCTTTAGTTTTCTGTAAAAATATTAATGGCAACAGAAACTTCCTGTCATTTCAGCCTGGAGTCACATTATGGTTTAGATCTACCTTGAATTAAATGTAGACTCAATTTTTCTATCATTTATTTAAAAGAACATGTTGGTTGTTTTTTTTATTACATTTTTCCAAACACGGATAAGTAGATAAACAAAAATTTGATAAAGCTTCTTCTTAGTTTGTTTCTACTTACAAGTAGTGGTAGAGGAAACACTTTGCTCCAAAGAGATGTTTTGTATATTTGACACCCCATTTTTATTTTATCAATGTCTTCGACATTGAAAGAAAAATACACAAGGAACCAGCAAAATGGAGACATAAATGGGGATGTAAAACTGGATTTTGCCAATAAATGTTGAACTTTATTCAACATTCAGGAGTCTAAAGGCCAGAGGCAATTTCTCTAAAAAGACAGACTTTCCGTTCAAAAGAGGGGCAGTTAGGAGTTATGCTATAGTGATCTTTTAATAAAAAAAAAATATATTTTATGTTTCTATTTTTTTATTTTTCAAGTCTGGTTTTTCAGTTAAGCATACTATAAATATCAGTGGCTCTTTAAGGATACAGCTTCTACCTCCCACTTTTCCTCCTATTAAAATACAACTGTGGTCATGTATTTTGAATATACAGTTTTTTTAAAATGGAATGCAGTATTTAAAATGAAAAATAAAAAAAATACACCATGTAATAACATATTTTTTTTATATACAATAACGTAGCTGTGGTATCTACTATTTTGGTTTGTGATGATTCACTTCATGAGGTGGGAGGAGACTAGAATTGCACAGGAACTCTCTACACACAATGGGAATGGTGCATCTACAACTGCCAAAGCTTTGTGTAGCCGTAATGAAAAGCTCATAATAGACATAATCAACTATCAAAAGAAGATAGATGTCTGCCAAAAAGAATGCTTTGGCATGAGAGATAAGAAAGCAGAGGCCGTGTTTATTTATTATTTTTTTAATTTATTTATTTCTAAAATACCTTTTGACCATTATTAAGTTCGTTACTAGAAAATAACTGCTCTTTAACATATAATTTTGCACAATGAGTTGTACGATAGCATTTCTACAGGGTTGGAGTCCGCGGTATCAAGGCTCAGTCACAGTAACGGCACATAAAACTCCAGCTTGCAACCTGCTTTCCAGCAAAGGACTCGTACGGCTAGGCCCATCTTTCATGAATTTCCCTTCCCCTGACAGAAATCAGCAGGGTAAGAATAAACTGCATAACATATCAGCTCCTGAGGAAAGAACATGAAAAAGACTTTCTATCACTTAATGAAAAATAGCTCCCCTTTTTGGGCAGAACTTCATAGGCTGCAATCAAGCAGCGGCTACCCCCTTCTTGACGTGCAATAGAGTCAAATCAAGTCAGCATCTATTAATAATACTTCCCCTGCTCCTTTCATTTCTCTGCATGTCCTACCACTGTCAGGCCCCGTGATGGAGCAGAGCCTTTATCTCGTCCGAGTCTGCTCTGTCAGGGTGATAAACAATTCTAACAAGAATCAGAATAAAGATCTTCCCAGTAGACTCCAAGAGATAGAGCCCTTTCTCATTTTCTCGACGGAAAAAAAAATTTAATCTAGCGGTTCTGCTTTTCAAGCGTCACATTCAAAGAGATGCAAATTTGTCAGTACTGAGACCCGGGCTGACTCCCTGCTCTGCGTGAATGTCAAAGGGGAACTCGAAGACTTTGACATCTATCCTTTTTTTTTTCCCAGATAGCCCTAAAAATGCTTTGTACTCTGCGTTTTAGCAATTTTCATAAGTTTTTGCTTCTGAAATAAAATAGTGCCGTGGGGAAGTTAAATGGGGAAAGTAAAGCAGGTGCTGTAATTGTGCATAACTACGGCCATTTATTTTTAACCCTTCCCCTGCTAGTGCTGGGTAATTTGAGTTGGCAACCAATATAAAATTTGATCTGAAATTTAAATTGTTTTAAGCGGAAGCATCCATTGCTGTATATTGCTGCAACTGTGTGTGTTCAATATACGCTAATATTATAGGCGTTATTAATGTTTCTATATTTCTTCACAACATTCTTAACAGTGTTGATCGCCCAGTTCAGTGATTTTCAGTGTATATTTTTAAATTTTCTGGCAGAATTCGCTAAACTTTAACCACAGAGGTGTGAAGTGTTTTAAGTCCAATGAGACTTCTTAAATATGATTATTTAGCCTAGTATTTTTGGAAAAACAACAATTCACACATAGCAATATGGGAAAAGTAAGCCTGTTTTACTGCAGTGCTGCAAAGCAAAAATTTTGATTTTTTTCACCAGCATATGTGCATAAAGCAGAATCTAAACATGGTCGACTTTGGTTTAATTAGGGTGATATCATTTTCAAGATAACAGAATACACTATATTTATCAAGTGTGGCAAACATGGGCCCTCATTCAATTGCGATTTGGCCAATTGAATAGGCCTCTAAATAAGCACATAACATATATTTTTTTAAAGAAGTTTTGCGTTAGTAAGCATCTATCCAAAAGCAAGGTCTTCACTAACTCAAAACTTCTTTAAAAAATATATGCTCTGTGCTTATTTAGACCCCTATTCAATTTATCCAAATCGCAATTGAATGAGGCCCATGGGGTATACGTATAATTAAACTGACTTAAAACATATGTTCTATGGGAGGTATGTATCAAGCAGTGGATAAACTTCAACTTTGAGGAATATCCCCTACAGAAAACATAGGAAATTATATATTTAACTCTACTTTTTTTTTCCCCACTATGTTTTCTTCAGCATAAAAAGCAAGGTTTTATCTTTTTGCTGAGTAATTGTCTTTTAGAGTGCAAATGGTTAGACTGCTTAACAATTGATTTATTTACAGTAATATGGATTTTTGTCAGGGATATTTATATTAGATATGTCAGGATCTCTGCCATTTTGTTAACGATCCAAATTGCTGTTTTGTTAAGTGGGTTTAATATATTCACTTCATATTTCCGTTCTTGCTCTCTTTTAATGCTTTCTAATGATCAAGCAGTACTAATCTCAGAGGAGATTGGGATATTAGTAAAACAGTGGGATACACAGCTCTTTAGACAAGCTTTTTTTAAGGGAACCTATGGTTTAGAGAATTTAGATTAATGGCTTAAACTATTAGTTGATACAAAGTGGCAAGATGTTTTACACTCACTTTGCTTTTGAATTAGCTTGATTATTTTTAATGCCCAACCGTCTAAGCAAGGCAGCAAATTGACGAAGAACTAGTACTTACCTTTGCTTCCAGCATTGCGCCGGGGAAAAGGTGGAGCAAACAGTTTCCTCTGAAGTTATTTTTATGTTGCATTGATGTTAGTTTTCTAAATTTCCAATGAGTACTTTTTCATGAACCAAAAAACTTTTAAACAGGTCATTGCCAAGTGCTTCACAAGGTTTCTCATTTTCCCTACACGCGGCGGTTTTCATACATTAGGGACGTCCTGTAAAATATAGACAGTTACATATCTACAAATATTGATGGTTAAGGCAATGTTTCGTTTCACAATTTTTTATTATGGGGTGGAAGAATTTAATTTCAATTTTAGTTCTATATTTTGACTGAAAAAATATCAGAATGCGCAAATTTATTTTAGAAAATAAAAACACAACCTTTAAATTCTGCAATTTTTTAATGCAATATATCTTTACTGTATGGCTCCATTTTGCTTCCCTGCTGCTGCCTGCTACCTTTTCAGGTAGGGGTGTACTTGTAAACAAATGAGCTTTAGTTTAATCCTGTGAGAGTGCACTGGCCGATGTTACTGCCACATCCCCAACATGAAGAAACTTCCTGTATTTATGAAGTCTCCACAGGAGGTCGTACTGCTGAAGCCAAAATGGTAGATTCTACAGCAGCATAATACTTCATAGACTCAACTGTTATACCTTAAAACATATTTCATACTTTTAATTGTAGTTCTTTATATTAGTTCATTAAAAAAAATATCACCACGGAAGTCCTTTTCGGACAGGCACTGACAGAGCTTGTGAGGAGGGAGATGTGAGATACCTCCAAGTTTTAATGTGAAATGTGGATTAAGGTGTTATAATGATAGGACAAAATAAGAGGTTGTGATTTGTGCTGCAGTTCTGTTTTACAAGTCGTTGCACAGACAAAGGTGTTTTTGCTGCTGAAATAATGGAGTTTTTAGAGTCTTCAGAGTGTTTGCATCCTTCTGAGAAATGTCTATATATATATTTAGACTGACCAGTTGAGCTATTGGAACATGCTGTGCATTACATATGCTCTTGGGGATGTGGGGATATAGCTCAGTCATACAATAGTGGCTTGCAGTATATGCAATCTATAATTTGATTCCAGGTGCCATTTTTTAAATGTTGAGTTCACAGAGTAAAACAAACAGATAACACGTATAATGCATTGACAGTCACTGTCAATGACTCTTCTGTTACGCAAATTCAGAGTATCACTCATACCACACAACACAGCAGAAGATCATTTCTCCTGTGAAGAGCTGACATAGGATAACTCACACATCTGCATCAATTCCTGAGTTAATGAGAGATATGAAGAGAGCCCTGCAGCTGCTTGTTTCTCTTAGTGGATTATGCATGTTCCCATTCACTTGATTGGCCACATGAAGCCTCAATTTTCCTGCTTATGAGCAGGTTTCAAGGACTATAAAAGCATTATCTAATAATAACAATAACTAAGTACAGTATTTACGCTAATCTAATGCTCATCTTTTTCAGAGAAAATCGGGTCCCAAATTTGGAGGGCGCATTATATTCAATGGCACACTAGATTTGATGGCAAAAAGGAAACCACAGGAACTACTGCAACACCACCATCTCTCGCTTCCCAGCTCTCTAGAGTGGGTGATCACTGGAGGAAGTGGCACCTAGAGAGCCCCAGCACAGTGGCACACAGAGCCTGGCACCCAGAGAGCCCCAGCACAGTGGCACACACAGCCTGGCACCAAGAGAGCCCCAGCACAGTGGCACACAGAGCCTGGCACCCAGAGAGCACCAGCACAGTGGCACACAGAGCCTGGCACCCAAAGAGCGCCAGCACAGTGGCACACAGAGTCTGGCACAGAGAGAGCCCCAGCACAGTGGCACACAGAGCCTGGCACCAAGAGAGCCCCAGCACAGTGGCACACAGAGCCTGGCACCCAGAGAGCGCTAGCACAGTGGCACACAGAGCCTGGCACCCAGAGAGCCCCAGAACAGTGGCACACAGAGTCTGGCACCTAGAGAGCCCCAGCACAGTGGCACACAGAGGCTGGCACCCAGAGAGCCCAAGCACAGTGGCACACAGAGCCTGGCACCAAGAGAGCCCCAGCACAGTGGCACACAGAGCCTGGCACCCAGGGAGCGCCAGTACAGTGGCACACAGAGCCTGGCACCCAGAGATCCCCAGCACAGTGGCACACAGAGCCTGGCACACAGAGAGCCCCAGCACAGTGGCATACGTTGGTAACATACCATAAGTTGGTACCATAAACTCACTGTTCAGTACTTCTTGTACAAATGACAAATGCGCATTACATTCGGCAGCCAAAACTTTTTTTTGATTTGTGGGTTCCAAATTTGGAGTGCGCATTAGATTTGATGGCGCACTAGTTTTGCATAAATACAGTAAATTCCTGATTAAACTTTAAAAATGTAACCGGCTTTCGCACATATTTTCTAAGCCTTTGACCTTTGTGCACATTAGTTGTGGTGAGTTCAATATCATTAAGTAAGACAGTGTCACACTACCAGGACTCCTTTCCAATGTTATGGGTATCTCAATGGGAAATCCATACCACAAAATACCCTTCAGATGAACTTTTTATCTATGATGAAAATACACTATGTAAAACTAATTTGATTTAAATGTGTTTAATACACATTTCCTAAGTCAATACGCCCAAGACTTACTTTATATTATAAGCTGTAAATTATCGTTAACATATTAATGCAGAATGTTTTGATTGTTTTAACTCACTGCTTCCATAATAGTGCACTGGCTTCAGTATGAACTTAGAAAGTACACATCAGACCTGTAATGCTCTTTACAATGTGATGGGTATATACTGATCTAATATTGTAGCTTTCTGAACTTTAGTGCAATTTTGAGACACAGAGCAGTGTTAGACTTGGATGGTGTCTGAGAGAGAGAGAGAGCTTGGAGGAGAGAACACAGTCAGGAGATATGATAGAAGCATTCAAGAGGTCATGATTTGAAGCAAGAAGGTGAAAATGCAGGGTTAATGTGCATGGTGAAGTAGAAAGTAGAATAGCCTTCCAGTGGAAATGGTAGGGACATGTGCAATAAATACTTCAAACATGCCTGAGCATAAGGCCATCCAGGGAGACTGGGCATACCAGATCAATGGTTCTCAACCTTTATGGTGCCAGAGATCGGCTGTTGACCAAAGACTGCCTATGAGATCCAAACCATTATTACCAGATCAGTTCTTAATTAATTATTTTACTACTATGACCATGACATGTTTAAGAGGTCAGTCTCTTCTCAATATCAGTATGCCACATCCAATTAATTTATGTTCCTCAACACACCCCTCATTTTCCTATCTCTCTGTGGCCAATAAGATCCCAATAACGGGCTGTTGAGATGGTACTTTTCTATGCCATTAATTTTTTTTCCGTCAAATCTCGCATTTCTATGAATGTGCGGCTCTTATGTAGTAAATCCTTATATGAACCAATTTCACAAAGGTTTCTCAAGTCTTATTTACAAAGACTAATAGAAAACTGAGCCTCTTTAAAGGGCAAGCTGTTTTTCATGCAATAGAAATGTACAAATCAGGTACAATATAAACAGTAGCAGATGGAGAGCTCTGCAAGGTGGACCTCTATATAAGAAGATACATTATATACACAGGAATGTACAGCTGAAAAAAGCCAGCTCTTTGTGTGGGGTCAAAGGGTACCGGAAGCACAAAGCTGATTGCTAAAATAGGAACAGGTTTTACTCAAGCTAAATGAGATTGCAGAGAGGATAACCCCTGCAGGACTGTCTGCCATACGATCTGGAATGTATATACACAAAAATAAATATATTTATATAAAAAAAAACATATTGATCCCTTTCTCATTAACGGGCAATTGTAATTTAGAAAAAACTGCACGTTTGGAAATATGTGACAAGCTAGCGAGTTTGTAAGCCTATCGCATAAAACCATTTCTACCAGACATTAGGGATTGTCATGCTTGTCATGCTTCCTGTTCAGTGCATGACAGGGAAGATACAGAGAAAGCAAAAAAAAAAGGCAATACCGTCAATTTGTAGTGCTGTGGTCTGCTTCTAGGCATGTGCAGGGGAGGGTAGTGTCAAATACTAGTTGAACTCACTCTCCAATGAGACCACAAACTCCCTTCAGCTACCTCCATTGCTGAAAGTGGCAGAGTGTGCCCTCTGGGGATCCAGGACAGCATGCAGCGCTCTAGAAGCCCCTAGACAAACATACAATGTTCTATAAAAATGTTTTATGCTCATGAATCACACCGTTTCTAATGCAGTTTGTTTGTTTTTAGTTGCATACAGAAGAAATGCAGTAGCTCTTTAATTAAAGAAAAACACCAATGTATAAACTCCTTAGGCTAATGATAAAGGAGCCCAATGGTGATATCCACATGTAAAAAAAAAACATTACAGTGTCGTTGGCATTAATTAGCAATTATTACACTCAAGCACAAAGACAAAAGCAAGGGCTAAGGTTGAGAATCAGATCAACTGACACAAAATACAAACTTCAGAGTGAGAAAATCTATTTCTTAAATCACAATCAATTGCTATGTATAGTTTTAAATTATACCATATTTGGAAACCTTTGCTGTGTTGTTTACATTTTTACTGGCTGAGTTTGGTTTCAAAGAAACAAAAAAATAGAGCATCTGAAATTTGTTTGGAGAGAGCCCCCAAAAGCATAGGGTTCCCCCCAGGCTAGACTAATAATATTTTTGTAATTGGATTTTGGGTTATTACACTCATTATGCGATGTAATTCTAACATCCATTATAAATCTCTGTTTTCCAACACTTTTAAATTATGGCAGCAGCAAGGAGAGCATGCACATACCAGCTTTATGTAGAGTGTAAATTATTTTAGGAATATTGTCAGGTATACAGCCTTCCAAGGTTTACTTGCAAATTTTAATCAGGATAACATGGAAGCGATATGCTGCCTAGATTAAAATATATCTGTTCACCTTGTACTCTGCCCAAGTTGACTTACTGTAGACTGATCTAACTGGCACAAGTTACATCTTGCATGACAGAGAGGAGGCTGGAGACAGGCAGGAATAACCACATAGAGAAACATTTATTTAAAGAATAAAAAAAAAAGTAAATCAACCATAAAGATCCTCCCTGCAGACCTCTGAGATAGAAGCCTTTCTCATTTTCTCCATGGCGAAATTTAATCTACCGGCTTGCCTTTTCAAGCGTCATATTCAAAGAGATGCAAATCTGTCAGAGCTGGGACCCCATCTGACATCCAGCTCTATGTGAATGTCAAAGGCTTAAGGTCGAGGTGCATTTGTTTCCTCCGTTCCAAACCAAATTAAAATATAAAATGAAAACACATTGCACCTCTACCTGTTTCCCCCGGTGCCGTCTGCTATTTTTGTTGATCTGCATTCTATGAAACAATCTGTTCGTACAAATAGAGCGTACATGTAGGATTGCTGTAAATGCCACTGCAACACGACTATAAGGCAGAGTAACTCATTAGACAACAACGTAATAATATTTCTGGATGTTAGGAAGACTGGAATCCAGTTTTTTTTCCTCTCTTTTTTTTAAGCCCAGGCACATGCTGTGAAGCTGTGCTCAGAGCTCTGTGCTGATCACTGCCTAAGAGGCTTGGAAGGGGCTTTGGGTCCCCACATGACCCCTTTTGTCTTGTCCTCACCAGGGCCCCGATCAAAAAATATAAGGGTTACAAAGGACCTTGTATGCCCTACCCAAAAGTGAGAAACTCTTCAATTTAGTCAGAGTCCTGGGACTCTTTCAACTCCTAGGGGACCTGGGCTCAAAGGCCTCAGGAACCATCCAGGCCCAATGGAAATCCAAAAACAAAGTCTGGGATACAGTTCTAGGGTCAGTGCCAAAATAAAGTGCTGAATGCTTCATCCCGGGAGTGCATTGCCGCTAACCTCCCAGAGTCTTTGTACTTTAGGAAGATCCCTCTTGCAGGCCTTCCATTCATATATGTTCTTTGGGACTGCATGTGGACCGACAGGCTGGGGGCAATACCAAAAATATGGGACCCCCAGAAACCGGAAGGCCCTGATGGGGATTTTGAGTAATGACATGCAAACCAGGCTCACATCCACCACCTTGTTTAAATAAATAAAATAAAAAATAAAAATAATATATATATATTGCTTGTTTGCATGTCACTTACCAAAATCCTAGTTGCAGTGTGACCTCTGTTTATTGACAAATTCTGTGGCAAAATAGGTCTATGGACTGTTTCCATCATATAATTATAAATACTATTTTGAATACCTATGTTTCAAAACAGGCAAAACATGTTTAGAATGTAAAAAATAATACTGCCCCTAATGTTTTACATTTTATATGGAATTATGCCACTGTGCAATTTACCATTTGTGCATTCATTTCCTGAGTGGGACCTGTTGATAAAATTACAATTGTTCTAGAGGAGATTAGATAGATAGATAGACGGACAGACAGATGGAAAGATAGATAGATAGATAGATAGATAGACAGATAGAAATATAGATATATAGATAGATAGATAGATAGATAGATAGATAGATAGATAGATAGATAGACAGATATAAATATAGATAGATAGATAGATAGATAGATAGATAGATAGATAGATAAATAGATAGATAGATAGATAGATAGATAGATAGATAGATAGATAGATAGATAGATAGATAGATAGACATGTAAATGCATATTTATGTACTAGTCTCAGCACTATGGTCGATGCTAGTTGCTTCCCAAGTTACCACTCAATAGAGATGCCACCAAAAGTGTAAGATGTTACAGAAAACATAAACCTTTATTTGTTCTAGAAATAAACATGTAGCTTTGCAGAGAACGTTTTTCCAAGCTACCCAAGCTGGTGATCCATTTTCCCTGTACTCGTAAGTTATATATGGTGCAATCATTAATGCCTCATCAAGGCGCTAAACCAGTCACTTGAAAGCTTGCCACTTTAAATTGGGTGCTTTTCCAATAAAAAAAGTTATTTCTATTACTATATATGGCAATACTCTATTATTTGGAAGCTAGATTCCCAAGCTTTTTGTAATCCAGAATCAAAATATAGTTCATTGGTTTTTGTTTTAGCTATTTTGGAGAAAATTAGGGAAAATTGACATCACAGCCATGAAAAAAAAAAAAAAAAAAACACAATAAAAAATAAATACAATGAAAAAAAAAAGTAAAACATTTTGACAATTAAGCAGTCAAAAGTAATAAACCAAGTTTTTAATTAGAAAAAAATAAATACAATTTGTTGTCGCTGCCAGAACATGGTGGCATTATACTTTGGTGAAGGTGTGTGTGTGAGAGATGACATTTACACTCCTGTGGGAGCAGAGCTTGTAGTTATTAATTTAAGCTTCATGCTTCTGATAATGTGTGTGGGAAGAGGATCAGTGTAAAATTCAGTAAGATCCATTCATGTAACAAATCTCCCTCTTCCCTCCTCTCCCATTGCTCCCTCGTCTGTTAGATGAAAGGAAGTGATTAATCAAGACAAGAAAGAATCTTCTGTACATAGAGAATTCAAACATTCTGATTTAGTCTGATAATGTTTTTATGTTCCTATTTATCTGCTACTATTTCTGTGAAGTAATACTTCGCTGGTTATTTCTGAATCTCTTATTCTTTATCTCCAGTTCATAACCTGGGCCGATTTATAAATGGATTGCGGGTGTTAACTCTCCCACAATAGGCCATTCTAGTCCACAATGTAGCTTCTCAATCCATTGTGCAATTTATTAAAGCCCCTTCTCCTATTTTATATTTAGCTCAGCACGATTGGGGTGTATTATGGTTGTGTTACCTGCACCTGTGTTGAAAACCCCCCGTTTCAACCCCATGCAGCATATGTTCTATTCAAATAAAATAATATAACCAATATTCATCCATTAATATACAAAATAATCTGCTAAATCTTATAAATAGTAGGTAAATAATAGTTGTATTATTTAATTTACATAGAACATATACAGTAGTACAGAGGTTCAAATCAATTATGCCTCCTATGGGGCCTCTACGTATAATGAATGGGGGCACCTAAAATAAGTCTGTTACCACAAAGGACCTTCATGGTAATCTAATCTATAACCTTGGGTGTCATTATGGACCCCCATGGCTCCTAACATTAACCTATTTACACTGGGTGCCCTATGGACCCCCATGGTACCTAAAGCTGGCTGCCTACTATCAGAGTCCATTCAGAGCTTCTCGTCCTTCTAATTACTACCATAGGCTCCTTAAAGACACCCATATACATTCATGTCTTCTCAACTCCACAAGTTCTTAATACATTTGGAATTCCTTTTTCAGAACAATCTCCTAGATTCACTAAGCTGTGCAGTGGATGCCTTGTAAGTTACAATGATCTATTTTTTATTACACTAATAACACCTACAAATATAAAGTTGTAAGTCTGTTAACATAACAACGTTTTTTTTCTGGCCTACTGGCTGTGGCATGAGTAATAACAGATGCCAAGCCACTCAATGAACACAGTGATTGATAGCAGTTTTTCCCTGTACTCAGGACTGCACTGCATACAAGTGATCTGTTTAGGTGATTCCAGCATTCCATGCTCTGCACAGATGGATGTGGTAAGGGTTAACCTTTTGTTTTCTTTTACTCACTACACAGAGCTGTAGCTGTGGGTCTGGCAGAGGGCAGTCAGTGACACATGTAAACAAAGATTTAATTTATTTGATTTCTCAGTGAAAAATGCACATATTTAAAAAATTGAAAAAGTATTTCAACATGTTTTTAGAAGATCTTTTCTGTGATGTGGTCCAAATTGTATGGTATAAAGTGGCCCTTTAAGATACCACAGAGAAAAAAATTAATCATAGTTTTTAGTTAACCAAATATCAGTTATTAATGTTGTAATATTAAAGAGCCACTGACTAGCAATAAAACCATTATTTATAGAATAGAAAATCAATATAGATATTAAAACATTTGCACTTTTATTTCGTAGTCTGACAGAGCTCCTTGTCTCTTACAACTGTTAGGTGTCCAGGATGTGGGAGTACAACAAACTAACAACATTAGACTCTGTAAATCCAGAGCTATAAAGGAATTTACATGCTCAATCTTTATTTTAGCAGACTCTGATAATTCATGGAAGCTGCCATGACACTTCTTTTTCAAGGCTTGAGGGTGTTGCTATAGGGCAGTGCAAACAAGGCTTGCAAGTGTACTTACAATCTGCCTCTGCCAACTAGACAACAAATATCTGAATCTACAACTAGTCACAACTAGTCAACAAATCCATCTTCACTCCTCCCTCTTATGCAAAAAAATAATTAGGAGAAAATAATATAGAATTAATGGACAGTACAATGTATAGTCAGTGTTTAATGCTCTTTACAGGCACACAAAACTATTTTATAGTGACAGCTTCTCTTTAATAACGAAGGTGATTATAGCACTTTTACAATGTCTATCAATATTCTGTGTATTTTGTATTGTATTGTGGAATTTCTAATTTCCTTTTTATTATGGTGAATTTGCTATTTAGAGGATAGAAACCTTTTTCTTTTTTCTATATACTGCATTACTCTTCCCGTCAATTCCTTTGTGTGAACATCTGTTTTTATTACAAGAATTACCCTGATGTCAGAGTGGCAGAATGCAGTGAAGAGTATAATTCACTTGCATTTATTTTCTCAGCTCCATTGGTCCTAGAAAGGAATCTACGGCAATTATATACTGGACAGTAACCCAGTGGAGCAAGCTTGCTCCAAACCTTTGCAGAAGGAGCAATAATTAATACATTATTTTTCCCTAATGCAAAAATGGCTTAAATCAAACAATGCGAAGAAAGAGAATGTAATTACTTATTTGAATTCATATTATTTCTGGAAATTCACACAAAATTATCTTTGCATTAAAATGATATGTAACCACATATTTGTCTTGCAGGTTTTTAATAGACCACTGCATGATGAAGAAAATAAATAAATTAATTAAAACATCTATCTATCTTCCCAGAATGCAGTGTAATAACTGTTTTTCTTGGAATTCTGAGCTGGTAGCAGGTGTTTTAACTTGTTTTAGACATTCAAATGTGAACACAGATGTACTATTTATTTACTGTACTACTGTACGGTGGAGGGTTCTATCGCTCTTTTGCCCACCATATATTAAATGATTGTTGTGGTGAACTATATATATATATATATGTATATATATATATATATATATATATATATATATATATATATATATATATATATATATACATATATACATATACATATACATATACATTTAGTGTAAGAACATAATTAGTCAGGCAAATTGTCATAAAGGTTGTTTTTATTAGGAAAAAATAATGTTGATGCCACTGATGGTTCCTTCTAAGATTTGTAGTAATAGCTGCAAGCTGTCTGTTTCTGGGCATATGCAGGACAGAGTAGAGGTGTCAAATGCAAAACATCCGATGAATGCACTAATTTCCCTCCTCTCTCACTCCTTGTTGCCCATACACCCCTCTACTTTTCAATACATTACAATATCCTTCAGACTCAAAGTTATAGTGGGATTTGCATGAAAAACAAACTCTTTTTAACATTTAATATAATATAAAACTTAGCACCTCCTACTGACAACCTCTAATTAGCATTTTGGGAATAACACCAGTTATGGACTAGACAAGACAACCTTTACACGGATTGGGGTTGGGGGCGACATGTTGGTAATCTGAAATCTTGCTGAAAATTACTTTTCTAATGGTCAAATGAACTAAAACTTGAAAGACTGCACCTTGAGTGGACACCACCCCAAAGGACATAAGGCATGGACCATGGACCACTTAAAAATGGGTGCCTCCTCAATGACTAAAGTCAATTATGGAGTTAACATTTGTCCGTAGTGACAGACTCGGACTGGTATGATCTAGGAAATTTCTCCTTTATAATTATATAAAGGAGGAAAACCCTAGATCGAGATCCTTTCTCCGTTTTACCCCATTGTTTTTGGCATTATAATGGGGCTTAGTATTTAATGCAGTGCTGTGATCAATCTCTATTACAAGTAAACATCCCATTAACATCAGAGTGTAGTGTATTGGACCAGCAAGAATCAAATGCAAGGAAAGAGGAACACATATACCGTATGTACCTTTTATTACAATTACTTGAGTGAACCAATAAGTAAAACATAACTTTTATTAAATAAATTTAAATAACAAAACATATTTGAAACTATCAACTATTTGGTGACAAATGCCTAGCACTAAATAATCTAATTTAAGGTCTGTATCTAGGTTAATAGGTTGCCATTATGCATCTGCTATTAGTAACTGTCAATGTAGTATTGAGACAAATATTTTTCTAGCAATAGAAATGTAACTTTAACCTGGTAACCAAGAGGTTATTCTAAAAGCTACAAAACTGATATGATTACATCCTAGGGCAGGATTTATTTGATGTGACTGGTTCCCTGGCATTACATCTCATCACAGGAGCTTCTACATTAATCCTAATGCTGATGTTAATAAAATACAGCTTTGGCAAACACCTAACTTTAGCCGATAAGCCTTCATCATAATCTTATCCCTGTATGTTGAGTAGTAGTCAACATGGCATTGAGATACAACAGACCCAATTAGAGTTTGGGAATGGAGTGATCTATTTTTGTTTTTTTTTGGTAAGTTTTGCCATTATTCAGTGATATTAATATTATTGTTGGTTTATCAATATTGGCCATTAATGTTCTTAGAATTTATTCTCACTTAACATGATTTTTTTTTTATCATTGATATTATTAATTACTAGCGAATTGCCCGTCAAAAAATGACGGCAATGAAATTGTAAGGTAGCTAATGCTGTTTAGTGTGTAATAATGAAATATATAATCCATTAATAAATGAATATACTTTACCTATTTTAAAGCATTGTGTGGAAGAGCTGTGAATGTGTTTTGATGTTGCTGCAGCATTAGTGGTGTGGATCTGCTGTGTAAGCGTGCTGAATGTGTGCAGTGTAACACTGTGCGTGCGCGAGCCCAAACCGTTGTCGTGTACTTCCGCATTGGCCTAAAATGGCGAGTAATGTGTGGTATACGTTTGTATCGGAATATCCGTAGGTGTTTTGTGGTGTTTTGCGAGTTTCTTGTGGTGTTTTGCGAGTTTAGAGTGCTGTAGCCTCGTTTTCGTTTTGTTCGGCGGCCATTTTTTCTCTCGCTTCGATTTTTTTTTAGTCTCTAAACTGTTTTATTTGGAGTAAAATCGAGGTGTAAGTTGTATTTTTGAGGTGCTGGGTGCTCCCTCTTGGTGTAGGTAAGTTTTTTATGTATGTGGTGTGTGTATGTATTGTGTTTTACATTTTGTAATGTTCGCGAGTTGCGTCCGAGTGTTGCGAGTCCGTAATGTGTGTGAACGTGTGTCGTATGTTGTTTGCGAGTGTCGTAATGTGTGTGTCCTGCTGTTTGGGTTGCGATGTGAAGTTTGCGAGGGTCGCAGTTGCTGGCATGGAGCGCCTTCGGCGCTCCATGCCAGCAACTGCGGCCCTCGCTTTGCGAGGTCCTCAGGTGCTGGCATGGAGCGCCTACGGCGCTCCATGCCAGCAACTGAGACCCTCGGGCAGTGCCCTCGCTTTGCGAGGGCCGCAGCTCGCTACGCGAGCCCGCAGCGTTAGCAACAACTCGTACGCTCACAACTATATTTGTGATATATTTTTGGATTTATTTTAAATATTGGACCAAAGACTGCCATATGACTGCCATATGATGAATGATTTAAAACTCCATTAGTTCCTAGGTTATTTTAAGTATTGATATAATGCTTAAAGCAATTACTTAAATATAAAATAGCTGCTACAATATGGGATAAAATGAACAAGGACCAGGCAGGGCAGAGGCCATGTGCCAAAATCCCTTATCTAATGTACTGTAGCAAATATTAGATATCTGAGATTTGTTAGTTACAACTATTTGACATATACAGGGTTGCTATCACCTTAAAATAATTGTATAGAGTATAAAATAATGTTATTCACATCCTTACCTGCTCTCAACTCATTCCTTGATAAATAATATTAAAGCATTCCTAAAACAGAGAGGCGAAATGTGGATTATCAGTGAACTTCAGTGTCAGGAACTAAGAAACTAGTTTAATATAAACTGTTCTTCGTTTGGACCCAAAATCAGATTGCTTCTTAAGCTATTCTCAAAGAGCATGAAGACGTATTATACATTGTTATAGGCATTATATTCTAAAGTTTATTGTTTCAGAGATATTCAACAATGTTTATGTGGCATCAATATGTAAACGAGCAGCTCCTGGATACTAATTAACCATGTTGATGTGCTAATTAGTAACAGGGGCTTACATTCTAATCCCTTATATCGCAGATTACACCATGTTTAAGAGCCAAGTAAATCTTCCTAGCTATGTTAATCACCCGTCCCAGAAACACTGAGAGAGAACTACTACGAGTGATTGCTGCAACCCAGAGCAGAAAATTACGGCAAACTTTTCCATTGATTTTTGCACAGATGAAACATTACAAGTTACTCCGTTAGACTTTTACAGCAAAACCCTGTTCTAATCAGACTTTACGGATCACTCGCAAATCAGGGCAGTGCCATTACATCAAAAATATTATGTGTACTAAAAAACCAAAAGACCATTGGTTTTAAATGGATTGCCAAGACAGTATAGCACCAAAAAACAATAGAAATGCTGAATGTTCATCTTTGTTTGACAAATAACTGTCCAATATATAGATATGTGTAATTAAAACATATTATATATATATATATATATATATATATATATATATATATATATATATATATAGTAAACAAAAAGTACATCCGTGTTCACATTTGAATGTCTAAAGCAAGTAAAAAATCCTGCTTCCAGCTCAGAGTTCAGAGAAAAACAGTTATTACACTGCATTCTGGGAAGCTGAGCAGGGACATGCAAATGTGCCCACAAATGCCTCGCTCTTCAATCCGTAGCCATTATCAAACATGGCTTCCTTTAAGCTTATGCATGCTGTATTACACAGCTTTAATGCAAAGCCAAGGTTGGATTAAACACAAGCTGAGAATCCAATCCATGTACAGCTGTTTCAAGCTTACTGGCTATCATCAGCATGGAGCGGGATCTCACCCTGTGTTGTGGACTTTATGAGTAGGTAGTTCACCACAACTATCATTTATAATATGGCGGGCAAAAGAGCGATAGAAGCCCTCCACCGCACATATACCGTATTGGTCTGAATATAAACCGCACCTTTTTTCCGATTTTTGAGTTTGCGAGTTAAGGGTGCGGCTTATTTTCGCAACCGTAAAAAAAAATGACTGCCGATTTGCGAGCTTGTGAGTTACGTATGTGGCTTATATATCGCGAACGTAAAATTACTGCCGATTTGCAAGATTGCAAGTTAAGGGTGCCGATTTGCGTGCTTGAGGCTGCGGTATTGTAGCAGTTGAATAGCGATTTACGGTTTTAGTGATTCTAACATCCTGTAAAGCCTGTCACCTTCAAAAAAAGTTACAGTACTAATTAGAAAGCCTTTTCCCTGCAATGGCTGATCACTTGGAGTCTTTTTCTCTCCTAATTTTAAGGGTGCGGGTTTATTTGAGTACTATCTTTTTTCTATTTTTTCCCCTTGAATTTTACAGGTGCGGCTTATATGTAGGTGCGGCTTATATTCGGACCAATGCGGTATATATATCAGATATAATAGTTGTCAAACTACGAAACGTCATCATGCTTTGCGAGCTCGCGAAGCGAGGGACGCAGTTCGGGCCGCAAATGCATTTGCGGAAGGTGAATGCTCCAACGTCGGCTGCAATGAGCGGAGGTGGAGGCTCTACGGCACCTGACAAGCGGTTACAAACACCCACAGAAGCGGGACTTTGAATAAATACATCTAACACGTAATGACTAAATACGGACTTACCCAAAAATATACGAGCCGCAGGACTTAGAAAGAAAAAATTACGGACTTACACTAAAAAAATACGAGCCGCGGGACTTAGAAAAAAAACCCATTACAAACTTGCAAAAATACGACTTTAATGGCCGAACCCTGCGCAGCTGAAAACATAAAAAAAACAATAAATACACACAAAAATGACATAAAAACCTTATCCACAGCAAGGGGGGCACCCAGGACCTCTGCAAGTGAAGTTACACCTAAATTTAAGTCCAATTTACCGAGTTTAGACACCCGAAAATCCCCTAAGCGAGAGAAAAAATGGCCGCTGAAAAAAACCAAAACGAGGCTACACGACCCTAAAGCCGCAAACCACCAACAAACGCATATGGCTTTTCCAAAAAGACGTACGAGGTACAAGATACACTTTTAGCAAGGACGGAAAATCATACACACCCGCGTACCACATACACATTCGCCGCCATTTTACAACACTACCTTACACAATGAAGAAGTACACAGCTACACTAATGGTTTCCCCTCGCGCACGCAGCCTATTTACACTACACACTGCACACATTACTGACACTTACACCTCAGCTCCACAACAGTGCAAACCTACATTGCATGCTGCAGGAACATCAAAACAGATTGTCAGCTCTTCAGCACAATGCTTCCTGCATATATTACTTCCAAATAGGTAAAGTATATTAATTTGTTAATTTATTACTTATATAATTAGCATACAAAAATACATATACACAAAAAAAACACAATGCAATAAAAGCAAAAGCCATTCACTGCGCGCCTCACAACGAGTGCCAAAGCTGCTCATAGCACACAAAGCCTTGCAATAAGCGCAAAAAGCAGATCAGCGCCGACCTTACAATGACAGCAAAAGCGCGCCTGATAAAAAAAATACAACAACCAAGAGGCTCGCATTGAGCGCCGAAGGACCTCAGACCAACTAAAAAATGAATGTGGCAAACAGCATTACCTGCCTTACAATTTTATTGCCCCTTCATTTTTGACGGGCAAGTCGTTAGTATATATATATATAAAACACAAAATAAACCCTATTATATATATTAAATCTATAAATACAATTGTCACATTTAATTTAAATAAATATAAATAAATAAGAAAAATGATATATATACATATATAAATATAATGGTTCCTTGCCGCGGTTAGGACGCTTATTCTCGCTCATTCTAATAATTATGACGTTGTCATTTTCTGCTGGTTCCTAGAGCCGTTTCTCATCTGTAAAGCTTGGTTTGGTGTAATACACTGAGTGAACACATGCTGCTACACTGAAATCTCTTGCGGACAAAGCAGGATATACGGATGTGGCTGAGTAACGTAATATTGCGAGTGAAAATTATTAACATAAACGTTTAACGTAGTGAAGAAAATCTCCCGCAGGCGATTTTATGTTATACCTCAAATTACCCGCACTCAATTACAATGGGGGTCAAAGTCTTCTGTGGTGGAAAAAGCAATGTTGCCTTATTATGCAGCTACATCCTCTCATATATCCTTATAAACACTCTGATCTACAAACAATGCTGTATGGTTTACTGTAGAGATAAAAGGCATGTACATTGTATAGCCTATGCACTTTAAGATGAAACCAACTCTGAGTGACAGAGTCCCTCTAAAGAGAATCTAATTATACCTATTATTAAACAGTGAGAGTTTTTGCAAGTTTATACATTTTAAAATTAAATGTTTTTTTATCCCTTAGAAACAGGGACCTTAAAGAACCACTGTAGTTGAAGAAAAATACATTTGTTTGTCAAGAATGTATCAAACTAATAATATTAGCAGTGTTGTAAGCCATGGATATAGAGTATATTTGTGAAAACATGATTTTTAGAAAACTCTGTTTATACAGGAATCTGAATGTATCACATCCTGAGAGCTGGATGATGAGGTTGTGTGTTTGTAGTTATCATTGGAGAGACGGGTATTGGAAGGAGGCAACAGGCAGAAGTCCAGAGGTTTGGATACAATTTAAATTGACACCACATCCCTCACAGGCCCAGAAGCAGGCAGGTTGCAACAACAGATGCAACTACAGCTTTCCAAAAATATAGACGCCCCCCTCTCACACACACAACTTACACCTATGTATCATGGATTCCTCCAGGGTCCTGCAGAGGCTTCCATATGTATTAACTTTTTTCTAATTACAGTCTAGCTTTATGAATTTGTCATGCTTAATTATACTCTTAGGCTTAAAGAATATATATATTTTTTCTGTTATTTTTTTCTCTCATTGTATTCACTGTTTTAACCCTTGCATTTAGTGTCGCATAAAATGTTATTATGGATATATTCAATTAAACTGTACCCAGTCACAAATGTGAGAGAACTTGATTGGCTGGCTCATGTTCAGAAACAAGAAACCACTGGGTGGAGCTTGAAGCAAACAGCTTATTATGTTGTTAGTTTCTTACATGGTTGTTATTAATGATTTTTAACTAGTTGTTAGTGTTCAAAGAAAGTTTAAAATATTTGTTTTCTCCAGAAAATATAATAATACTAAAAATTATTTTAAATATATCATGCTATACTTTATATTTTCTTTGACTAAAAAATCCATTTTATTGGTATCAATGAACCTTCCTTATATATAAAAAATATAATTGCTTACCTTCAAAATGATAATAAACATAAATGTTTAGCAATTATACTTCATCTGAGACATCCATTGTAACAAACAAGGCTCAACAGAGAAAAAAATAAGTTGGATTTTAAATTAGCATCCAAGAATACAACAATGTATTGTGCCATCAGCAGCCATGCCTTAATCTCTAATTTTTCATCAAAAGTCCCTGACAATCTCCATCAAGAATTTGTGAGATATATTAAGGAAAATCTGAATTGCTGTTAAAGCTTTACAACAATATTGAATATTTTTTTGGGTTGATTAAGCAACAATTACCTGCCTATTAGATTTACTTTATTATATTCGAGCCTTGCGATCTTCCTGAGGCCGATATAAATTGTGTAATGCTATATTCAATTAAATTGGATAAGCGTTCTCTATAAAAGTCACCCGTCTGACATCTGTGGAGAAAGTTGGCTCGAATGCCAAAGACCTAAGGAAAGAGACAATTGTTAAAACTAACACGTAATTTATGTTCCTAACTCGGAGACAGAATGAGACGACCATAATATTTTTAGCTTCTTTAAGTATCATTATTATTTTACGAGCCAATCCTTATTTTACAAAAAAGGTGCGTGTCAGGGGACATTGCTAGTTAAAAGAGTAACTGCCTCAACTAACTCATACAAAAACGACGGAAAAAAAAATACTTTTTTTTGTCATCCGTTGCATAAATGAAAGAAACTTGTCATTCTAACTTCACAAAACAGCGTTGAAGATGAAATGCACTGCTCCATTGGGACAGCCATTTTTTCCCTGTTATTACAGGAGAAAATTAGAACCATAAAAATGTCCAATTTAGAAAAAAAAGCTCCTACTTTAGTGTCATTTGCATAAAAGCTCTTACATACAGATTGTTATAAAGACAAATGTGTAGCACTCTTAAAGGAAATTGGTTATATCTTAGGTGCTTTTCCTGGAACAACATAAAGGCCTCTTCAAAGTGAAATTCATTCTCAGGTAAATAAAGATGAGAACGATTTTTTTACCTATTTGTACGTACGTGAGCAGTTTTTCATAATACCTTGTAAAAATTTTATTTTTTTTCTCTTTAGTTTCAAACCCTAAATTTTCTGGCTTCTTGAAATTTTTTCTTGCTTTAACTTGTTTCATATTGAAAGTCATTATTAACTAGATAGGTTTTTGCAAAGATTCAAGTAGTGTCATTTTTCATAATATTGTGCGCCTCCATGATTCAGGATTGCATTCATGATAAAGTCATGACTTTCCTTTGATGTTGTTAGAATTCATTATAAGACATTCATTTTCTCGCCAACAACTAACCTTTTCTAATGATATTCCTTGGTATCACTTCATGATATTGTTTGACTTCAAAAATTTGTCATCTTGTTTCCCGTGAAGGATTATGATAAAAAAATGGAAAAGAGTTGAAGCTAACAATGTATTTTTTTTACTTGATAGATATCATTTCTTTGACTGTTCATTATTTATGAATGTAATCATTTTATGTTATTAATGGCAGGGCAAAGATGACTGAAAGTTTATGTATCTTTCATCCTTATGAGACGTAACACAACAAAATGTACATTATTCCCATAGGCTTGAAGATCTACGGACATTTTTTTTTAAACTAATTATTAATGTGCAATTTCTCAATTGACATTTGACTGTAATAATATAGGCATAATTTTGAAATAATAGAGCACAGTTTAGATAAAATGTTGCTGTTTCAGAAAACAAACTGAATAATAAACTAGGGAGGGTGTAATCAGTGTAATATCACTTTGTGAAATTCTTGATTTCACAAACAAACATCTTATTAAGCCTGGACATTTTTCTGTAATGCTATTCACAAAAGTAAAATAAAGCAAACTCCAAAGAAAAAATAAATTCTGACGTGTATTATTATTATTAATAATGATAATAATAATAATAATCACTTTGATTTAAAAAGAGCCAACATATTCCATAGTGCTAAGTATATGGGATACAATGAGTGCATAAGACAAGTGTGACAAAAGTTACACACTGGTACAGAAGGTATTGAGGGCCCTGCTCTCATAAGAAAATACAATCTAAGAAATACAAATCCAGTAGCGTACAATAAGGCAACACACAATATGGTGTAACCGTGTTTATGTCCCTTGCTCTAAAAAACATCCAGTGTAGGGCAGGGGTAGGTAAGTTTAGTCCTGGAGAGCCATACACATGCCTGGATTTGAGCATGTCCTTTCTGTGCACAGATGAGTCAATCAGGATGACTGAAGAAGCGATAGTTAAGCCTGCATGGAGCAGGGATATCCTCAAATCCTGGACTGAGTGTTGTTCTCCAGGGCTGAACTTGCCTACCCCTGGTCTAGAGAATCAGCTTGTTTGTCCATGTATCTAACTAAAAATGTAAGCCAAGGTATTGGGAGAGTTCTTCTTAAACCACCATATATTATCTAAACAATGAGCTAACAGTTCCTGATAATTCATATAGTATTTCAACCTTATGCCAACTGAGACATTACTGAATATCTTAACAATTCATGTTTAGTGACTTCAAATTCACCTTGGAGTTTTCACTTGTATAGGTTAATGAAGGTTTTTTTTTATTTTTCAGTTCATAAATTGATTTTTTGTTTGAATTTATTTCCTACATAATTTTATTTGAAATGTAAGAATAAAGGCAAAAGAATAAAGCTTTAAATACAGGTGGTCCCTGAGTTACAAACGACCTGTCTTAGAAACGACCCGTTCTTAAGAAAGGGCTCCCAAGGCTTTTTGTGTGAGTTTTTTTAGGTTGTGTTTGAATTTTAAAAAAAGAGCACAATAGTTTTTGTGACTTATTATTATAGTGCAGAGGTATAATTACTATTACATTGTATTATTATTACCACATATGAGCCAGTATAATGAATATTAAAGCATGTATCATACATACAACTGCATATTGATTGTCAGAGTGTTTTTTTTTTTTTTTTAAATGTATTGATATATTTGAATGTTTTTTTTAAGTCACTGACAGCCTCTATAAACTGTAGATAAGCCCAGGCTGAAGCACTAGATCAATCTTTAATGGCCCAACCACTCCTGATCCAATGTCAGAGACCCAATGTTTTCTAATATTACAGCAGGTTTGTGCTACATAACTCTACAGTATTTAGTACCACTGTGGATAGAGCTATTATTCAGACAACATTTAATTCCTTTGGTAGGGTATACAATTTTGATAAAGAAAAAGACAAAAAAATCAATAGGTCTAATCATAAAGGTACCTGCAGAAAATGAATGTAGTCTAAGACTGATTATAAGTGCCCTCCATAGACCAGTGAACATATTGTATGTTGTTTATTTCATTATTATAATCAGGTACTCAAAATTGCCTAAGAACCGTTAACCCCCTCTTGTCTTGCAAGAAAATAATAATCAGCCAATGATAAAGGGGACCATTTGGGGATACTTATAAAAATATAATTTTAGTTTTATTAGATATTCTAATTGCACCTTTATCCAATGTGCTTAATATAGTAATAAAAGTGGCATATCATTGTGTGCGCAGAAAATGATGATGCCGACCATTGGCAAAGTGGCCAGAGGTCATCGGCTCAATAGGCCAAGCCAAAACATCACCAGAAGCGAGTGAACAGATTTATGTTGTGTCAGTGTTGGGGAGACATGATAGGTGTTCAAGGAGTGCGTATGTGCTGGTTAGGAGACTGTCAAATACGAAATATGAGCTTATTCCAGTTAAGTAGTTTAAAGATTGAGAAATAAAATTTTGTGGAAAGGGAACTGAGCGTTGAGGGGAATTTGGATCATTAAGAGTGTACTGGAAGATGAGAAAGTTATAGAGGAGAGATGCCATGTAGAGATGTGTAGGTAGAATTAGTAATATGAAAAGGTAACAGGTTTCTAACTATATAAAATATATAGAATATTAAAATGTGTAATGAAAAGATGTTGTATATACACAGGTAGAAATGTAATAGGTCCAAGGCGACACGTTGATTGCTCTTTCTGCATATTAGTTACCAGGCTGATATGTCACCTTTATATCTATAAAAATCTTCTACAGGATGGCTTGTCTTGACCTACTTTCTAAGAAGCGTAAGTAGATTTATCAAGAACAAGGTAGAGACCAGTCCTTGAGGGTAATGCAAATATAAGCTTGTTGCCTTAGTGATAATTTGCTTGGTTAATTAAATGTTAATGAGATGAATCTTGGAAACCTGGCCCATTGAAGATCGACCTTGAGAAACCTACAAAGACAATTAACACCTGTACCCTTACAAACTAATCACTCATTTGAATATGCAACTCTGGAAGAGCTGAATGTGGAATGTTATTATGTTCATTGACGCAAATTACAGTCCATCCACACCGGTCTACTGACATTGGTTAAGTCATCATGTAATATTTTAGATATAAGGAAATGTTTGTTTTTTATGATGCACTATGAATATCTGTATTTTGAGAATATAGAATCAATAAGGCCCCTGACTGTTTATATGGCACATTCATCATTAAAGCTGTTATCTATAATTAGGTGGGCTCCAAAATTATCCAAGTAAGAACATCTATTACCGATGATAATTATGCAGATATAGAACATAGTCAAAATTGTACAGAGTAGTTGCGGTTAAATCAACTTCAACGTTTTTTTACGCTCTTCTAACCTATGTTTTATGGCTATATATTTTTAAAAATGTGCAAAGGCAACTTCAGTAGTGTCGATAACAAGCCACTGGACTCTTTTTCATACTGCTATTTTCTTCTTTTTTGTTTTAGTATTGTTTTATGTTATGGGGGATATTAAATAACAGGAGAAACATAAAATTTGTGGTTCATGGACCACCAGTGGTCTTTAAATGGGCTCTGTCACCCGAAAATCAAGTTTACTTTTTGGCTATTGTTAAGAAACATGACTATAAATTGTATTACCCATTTCTTCCATAAACCGGTGTTGTGTATGTTGAGTCACAGCACAATCAATGCTAACTATCTCTGAAATTATTTACTCTAGAGAAAAACAGCAAGCTTCTTATATGTGGTTATCTGGTACTGGTAAAAAATTAATAAAAATATAGTGAAAACAATTATTAAATTGCATACAACATGTAAATGGCACACCATCTTCCAACCTCCCCAACAACATCTTCTCTCTACTAATCATCAACTCTCAGCATGGTCCTCTAAGCCGGCTATGGCTAATTTCGCTATACCCACAAGAGCACATGATCAGTTCACAAATTGCACTGTTTCAGAAATACTGCCACCCTTGGCCTGAAAGCCAATGATTAATAATGCAAATATCTGTCCAGTTTTCCTAAGTGTAATGGAATAACTCTATTTCGCTGAATTTTGAGCAGATGTTTTTTATTTTTAGACATCCAAATTTGAACGCAAAAGTACTATTTATTTACAGTATGCTGTACGGTGGAGGGCTTCGATCACTCTTCGGCCCACCAGAAGCTAAATGATATTGTGGTATATATATATATATATATATATATATGTATCTGTTTAAGATTGAAACAGCTGTCTTCTAATTCCCGCATAATTCAGCCTATGCTATAAAGCTGTGTAATACAGCAGGCATATGCTAAATAGAGTCATGTATAGTGTGTTATTGGATTAAATAGTGAAAATACATTGTGGACACATTTGCATGTCCCTGCCCAGTTTCCCAGAGTGCAGTGCAATAATTGTATTTTCCTGAATTCAGTGTTTTTAACTTATTCTAGATGTTCAAATGTGAACACAAATGTATTATATATATATATATATATATATATATATATATATATATATATAAATATTGGGGTGGAAAAATAAATAGATGAAAATATAAAAACATATAGTAAAAGTATTTTATTTCAACCTTTCAATGGTTTAAATTTTTTCTAGAGTGAAAAGTGCTATTATAAAATGTAATAGGTTCATTTGCAATCACACAGCTCTGGAATACAATAATCTGCATGGCCAAGCGGATATTTAATCTGCACATTTAGGCTCTGGTCCCTGGTTTTGTGTGTGTGTTTTTTCTCATTTAGTCATTCTGTTTTCTGTTCGGTGGCTCAATCTGCATATGTTATTGGCCCTGATTCCCTGGACTGCTACCTCAATCTGTAGCAGCTAATAGTACAACCTCACACTGAGCGCGGGGAGCAGGTTTGGGTTAACAAGGAAAGCAGAACCAAATGTCTGAGGGGCCTAGGTGGGATACGACACTTGGCTGTGAAGTGATTGTGTTCATGTGTGCCTGGAACAAGTGGTGCTCTTAGGCTCAGTAATTTGGGTATATACTTATGATGTCATTTAAAAAACATATACAATATTTAAATGGCAACTGTAATCACATTTTATTTTTTTGAATAATTAAATTTGATATTAGACAAATTATTTTTGAAAGAGAAAAAAAAAGCAACCGCAGAAATTAATTTTCTCTTATGACCTGTGATTTATCTTCCCACCAGTCTTTGTTTTGGGGTTTGGGTTTGGGGTTATGGTTTAGGGTTAAAGGATAGGGTTAGTGGTTAGGGATTATGTTTAAATTGTAGGGATTGCAGTTTAGGGTTAGGTAAAGGGTTAGGATATAGGATTAAGGGTTAAGGTAGTGGATGATAACATGATCTACATAGTAAAAGAGTGGTGCGCGCAGTGATGTGCATTGACCAGTAGGGGGCGCATCGGCATGTGGAGGGCAGATAACATAAAAGGTCCAAGCTCTCCGTTACTCCTTGTAGCTGTAGCTGCCACGTTCCCATTGTGTGTGTATATATATATATATATATATATATATATATATATATATATATACATATTTATCTCTCTCTCTATATATATATATATATCTATATATATATATAGATATTTATATATATATATATATATATATATATATATATTTATATATATATATATATATATATATATATATATAGAGAGAGAGAGAGATGTATCTATATATATATATATATATATATATATATATTAAATACATTTTTTAAAAGAAAATATATATATATATATATAGAGAGAGAGAGAGATTTGATTGGTAAGTTCCAAAGCAAAATTGCACAAAACAGTAATAAATTAGAGACTGTCATTTTTTTTTACATCCTAAAACCTGTTAATTGTGTTCAAGTGTAGTTCTTCAAACGACATTTAAAAATGGCCCCAGTGCTGCATTTTAGCAACACATATTTTATTAGCTGAATGTTATTTCAAAAAGTAACTTACATTTAAGTTTGCAATTTTTATCCACACACCAAGAGTGGGCTGTTATCCATATATGCAGTTTAATAATTGCTAATGACTCCCTTGGGGTCTGCATGCATTGTTTCCAGTTTAAAATGCTTGATCTGGGAGTGTGCATACTCAAGTAGGACTTGTTATAGTTTTAAATGAATCCATATCTGTAACCTCTGATATGTCCCCAGAGTAACACATTTGCTATAATGCATTAAAAGAGCACATTTGTAAAGTACTGGAAATGTTAAAAAATGCATACGTTTACTACTAATTAATCCATGCCTTCTTCCTTTGCACTCTTGTAGTACTATAAACAGTATATATCATTAGAAAATAGAATACAACTGAACAGAAATCCCAATGAGCGGATATAAAAGACATTGTGATACTTATTAAACACAAGTGAATGTTTTTAGATAACTTAATTGAAATGAAAGCTCTTGTGATTTGTACTTTGTCACATTTCGAGCTCCTCATTAGTGAGCATAGCACAGTTTAACCAGTCAAGTATCAAAATACTGTTAAAGCAAATAATGTTCATAAATAAAGTGTCATGACTGTGCAGTACACCTCGTATGTTCTTCCAAGGAATCTGTATTCAGACAAAATACTAACATCATTATTTTTCTTTTAAGTAGGTTTTTAAGATCCTGTCTCAGTTTTTATTAAAATGTGGATCAGGCTCAGGATTATGATAAGATGTGATTTTCTGCATTTTGTATGCAAGACCTGCAAGAAAATGCCTTAGAAAAACACACACTGGGCTAGACTCACTAAGGTTTGCCAAGGTAGATAGAAACTAAATGTATCCTAATCACCTTATTTGCTAAGTAATTTTAATAATTAATTTATTTGTACAAGAAAATTAGAGGTGTTTAACACACATCAGGATTTCAGGTTTTCCCAGCTATGTATAGAAGAGACAAATTGTCAGTCTAATTACCTCACCAGTAAACATTTCTGGAAATCCTGAAATCCTGGACTGTGTGCTGCAGTCCAGGAATGGCGCTGCCTACCCACAACAATAGACTTGGTTTGCAACCATGCCACGTGCCAATTACAATTTAAATTAACAATATACCTGTAGATAAGCAGAAGTATGTTTTTTACCTATTATAGTCCTAGTCCCCATCATTAATTTTTATATAAGATGACAGGTACAAAATATCCAGAAGAAATATATACATTTGCTATTTTCAGATTCTTGTAAGTAGCTGATGATGGGAAGATAATTTAAAATTGTGTTGTTGCTTTCTCAGTTACTTAAATTACGTTAAGCTTTCTAACTTATTTTAAAAATAAATTTCATGCTTAACACATTTTTATAAATACTTCCAGTACTCAAACTACTGAAGAAAGAAAGAAAGAAATAATTATAGGGGTGAAGAAAGAAATTAAAGAAAGAAGTGATAAAAGGAGAGAAACAAAAAATTAAAGGAGAACAGGAGAAAGAACAGAAGTGATGAAGGAAGGAAGAACAACAGAAAAAAGAAGGAAAAAAGAAGGAAGATAAAGAAAGGAGAAAGAGATAAATAAGAAAGAAAAAAGAGAGAAGGAAATTATTATCGCATGCTGTTTTAATCAAGCAATACATTATTTGAGACAACTTTTGATATCCTAAGACATAAATATTTTACATGATATAAAAAAAACACTATTTTTAGGGACTTTCCAAAATAAATTTCCAAAAACTATATATATATATATATATATATATATATATATATATATATATATATATATAAAGAGTGAGGTAGCCGTGAGTGTCTAGTAATCTAGATGAATAATCAGAGTATTGCAGTGTATAGTGATTTTTATTGGACAAACATATTCATTGCATTCATGACTAGCTTTCGAGAGTGCACCTCTCTTTTTCAAGTCCGAGCTGCAATACTCTGATTATTCATCTATATATATATATATATATATATATATATATATATATATATATATATATACACATACATAAATACAAAAATATATATACAATCACATATATACACACATATATATATATATAAATATATATATATATATAAATATATATATATATATATATATATATATATATATAAATATATATATATATATATATAAGTTTCATTCTCCTACTAGTACTGCTCACACATCTCGAGCATAATACTGTATTTCACATTTTTGCTCCACCAATTGCCTGCATGCTCATCCAGCCACATCCATCTATAAACCTTCATTTGCTGTATGCATGCCATATGCAAGTTTAAAATCTTGTGCATAGCAATGCATCTTATTTAATGCATTAAAAGTGCAAGAGACAACTCAGCGGAGATATGTACACATATCTAAATGTTCTTTTAGTTATGTATAGCCATGTTTCCTGGTGAATTGTGGCAAATCTTTATTCCTTGGAGAAGCACGGCTATTAGAGGCGGTGTAATTTTTAGCATATTCCATAGATAATGTATTGGTTTGATTGTCTCTTCGACTACACATGCATGGGTGTATATACAGGAAAATGGCAGTTAAGCCAAGGTAGCAGGTCTGAATGAACATGGCTATATATCTAGTAAAAGTCAGTCTTTTCTTTAAAAAAATTCAGAGGATATAGATAAGCAAATAATATTCTGACTCATTTTTTCCTATATGGATGCCACTCTATTTTTTTTTTAAAGTAGCCATTTAAATGAAGATGCTATAAGACTCCCACATTCCTAGCATTTAAACCAAGAAATATATATATATATATATTTTTTTATATTCTTATTGAATATATATATATATATTTTATGTATATATATATATATATATATATATGTATATATATATATATATATATATATATATATATATATATATATGTGTATATATATATATATATATATATACATAAAATATATATATATATATTGTTTTTTTTTATTCCTATTGAATATATTTTATTTGTTACTTTCTATATTATTCATATCAGTTTGTTTTTTATATTTTTTACATGCATGATTCTTGTTTGAGTTTCCTTTTAAGATAATATTTGTTAGAGGTTTGTATTTGCTTTTAATTGTCATTGGTTTATTATGTTTTATATAAAATCATTATTGAATATTTTTAGATCATTTTTGTTAGAGCTTTTTTTTAAATTAGCATATGTTTTAGAACATTTGCATGATCATTATTTAAAGATGATTTGTATTAGAACTTTTTAAACTTTTTTGTTTGAGTATTAGTTAGTTATTCTTCTTACATGATAATTGTTAGTGTTTTTTTAAAGATTACATTTTTAATGAATTTTGTAAGAACTTTTTTTGTAAATGATTCATTTTATTTTAAATTATTCCTCTTAGAACAATTTTATCTTGTACTTGTTATATTTTTTTAATGATTCTTTTTTTAATTATTTTTTTCAGAGCTTTTTTTTAGATCATTCTTTTTTTAAAATGATTCCTTATTTTATTTTTTTAGAACATCCTTGATGGAGTTTTTTTTTTGTCACCACAGTAGAAACGAAGCGTTGTGTAAATATGAAAGAAAAGTCACTGATGAAGATGAAGAATCATTTATGAGAAGCCATCTGTTCGTCCAATTAAACACCTCGTATATGTAAATTCATAATTTTCAGAAAGTCTGTAGATAAATAAAAGGAATGTGCGGAAGACTTACATTGAACCCTTTCATTGCCAGATTAGGTCTGCACTCCTTTGGAAGAAGTATGTGTGAAAGGGTTAGGACACTGTACAAATAAGAAGTATTCAGTCTCCTGAGAAAGATAACTGTATGGGGATGGGGAAGAATTACTAAGTTTAGCAAGAGCCAAAGGAAATAGACACTGCAGCCTTCGGCTAACAGCTTTGCAGCCATTGTTAAGCTTAGTGAATCAGAAGTCTCTTATTTTGCACAGTGCTGTGTATAATATCAGTATTATATAAAAATGGCGAATAAGATCACAGCATTGTTTACATTTACATTTCTTGGACTGGAAAATGCCAGGCCTTAGCAGCTGTATTTGCCATATTCCCCTTCAGAATCTCTACCTTGATGCACCTCAATGAAGCTGTGGGCTATGCCATGTAGGTTCGTTCAAGATGGGCAGGTCATATCATGTCAGACACATCACAGGGCAGTGAAAAATTAACTGGCAACCCACTCCAGTATCATGATAAGAAAACCTTATGGATATTCACAATCAGACACATGCGGTCCATAGGGTCACGGAGAGTCAGGCACGACTGAACAACTATGCAACAACAAAGCCATGATCATAAAACAAATTTTAAAGAAAATATTAATTTTTGAAGAATGTGGATTAAGTACTTTCTTATAGTTTGAAGTCTATGGTGCAGTGGAAGGATGGAAGGGGATGAGGAGCAAATTTGGATGGTTTCTGAATTTCGCTAGGTATATAATATTCCTGAGTATTTCTTCCATTTTGTGTACTTTATTTTATTAAGAAGTGTATAAAAACTCTGTTTTTTCCTGCCTAAATTCTTATAAATAGTACCTAATTGTTTTCTCCCCTCTGCAGCTCATGAAGACAGTGTACAGGGTGTGCAGTGTCTCATAATAACCAATCAGTGGCAACAAGCTAATTGAGGTGGCAACATGACAGGCTAATTTGAAACACTGCACTTCTCAGTTTGCGTATTCATGAGCTGCATGAGCTGCAGAGAGCAGACACCAACAAGTACAGAGATTTTAAACACTTCTTAATAAAGTAACATACATAAAAGTAAATGGAGATGGAACTTGCAACCCGCTCAAGTATCTCCACCATGAATACCAAGTGGATCAGCATAGTTTTTGTGGTCCATGAGATCATGGAGAGTTGGACACGACTGAATGATGCATACACAAACACCTCAAATCCAGGTACCAAAAAACAGCTAATGATCTCTGTAGACTTCTTCTCTTCTCAAGTTAATTGTGGAAGTTTGATTAAATAAAGGTGCATCTCTAAAAAGTCATGCTACAAATTCAGAGATAACTTGTATTCTTATATATATATATATCCTTCTGGTTCGCTACCTACTCGTGGTGAAAAGGCTTGTGTACCTCTATATATATATATATTTTAATTCTCTGTCTTTGGACATTGCTACAGATTATCCAGTAGTTTAGGGTTTGCTTGACTGCACTTGAAACAGCTGAGTTGTAAGGTAATCTCTAATTTGTGTGCTATGTAGTAATTGATAGGTTGTAGAAATATTCACTGGAAAGGATTTTAAATGGTTTGAAAATCTTTTTAATATTTCCTTATACAGTGGTGGGTAAGGCTGTTTCATACAGCTACCTGGGCTATCCTGAACAACTTTAAAATCTACAATAAGTTTAGGGGCTATACTTTTCTATCTATCTATATCTACTTAATAAATCATGATGGGAGCAGACAGAGACAGTTTTACTCATAGGCAAAGTAGGCATCCAATGTGTTTTATTTACAGGTGATTTACGCTCACCATCTGAGTCTCTCCAGTGAATCTAAAAAAATCTTATACAAAACAAGGTGACGTCAAGAAAATGTTAAAGTGTAACAGAGGCACAAAGTATAATACTGTATGTTTTTTAATAATTTGCAGTCACAAATGACCCAATAAAAATGGCATTGGCAAATGGCAACTCCAGTGTAGGTGGGGTGGTCTACAGTGGCCTTCAGGGTAACACATTTCACCACTTTGTGCTGTGAGTTGTGCATGTCGTTTCATCAGAGCGTGATGCCAAAAAATAAGTATATACCTATGTATACAATTATTTGTTATTCAATTGAGAAAGTCGGATAAAAACATTACAAATCAATATCTATATTCAGTGCTCATGGATGTAACATCTGTAACTGATATACCTAAATGGTTCAGTCCAGTCCACAACTGGGACAGGTCCCTGAGACTTTATCTGTTGGTCCTCAGGAACAAAGAGGGATGCAGAGAGCATAACAATTTAAACCTATCATCATCATTGGTCCAAGTTATAATTGAATTGTTGATTTTACTTTGCATTCCTTAGAAACTGGATTGGCCCAATCCAGAAGTAAAAAAGATGGATTTCTGAGGCTATCACATTTTTGTAAACCCTACAATAAAGGATCAAATGTACCAGGAAACATCTCAGGAATATCTGATGTAGTAACATAAAAACCCACTTCTGGATTGCTACCTTGTAGTGGTGTCACCCAATATGGACAGGTCATAGCGGAGAGGTCAGACAAATCGAGGTCCAATGGAGAAGGAACTAGCAACCCACTTCAGTATTTTTGCCATGAAAACCTTATGGATTAACACAAACAGACACAAGTTGTGCCTGGCATGCTGCAGTCCATAGGTTCACGGAGAGTCAGACTTAACTAAACAACTAAACAATTTTATTTTACTTGAACAAAATATTCTTCATTTTACTTATTTTGACTCTTCTGTGTCTCTTTAGATTAAAATTAACTATATTCCACAATAATTAAATTATGTATTCACTGCCAAAGGACCACTATGATCCATTCTTTCTATGTTATGTTAGAAATAAGTAAAATCAATAAAGGGCAAAGTATTTTTACAAATAAAAAAATGAAAAAATAAAAATAAACAGAAAAATAAATTTTTAACTTCTATATGCACCTTTTATATACAATTGTTCTTTACTATGTGGTTTTATTTTATTTTCTGCGCTAATTACTTTTGTAAGAATGTGTCCTTATACCAATGATATTTTAATTAGTCCTGTTGGAAGCACTGACAGTTTTAGCTGCAACATTAACATTGTACAGATTGAAGTTTCCCCTGCATTTAGTCTCCTCTGACTTCAGGAAGTAGATAAGCAGAAACCAACATGGTAGATTTCACATAGTTTGTAATTTTCAAGTACGGATATACAGTAATAACTTTATTAGCAAGATTTTCACATAGTTATTTTAAGAAATCAATTTCAAATCTTAAGTTAATTCTCAACAAAGCTGGTATTAATTGCCAGGAAATACTTTTGCGTTAACAATGTTTAAGGTATATTAAATGATCTCTTTGAAAAATTAATTTTTCCATCAGCGATAGCACAAAAAAGTAATGATATAATTTCAAAAGCTGTAATTTAACAATATTTTCTATTATTACCAAAGTCAGTGAGATAAAAGAAAAAATGGAATCCCACTGTGCTGATTTCAGCACAGGCCGTATATAGAAATCTTTAACTATCACTTCTAATCGCCTTGATGAGCTGAAACCTCCTTGCAATTAACATCCAAAATGACACTGAGACATCTTAATGGAGGAAAAATGCTTTTATGAGTGAATAAATAAATTTGCCGAGAGTATGACGCCCATACACTTTCAATAACCATTAATAGACAGGCCTACATTATATAATACTATTTTACCCCTCTTTAGAAAATGTAACTAAATATAATGTTATTTTATATTTAATCAGTTATATAAATTACCGGAGATATATAATTTGAGTTAAAATATCACAGTTCAAAGATCCAACAAATGTTATTAAAGGAATATTTAAGTTTCCTGGATTATGCATCTGAAAGAGGATAATCAGTAGAGTATGAATATATTTTTTTGCATGAAAGTTTGCATATTGCTTCAGCTTTTATGTCAGTTGTTTTTGACAAGGAATGCCCCGGAAAAATCTAGTTAAATTAACATAAAATTCATATTTTATTTTGGCCAACCACAGGCAGCTGTAACATTGTTGCAATCACTGGGAAGTCAGTTTCTGAAAACCATCATGGGATGAGTAATCCTCACCACAAGGAAGTAAGGAGGAGCTTAGACATTGCTGCTTTGGATTTCTGCAGTGTGCTGCTGTTGGCTTGAAGGTTAGTATAGTGTTTCTCTTGGCTAGTACTAGGTGCCTATGTAGACACCTCTGGGGTGTGGCAACCATTTTTTTAAAAAAAAAATTAATCTGTATGCATATATAATGACTCGATGTAATGTGTGTTTCTGATATAAGCAATATGTGTTAGATTAGAAAAACATAAAAGCAGGGAAACTTCTATATCCCGTTAAACGACCACTGAACTCAGTTTTATTAATTGAATCAAAATTAATATTTTCTATATGTTTAATAAACGTTTAGATTTTGTCTCTTTTTGCTTTATTTTGCCAGTTATATTGATCAGTATTCTGCAGTCATTTTGTCCCTCATATTCTCTAATATCCAACTCTATCTTTTTTAGCTGATCCTTGCAATAGAATATGCAAAGATGATGCCCCTGTTGGGGGTGGAGCCATCCGCAGAACTAGATAGGGTTCACTTGCAAGATGACAGGGAGAGCCACTACTGCTGATTCATCCCCCTAGCAGGAACTGAGCACTTTATTAAACCAATAATATATAATACATAATATTGTACAGCAGACAAAACTCTTCCATCAATAAAAATGTGTTACACTTCCATAACTGAAATACATTTAATAAACTATATATAATATTATATACAGTATGTTATTTATTTGTATACATTTACATTTTGTAAATAGAATTAGGTTGTATTGATTTAATTGTTTTTTGTGCTATACAATATAATGTATTACACATTATTGGTTTAATAAAGTGCTCCTTTTCTATTAGGTGGATGGATCAGCAGCTATAGTGGCTCCCCCTGTCATGTTGTAAGTAGACCCTGCAGAGTTATGTAGATAGTTCCACCCCACCAGTGACATCATCTGTGCATATGCTGTTGAAAACAACTACAAAAGATCGAGGAGGATATCAGTGATGAAGAAGATGAGGAACAAAATGTTACATCTTGATTGAAACATCTCACCAACATTGCCATCTGAAACTACCCATTGATGTAATTTTCTCTTATTTTTATATTGTTAGAGGTGAATGTTAGCTTGTGTACTATATTAAAATAGAAATTAGTTGGGGAAAGGCAATAAAATACAGTAATACATATTTCAGTTATGTATTACATTTGGGGAGACTAAACAGTTCTAGCATATCAATGACATTTGTTAAAAGTGGCGCCATTAAGATTTACTTTTCTTCGGTGGTTGAAGCGGATGCACATTTAAAATTTCTACTTCGGCAAAGTAAAAAGCTGTTTTTACTCAAGTACTGTGAACCTCAAGAATAAAATAATCTTATTGGACACCATGAATTGGGCTGTCAAGAAGAGACAAGATATTCTTACTGAACTAGCCAAGTATCTTCCAAGATCTTCAGATTTCCATGGGATTTTCTGCATATAGGCACCAACCTTTTTTCAGTTTTTTTTTGCTGTTTTGTTAAAGAATTGGGAACAGTTTAAATAATTTTCCTTCACTAGGATTGGAAAAAAAAAAATCACCTTTTCTTAGGCTAATTATGGTTCTGCGTTTGCATTATATACTTGTGAAAGTTGGTGAATTCATCAGTAATGTGTGATCCCGACAGAATGCAAGGCTCACCGCTTATGGAGATTTGTGAATGCACCAATTATTACAAAAATTTCTAGCGAAACAAATTCTGCTGATGTGCAAATCCCAAATGGTTACCTCGGTAGGATATGTCAGGTTTTATTTTCATGTCAGTAAACTGGGGACTGAGTGTAATTTTTATTTTATTTTTGTGCTTTATTCTGTTGCCGAGCCATTTTATTTCATTCTACTTTGAGTGACTAGCTGAATAAAGAGCACTACTAATTTTAAATTGTTTTGCAAAGTATACGTCCACATTCTCAAGAGCACTTAACGCAGGAATAATATAGGCTGCGGACGCACGCAGTGTACATCAATTTAGATTGTTCCAATGATTTAAAAAATGTCTTAGTAATTTGCAGCCATGCACTTTCCCCTCTCGATTTATTAACTTCTATACGGAAGCCAACTGTTTAACAATCATAACATGATCTCTGCTAATCTCGCTTCACTTCAAACTATAATGTCAGTTTAAGATTATTTTGCATGTGAAACCTTTAATATTTTTCCTTAAAGCTAATCATGTGTAATATGCTTTGCAGCTCTGAAGAGCTGCTCTTTTATGGTTTGCTAATGTAGATGTTAGAAAAGGCTACTACCTGCATTTACTTGTGCTGAGAGAGGCATTTTCTTTGTGTTTCAGTAATATAACATATTACCTGCTCCAAACAATGCAGACTCACTGGGAGAGGGTGGTCAGAGGTTCCTGCTTTACAGGACCATTACAATATAATATTTATAGTTTGCTTTTTTAAAGAACTTGACTTAATAATGGACACAATGTTTTTAAAATAAATTATTAGTCTTTAATTTTAAACTATTGTTTTTAGTTTTAGTGATGATGGACATTGAGCCTTTGAGTGTAAAATGATCAGAAACCTGGGACATATGATCTGTAATTGCTTCTGTTACAAAACTGGAGCTTCAGACAGTGTAGAGGGAGGGAAATTGGATTTGTGTCTTCATTGGTGAGTAACTTCAACTATCAGCATCTGAACCTCCCCTCCCCACCACATATGCTCAGAAGCAAAAATTCACATAATAAAGTGAATATTCTGCTTTAACTGCTCTGTATCCACCCATGGCCGCATGTTTAAATAGGCGACATAAGCAGTAGCCTAGAGGCTCTCTTTAGTGAGGGGTACCTCACTTTGAGTTAAAGATAAATTTGGGAGCAACAAAAAAAAAAATAATTTGCCAGTATCCCCAGCAGTAGCCCCAATTCCAGAAAGCATACACTAAACTGGAAAGGAGGCCCATTACTGCTTTTCTGCAGTATAGGCAAACCCGGCAGGTGTGATCCACCTCTTTGTTCACTGAACAGGGAGGATAACAAATGTCACCTTCTCTGCTGAAAGTAAGGTTTGTTTTATAATCTACAGTGATCGTTTAAAGTCAATTAATTTTCTACTGTATACTGTGACAAAGTTATCCAGGGGATATATGTGAATTACATACTCTGTAAAGCTCTGTTCCCTTAGGAGGATTGAAGGAGTTGATCTCTCTGCTCAGTAAATTAGCTGCTCTTGGGCTGTTTATGGACACACTGTTTGCAGTTTGTCTGACCTGACGCTCATATTGAGACAGCAGCCTGCAACATATGACTGTTTGTAACAGAGTGGAGACCTGGAAATCTGATAAAGTCCAGTGAATTTACAAACTATTGGATGGTTTGTTTTGCTCCATCCAGTGTGAAATGGATGAGATCTGGTTAGTAAGGACTGCTTATATGTTAAGGTAGTGTTTCAGTGGAAGCTAGGCCTATTATTTTAATTGTTATGTTTGTTATTTTGTATCACTTGCTAAATTTTAGTAAAACTTGGAAAAGTATACACAGCCTCTTGTGTTGCGTTCCTCCATCAAAGTGCCTGAAACATGAGCACACACACAGAGGATACTGGTAAGTTGTTACAATACGCATATTATTATAAATGTTTATTAAAATACACCTGATAGGCTGAAGCCCAGAGGAAGGAGAAGACATGTTTTTCAGTTGAGAACTTTATAATTAATAATTTATACGTAAACATGTAAAGCAAACGCCAACACAAGATAACAACTGTATTGTGGTTTTGGATTTAATTTGTGTCATTTTTTGACCTTTGCAGTATTTATGGTTGGTGTTAAATTAGTAACTTCTAATTAGCTCTTCTGTTTCACAGTATATTATTTAACAAATATTTTCCCATCGACACTAAAAGAAATGTATGTTATAAAAGTCATAAAAAACAGATAAAAGTAGAGAAATTTAGCTTTTATGACAGATAAGGACATTCCAACTATTTAACACACCTAAAGGATCATTATTAAATGGATGTAAGCATCTATAAATAAGATATTTTTTTAAACTTTACAAACATGTTATTCTGCAGGATAAAACATTAGCAAAATGTGTTTGAATTTGCCTGGAACTTGAAAATAAACTCAGCATAAGCTGGGTGATTTATTTAAGCATTGCCTGTTAATAAAATTAATATGAAATGATATAAAAAAATATTCAGTATTAAACTTACTCTCAAAGTTCAAATGGAGCTACTGCTGGTATCCACCCACTATAAGGTCATTGGGGAGAGGTAGCTTTGTCTACCAGGCAGCAGCTAAATGTTCAGACACAAAATTTACCAACACAATGGCCTGCAGACAGGCAGCAAGCTTTTGCTGTTGGGGCAACATATCAATGATTGTTTATTCACTTATCAAATCTGATTGTTATTAATACCCTTTTCGATCTGTCTCTAAGGCAATCCCCCACCCACTCCTTAATGACCATATCAGGATGGAGAAAATAATTAACTGGATACTGTAATATTTGAAAATCAAGTTCATATTGAAGGTTGTTATAAAATTACTAGTGACTTGCCCATCAAAAATGACGGCAATAGAATTTGAAGCCTGGCAATGCTGTTTGCCACACTCTCCTCCCCTCTCATTGTGAGCTTCTCCCAACCTCTACTTTACAGTACTCGCGATGAGCGCCTGCGCACATGTGCAAGTCTGTAACTTTGTCACTCATGGTAGGCCTCGCAATAAGAGCCGAATGCGCTCATCGCTGGCCTCTACCCACCCCTTTGTCTCTCCCCCCTCCCTCCAGTGTCTCTCCCCTCTCCCTCCCCTGTGTTTCTTCCAGCCCTCTCCCTCCCCTGTGTCTCTTCCACCTCGCTCTTCCTCCCCTGTGTCTCTTCCATCCCCTCTCCATCCCCTGTGTCTCCTTCTTCCCATCTCCCTCCCCTGTGTCTTCTTCCCCCATCCCCCTCCACTGCGTCTCCTTCCCCAGCTCCCTCCACTGTGTCTCCTTCCCCCTCTCCCTCCCCTGTGCCTCCTTCCCCCTCTCCCTCCACTGCGTCTCCTTCCCCATCTCCCTCCACTGTGTCTCCTTCCCCCTCTCCCTCCCCTGTGCCTCCTTTACCCCCTCTCCCTCCCCTGTGTCTCCTTTCTCCTCCCTCGCCCTCCCCTGTGTCTCATTTCTCCCCATCCATCCCCCGTGTCTCCTTCCAGCCTCCCTCTAGTGTGTCTCCTTTCCCCACCACTCTCCCTTCCCTTTGTCTCCTTTCCCCCTCCCCTATGTCTCTTTCCCCCCTCTCTCCCATGTGTCTCGTTCCCCCTCCCAATGCTGTATCTCTCTTCCCCCTCTCCCGCCCCTGTGTCACTCCCCCCACTCTCCCTCCCTTGTGTCTCTTCCCCTCTCTCCCTCCCCTGTGTCTCTCCCTCCTGTATTTCGTTCCCTCCCTCCCCTGTGTTTCTCCCCATCACCCTCCCCTGTGTCTCCTTTCTCCCCCTCTCCCTCCCCTGTGTCTCCTGTCCTCCCCCTCACTCCGCTTTGTCTCCTTTCTCACACTCTCCCTCCCTTGTGTCTCCTTCCCCCATCTCCCTCCCCTGTGTTTCCTCCCCATCTCCCTCCCCTGTACCTCCTTCCCCCATCTCCCACCCCTGTGTCTCCTTTCCCCGTCCCCTATGTCTCTTCCCCCCTCCCCTGTGTCTCTTCCCCCTGTGTCTCTTCCCCCCATGTTTCTCCTCTCTCTCCCTCCCCTGGGTCTCCCCTCTCACCCTCTCACGTGTCTCCTTTCCCCCCTTTCTCACCTCTGTGTCCCCTTTCTGCCTCCCTCTCCCTCCCTGTGTCTCCTTTCTGACTCTCTCTCCCTCCCCTGTGTCTCATTTCTGCCTCTCTCTCCCTCCCCTGTGTCTCCTTTCTCCCCCTCTCCCTCCCCTGTGTCTCCTTTACCCCCTTTCCATCCCCTGTGTCTCCTTTCTCCAGCCCTTTCCCTCCCCTCTCTCTTTCCCCCCTCTCATTCCCCTGTGTCTCCTTTTCCCGCCTCTCCCTCCATGTCTCCTTTCTGCCTCTCTCTCCCTCCCCTGTGTCTCCTTTCTGCCTCCCTCTCCCTCCCCTGTGTCTCCTTTCTCCCCCTCCCTCCCCTGTATCTCCTTTCTCCCCCCATCTCCATCCCCATGTCTCCTTTCTGCCTCCTGCTCCCCTCCCCATATACCGCGCATTGCTCATGCGCAACTTGCGAGTTTTAGCTGTAGTAATTGCAAGTGTGTCAGAAATTTAAACATAGCGTTACTGACAAACTCGCAATTACCCCAACTATTATAAGTGATTAAATAGGAATTTTATTAATGACTAATGAATAATTAAAATAACTATGCCCTTTTGCTAGGGCAGTAATTTAGATGCTAACCGTAGTTTATACTATGCAGCAGACATACTGTTGTGTACACAAGTTTGCATACCCTGGCAGAAATTGTGAAATGTTGGCATTTATTTTGAAAATATGACGGATCATGCAAAAAACTATGTATTTTATTGAAGGATAGCTATCACATTAAACCATTTATTATCACATAGTTGTTTGGCTCATTCTTAAATCATAATAATAACAGAAATCACCAATGGAAAAACCAATACAAACATTTTTGAAGAGAAAAAAAAAAAAGAAATCACCAAAATGGCCCTGATCAAAAGTTTGCATACCCTTAGTTCTTAATACTGTGTATTGCCCCTTTAGCATCAATGACAGTGTGCAGTCTATTGTAATAGTTGTTTATGAGGCCCCTAATTCTTGCAGGTGGTATAGCTGCCCATTCGTCTTGGCAAAATCCAGCTAGGTCATGCAAAGTATTTCATCATCTTGCATGAACTGCCAGAGTGGCTAGATGATATTAAGGTCAGGAGACTGCGATGGCCACTCCACAACCTTCACCTTTTTCTGCTGTAACCACTGGAGGGTCAACTTGGCCTTGTGCTTAGGGTCATTGTCATGCTGCAAAGTCCAAGAGCATCCCATGCGCAGCCTTCACGCAGAAGAATGCAAATTGTCTGCCAGTATTTCCTGATAACATGCTGCATTCATCTTGCCATCAATTTTCACAAGATTCCCTGCGCCTTTAGAGCTCAACCCCCCCACCCCCCTGTGCCCACCACCGTTCCCAAAAACATCGGTGAGCCACCACCATGCTTCACAGTGGGGATGGTATTCTTTTCACTATAGGCTTTGTTGACCCCTCTCCAAACATACCGCTTATGGTTGTGACCCTAAAGCTCTATTTTGGTCTCGTCACTCCAAATTACAGTGTGCCAGAAGCTGTGAGGCATGTCAAGGTGTTGCCCGGCATATTGTAACCGGGCTTTTTTTTATGGCATTGGTGCAGTAAAGGCTTTTTTCTGGCATCTTGACCATGCAGCTCATTTTTGTTCAAGTATCGTCGTATTGGGTTCCTTTAATCAACCACACCAACTTTTTCCAGAGCAGGTTGTATTTCTCTTGAGGTTACCTGTGGGTTTTTTCTTTGTATTCCAAACAATTCTTCTGGCAGTTATGGCTGAAATCTTTCTTGGTTTACCTAACCTTGGCTTGGTATCAAGAGATCCCCAAATTTTCCTCTTCTTAATAAGTGATTTAACAGTACTGACTGGCATTTTCAAGGCTTTCGATATCTTTTTATATTCTTTTCCATCTTTATGAAGTTCCATTAACTTGTGACACAGGTCTTTGACAGTTATTTTTTGCTCCCCATGGCTCAGTATCTAGCCTGCTCAGTGAATCCATGTGAGAGCTAACAACCTCATAGACTATTTATACACACTAATTGCAATTTAAAAAGCCACAGGTGTGGGAAATTACTTTTAATTGCCATTTTAACCTGTGTAAGTGTGTCCCAGGATAGTACAAACTTAGCAGGCCTGGGTGCAGGGATGAATTAGCACTAGGTTAATAGGGTTACAGTGGTATGGACTTTCTCCTATGTTGCATTGCATGGGACTGCCTCTTTGCCAGGGTTTGCCAGACTGCCTCTTTGCCAGGGTTCTTCAGGAATCACCCTTTCTGCGTTCTTTTGAAGCAGACTTTTTTTCACTTTCGGGAACAGGTGTCTTTGTCCGGTTCCCGACCTTTTCAACCAGTTAGAGGTTTGAGCCTTTGGGTGATTAGGCCGCCTTTGAATACTGTAGGTCTCCACTTTTGAAGGACAGGAAAATTCATTCATGGCAAAATATCTTTCTGCCAACTAAATAAATTCATCTGGATTCTCCGGCTCCTTTTGTCCCACCCATTCTCTTAAGTCTGGGGGTAGACTCCTCAAATAGTGATCCATTACCAGTAGTTCCATAATTTTCACTGGGCCATTAGTTTCAGGGCGTAGACATCTTTGGGCTAAGTGCAGCAATTCAAACATTTGTGCGCAAGGGTTCTTGTTCTCCACAAACTTCCATGAGTGGAATCTCTGTACCCTAACGCTTCTGGTAATTCCCGCTCTGGCCAGGATCTCGGCTTTTAGACTGGCATAATCCAGGTCAAAATATGCTTTATGAGCCTCCCCACACAAAGACAGAGCAACTTTACTGGCCCAGTGTCTTTGGGGCCACGCTTCTCTGACAGCAATTCTTTCAAAAGTCAGGAGAAATGCTTCCTCGTCTTCATCTGGGTTAATTTTCTGTAGAAACCGATTTGGGTTGATGTTTCCACTGGTTTCCGGCATCGGGGTAGGTTTTGCAGGTATCAGGTGCTGTAGCTGGGCAAGCAAGATTTGGTTTGTTTCCCGCTGTAGCTTTCGGTCTTCTGCAGCTTGGGCCTGTTGTTCCGGCAGGACTTGTGCTGCCTGGGCCATCTGTCTCAGTAACTGCTGAGTAGTCTCCTGCTGGCATGCAGTGGTTTGTATTAGCGCCTTCACTAGTTCCTCCATTGTTTAGTTCCCAGCACTGCCACCATATGTGATATCTCTGCTGTCACACTCAGGGTTCGTGCCCCTGTATCTGGCACACAATAGAGTACTCAGGAGCCCTTTTTAAAATATCAGCAGTAGTATTTATTTTAGTACAGCAAAACAACATAAATGGTGCAAAACTAAATCCTAGCTTCAAATAGAAGCACTGACTTACTCTTGGCTGCAGTTCCCTCACTATCCAAGATAAAGTCCACACAAAACAAAAGTCCAAACCAATGGTTGCTGGATAACAAGTCTCCTTTGTAGCAGGGGATTTCCACAGCCGACTCTGGAGTCCTCTGTCCAGCTCAGACTGAGCTCTCTCCCTCAGCTGGGTGCTAATCATACCTTTAAAGGTGGAACCCAGCTGGGCCTGCTTGATTAGCCTGCTGTGATAACCCTGTCATCCCCTAGTGGACACAAGGCTCTGCTCAGTCTCTCTCCCACGTATACTCCATCAATGACTCTGTTACAATATATATATATATATATATATATATATATATATATATATATATATATATATATAATGCATATAGCAAAGGATTATAGAACATTGTTAAAATAAATTACTATATTTGCATAAGCTTATGTGTCACTACATGTTCATGGGACAATCTATTTGGTGGTAGAGTGTGATAAAGAGGTAATTGTATGTTGGCAGGATATGAGACCAGTGCATAATATCATAACAATGAGGGTGTATCTACTTAACTGCATTAGAGGCTTATCTCTATGATAAAGGCCTCTCTTTGAATGTATGATTAGCTGACTGATGCAATGAGCAAAGACCTTTCCTAAGACAGCATTGTAAACCTTAATATGGTTGCACTATCACTCATGCTGCATCCTCATGATAAAATTCAAACCCCTTCTTATTACACATTTGAATATACTATGCTAGTATTAAGACCAGTCACAGAGTATATTATTTTGGACAGAAAGGTTTTGAAATACCCTCCACTAAGTAAAGAAAGAAACATATATTCTGAGAACACGTACATGTGTTAAGCAGAGCCAGAGATCAGGACAGAATTTTTCATTGAGTATTATTTCTGGGTATTGACATGAAAAAAATCAAAATGCAACATGTTTTACCTTTAATCTTCTAGAATACTTAATGTGGGATCCATCTAGGTGCGGTGCTCTTAGATAACCATGAGAACATAGCTTTGGATTAGAGAACCAAGCCAGAGACCCACTAACAGACTGCTATTTCCACGGCTACCTCGATCAGTATAAGGCTTTGTATGGTGAACTTTTTTTCCAAGTTGTTTACAATCACATCAAGAGGCATGGACATATTTAGGTTTTATGCTGCCATTCAAACTTGTGCATCACCCACACCCCAATTGCAGCTCCTCCTTTCTCTATTCTATATTTCAAATCATAACATTATTTGTTTATGTATATGCATGGTATGTCAGAAAGTGTCAAGTACACTTACAGACAGACATGTTAAGTCCTGTATCTTAAGAATGTGATTCTCTTTATTCCAACTGCTTTCCTATCTTAGATGGCTTTGAAATTTCCTCTGAGTATTTTGAATTTTAGGTTGAGGATGAAGTGATCATTCTGGCTAAAATGGTGTCCAACTGGGGTACAATAATTGTCTTCATTGTGTTTTTTATAGAATGTCTGTGTAGGTTCATCCTTAGGTTTAGTCTTTGGCTGATTTCCCCAATGTAACACGCACTTTCACATACCTTACATTGTATTATGTAGATCACATTGGAGGATTTGCATGTATAGTATATGACCCTCTAATGTTATAGGTCTTTTTGCTCTATGTGGCGGTGTCATCATTACAAATGTGTTGACATAACTTACAGGCAGTTCTGTTACAAGGTTTAGTTCCATGTTTTCTGTTCAGTTGTTCATTGGCTAATCTTCTGATGACAAGTTTTTGTTTTAGGCTTGGTGGTTGTTTAAATGCGAGGATGGGAGGTTTGGGGAATATTTTTTATTAATTGTGCATTTTTGGTTAGTAATGGCTGTAAATCTTTGATTATTTTCCGTATTTTCTCTAAAACTGGATGGTATGTGGTCACTAGATGTGTACGTTAAGTTTTATAGATGGGTGGAAAATGTTGAGTAAACTGTGAAAGTCTCTGTTAGGTTTGTGAATGGATATAGATATGAATGTCTCTACCAGATTGGCCATAAATACAGTCAGGTCCATAAATATTGGGACATCGACACAATTCTAAACTTTTTGGCTCTATACACCACCACAATGGATTTGAAATGAAATTAACAAGATGTGTTTTAACTGCAGACTTTCAGCTTTAATTTGAGGGTATTTACATCCAAATCAGGTGAACGGTGTAGGAATTACAACAGTTTGTATATGTGCCTCCCACTTTTTAAGGGACCAAAAGTAATAGGACAATTGGCTGCTCAGCTGTTCCATGGCCAGGTGTTTGTTATTACCTCATTATCCCATTTACAAAGAGCAGATACAAGCTCCAGTGTTCATTTCAAGTGTGCTATTTGCATTTGTTGCTGTTAACTCTCAATATGAAGAGCTGTCACTATCAGTGAAGCCAGCCATCATTAGGCTGAAAAAAACAAAACAAACCCATCAGAGAGATAGGAAAAACATTAGGTGTGGCCAAATCAACTGTTTGGAACATACTTAAAAAGAAAGAACGCACCGGTGAGCTCAGCAACACCAAAAGACCCGGAAGACCACGGAAAACAACTGTGGTGGATGACCGAAGAATTATTTCCGTGGTGAAGAAAACACCCTTCACAACAGTTGGCCAGATCAAGAACACTCTCCAGGAGGTAGGTGTATGTGTGTCAAGGTCAACAATCAAGAGAAGACTTCACCAGAGTAAATACAGAGGGTTCACCACAAGCTGTAAACCATTGGTGAGCCTCAAAAACAGGAAGGCCAGATTAGAGTTTTCCAAACAACACCTAAAAAAGCCTTCACAGTTCTGGACAGATGAGACTAAGATAAACTTGTACTAGAGTGATGGGAAGAGAAGAGTATAGAGACGGAAAGGAACTGCTCATGATCCAAAGCATACCACCTCATCAGTGAAGCATGGTGGTGGTAGTGTCATGGCGTGGGCATGTATGGCTGCCAATGGAACTGGTTCTCTTGTATTTATTGATGATGTGACTGCTGACAAAAGCAGCAGGATGAATTCTGAAGTGTTTTGGGCAATAACTCATTAATAATAATAATTAATAATAGCTCATTGGACGGCGCTTCACAGTGCAGATGGACAATGACCCGAAGCATACTGCAAAAGCAACCAAAGAGTTTTTTAAGGGAAAGAAGTGGAATGTTATGCAATGGCCAAGTCAATCACCTGATCTGAATCCGATTGAGCATGCATTTCACTTGCTGAAGACAAAACTTCAGGGTAAAATTTCCCAAGAACAAGCAGGAACTGAAGACAGTTGCAATAGAGGTCTGGCAGAGCATCACCAGGGATGAAACCCAGCGACTGGTGATGTCTATGCATTCCAGACTTCAGGCTGTAATTGACTGCAAAGGATTTGCAACCAAGTATTAAAAAGTGAAAGTTTGTTTTATGACTGTTAATCTGTCCCATTACTTTTGGTCCCTTAAAAAGTGGGAGGCACATATACAAACTGTTGTAATTCCTACACCGTTCACCTGATTTGGATGTAAATACCCTCAAATTAAAGCTGAAAGTCTGCAGTTAAAGCACATCTTGTTAGTTTAATTTCAAATCCATTGTGGTGGTGTATAGAGCCAAAAAGTTTAGAATTGTGTCGATGTCCCAATATTTATGGACCTGACTGTAGATACCCATGCCAGTCCCCATCATGTGTAGGTAAGTGTCTTTGTTAAAAGTAAAGTAGTTGTGGGTAAGGATGTAATCTATTAGTTTAGCACTAACATCAGGAATATATTTATGGTTTTGAATGTGTGTGTGAAAGAAACGTAAAGGTATATACAAATTTCCTGGGTTATTAGATTTTTGCCCTGTATGCAGCACATTTCATAATTTTTTTTTACTAATATCTAAAAATCCCTCTAATGATTATGTTGACAGCCCCAGGAGTGTCTACACAAGCCCTGATCCCTACCCAATCAGCATTCAGCATTAGGGGAGCAATTTTTAACACCACTTCTGTGCCTTCCTCAGCCAATAGGAGAGCACTGATGTCAGCTCTGAAGTAACTGCTCGGATGTGCTTGCTGCTGCTGTGCTGCCCACACCCTTCACCACAGACACACTACTTATTCTAAGCTGCTTTGCAGCACAAACAGGAAATGTATCAGCTACCTCTACTTTCTCCTGATTGGCCCAAAACAAATTTTTGAATGTTATGCTTGTCATGATCCTCCTGACCACCAGTTTTGGGACTCATGTGATCCGGAGGTGTGGTCTGTTTATCGTTATATTATGTTATGTTATGTAATGTTAATTACTGTATGTTATGTTATGCTAATTACTGTATGTTATGTTGCTTGCCTATGTGTGATTGACTTGTGATGTGTAATTCTGTATGATGCATGTTTGGTTCATTAAGTGAGTGAGGCAGTTGAGAGTTCAGTTACATGGAGAGAGATGTAATGGAGATACTGCTGTGGTGGATGTCTTAGATAAGATATATGTTCCTAAAGAAAGGGAAGGAGACATATCTGGAAGACATCAACAGTAAAGAAAAAGAAGGTGACATCTTGAGGACATAAACTGGTAAAGAAAAGGGAGGTAATATGCCTGTGTGACTGAAGTGGATGTTGTGAGGCCTTGTAGATGAGGCCTTGTCGGTGGTAATTTATACAGAATCCAGAATTTACACAGACTGTTGCAGAGTGTGTGTATCTCTGAGGAAAAGTCGGCTCTGAAGTGTCTACAGCAATAAAAGCAGTTCCTGATGTTTTTATAAAGCTGAGCCTGCATTCTTATTTTAAATACTGCATCTTATTGAAGAGATATCAGCTGTCTGGTGAAGGGATATAAAGAACTTCGTGTATCTGCTTGGTAGGTTTGGCCATAACAGCCTTATCAAGCCAACTGAAGAAAGCAGATCACCACAATGCTAATTTAGCCTGGGTTTGGAGGGGTGTTAACCCTCATTTTCAACTGTCAGAAATGACAAGACATTTTGTTAACTTCAAGGTAAGTGTTTCTATTTTTATTTTCATAATTTTTAATATATTTTTTTCATACACTATTAATTCTCCTCTATCAGATGCACTCATAATCCGGCAAACACTTGCTAGAGATTCCATGGTGACATTAACGGATAGGTCAGATATCTGTTCATACCTGTAACAATTGGTCTCCCTGGGTTGCCTGGTTTGTGGATTTTTGGAAGCATGTAGCTAGTTCAAGTTGTAGGATTGGCGTGTAGAACTTCTTCCAATTCTTGCTTTACATTTTTGGGGACTGTTTGGATGAGTTTCCTTCATAATACAAAGTACTGTATGCAAAAGCGGCTGTTACATTGGTGAAACCAGCCAAAAACTGCACCTAAGGATGAACCTACACAGACATTCTATAAAAAGCACAATTAAGACAACAATTGTACCCCACTTGGACACCATTTTATCCAAAATAATTACTCCATCCAAAATGTGTTTATCACTTGTCACTTCTGGTGAACTATGACTACACTGCTCTGGTTTTTCATGTATATATTGATGTATATGTATATATATATGTTTCCTATACTATTTTGTGTTAATTGGCGCTCATTGCAAGCCTTTCCTACTGTATGGGCCGCTCATTGCAGTGTTTGTTAACCTGCAAGTTTAGTGCTTGTGTCTCTTTCCCGCATCTCCCCCTTGTCCCTTCCCTGTGTCTTTCTCCTCTGTGTGTGTGCTGAATGTTTGCACGGTGCGCAGTGACTGGTTTTATTTTTCAAGTCCTGCGTGCCTAGCGTTGTTCGTGTAAGTGTTATCTTTGTGTTGTATTTTGTAAGTTTTGCGTGCTGATCCTTGTTTTCATACTGTTTCTGAAAATTTGCGTTTTTCGTCTGCCATTTTATCCCCTGTTTAGGTGATTTTGGATTGACGTAAAAAGCCAAATATGGGTGTAATTCGCTTGCAACCTCACAGGCTTTCTGTGTCTCCCCCTGTGCTGTGTATGTAATTTTTTGTACATGTTTTTTTTTGTTTTGGTTGGTTTTTAGAGTTACGCGCTTGAACAGTGCTGCGCCACTGCTTCGTCTTGCTTTGTGAGGCACGCATGTGGGACGGCGCCGCTCGCTGTAATGAGCGCCAAAGGCGTTTATTGCACCCTAAGTGCTGCATAGCTGCTTCACCTTGCTTTGCGAGGCTCGCATGTGTGACGGCGACGGCGCTCATTGCAGCCTCAGTGCTGTTCGGCTGCTTTGCCTCGCTTTTCGAGGCTCTCATGTGTGACAACTATATATATGATATATGCACACGCACACACACAGATGTATATGTATCTCTCTACCCCTTTAGATAGATAGATAGATAGATAGATAGATAGATAGATAGATAGATAGATAGATAGATCATTTTGTTAACACATCAGATTTTCTTTAAGTGTTAAGGGTTTTTAACCCTACAGACATTTCCTCACAGTTTGGTCTAATACCTGAAACTCTAGTATTTATTTCATATAAACTCAGGGTTTCTGGATGTCTCTAATAAGCTTAGACAGCTGGGAAAATATTCATAAAACAGTTTTAAATATTGATATGATGTCATTGCATGTCTGGAAATTGTGAAATGCTCATATCTAAAGCAGGGCATGTTGTATCTAATTTATGAATGAAATCTGATTAGTGGTATTTCCAAATACACAGATTATGCACATGGATGTAAGTAATAAAATAATAAACCTGATGCAAGCCAGTGAATGTGTAAATTCAAATTCATTTCTTGGCTATTAAATATAATCTCCACTTTTTGCACATAATTGATGTGCGAGTATTCATATTTAAAAGCAAATATCTATTTTTTTCTCCAGAAGTATTGTGAGTTTGATACAAAGACCTATTATGTGTATTTCCAACTGCAAAAACAATGAAAAAGGGTCGGCTTCCCTATAGTTTTTTTTTGTAGACTTATGACAATGAACATTTAATACTTGCTAATTATTATTTTTATATCAAATACGGTAGATAATTTCTGTTATGCATATCTGACTTAATGGGACATTGGATTCATCTCTACATCATAACAAAGCACTGGAAACCAAGTAAAAAAAAAAAATACTTATTTAAAATGAATGCGTGTTTCACTGTTTATAAGAGTTTTATATAACACAATGAATCCTCAAATAGCCTTAACTACTCATGTTGAGTTTCTGTGACTCTGCAGGGTCTGCATGGGCCAAAAATCACATGCACCTGTAACCAAGAAAATGTAAGCTTATTCCTTTGTCCCCTTAGACATTATTATATTAAAAGAGAAAATATTACATTTAGTATGGCATTGCAGAGAGTATACAATAGACAAGGCTTATCATTTATTAACCATTCAGAATCTGTAAGAATGCCTACATAACTTCAATAAATCGTATGATGCAGATGATTTCTATTTAAATAAACAGTTTGAACCTTGTAAACACTATTACTGCACATTTAAAACAGTTATAAAACAATGAAATGCTTCAAATGAAAAGGTCTTTACACATTTTGTACTTGATTTTGATTGTTCTAAATGATGCTATTAATTACTTCAGTGACCATTTAATGAAAAATGTTTAGTTACACAGGAATTGCCTGTGACATAGAAGGTGCTATAGACAGAGCTCAACCTTCCAGCATTGATTCAACGTGAGATCTCAACTGATTTACTCTCAAATATTGAGTGGGATTTTGATAGATGCCAGTTATCGGGTGACATGCAGTGACATTATATATTAGTAACAGACAAGAGAATAACATCTGTAAAGAGTATAACGATAAAAAATACAGCTGAATTGGAAAGTTGTTACACCCAGAACTAGAACTTAATTAGAGTATGCCATTTGGCATAACTCACACCTATGCATTTGATTTTGTATGTATGTCTATTTGTTTGTATGTATCTATCTATCTATCTATCTTTCTATCTATCTATCGGGAGCACAAGATACATATAAATCTAAAAAGATTATCTTACAATGTCATGACATTATATATATACTAGCGACTTGCCCGTCAAAAATGACGGGGCAATAAAAGCAAGTGTTGAAATGCTGTTTGCCACACAATGTTAGTGTACTGTGTGCCTCAACTATATAGACCCCTATAACACACTAATGAACGCATGTAATAACACTGTAAGTGCCATGAGAGTCATCCAGGATCCTCATGACCCAAAGTGTAAGCACTACACCATTTTAACCCGGTCTCTTATGGGGGTCTATACAGACCCTCATAAGCCTCTATTTAACCCCATTAGTCCCATAAGGGTATTTAAAGACCCTCATGGGACAATTAGAAGCCTAACATTACCCCGTAAGTGCTATGAGGGTTTTCCAGTACCATCATGACACTAAGTATAAACACTACACTGCACTATAGCCCCACAATAAACCATGAAATCTAAACTAACCCCCCTCTACACTAACCTATTAAGACCTACACTACCTACCTACACTACCTACCTACCCCCTAATAACCCACCACTCTAATTAAAGAAAATAAAACAAACTAAAGGCACCAAAAATAAAAAATCTACATTACCAAAAAGAAAAAGTCACAAAAAAAAAAAAGGAACATTACAGAAAATTTAAAAATACATTACTACACCCCACCCCCCACTACAGAAAAAAAATTACACACCTGAAAAGGAAATACATAGAATACACACAATACATACAATACAAATAAAATACAAATTGAATACAATACCCCCTATCTATCTATCTAACATACAATCAATACTATCTATCTAAAATACATCACCCAATCTATCTAATATACAATAAATCCTATCTAAAATACATCCCCCTATCTATGTACTATACAATAAATACTATCTATCTAAAATACATCAGCCAATCTATATAATATACAATACATCCTATCTATCTAATATACATCACCCAATCTATGTAATATACAATAAATACTATCTATCTAAAATACATCCCACAATCTAATACACAATACATCCTATCTATCTAAAATACATCACCCAGTCTATCTAATATACAATACATCCTATCTATATAAAATACATCACCCTATCTAACATACAATAAATGCTATCTCTATATAAAATACACTAATTATAAGCTAAAAAAAAAAATTAAGACCACTTACCTTTGCAGATGTCCCTTCAGATCAGCAAACCTAGGGCAAAAAAAAAAAAATACTACAACATGTTTACAGAAAATAAATAAACATTGTAAATATTATAAATATTTTACTCACCTTTCCAGCATGTCCCCGTCCTTCTTCTTTTCTTCTTCTCCGGCACGGCCCCTGTTGAAAAAAAACATTACATTAGTGCAACAGACATAAACATCAAAACAAAGTAAAATATACATAATATACAGTGTACTTACCTCCCCGCGATGTCCCCGGCCTCCTCCTCTTCTGCCCCGGATGGGCCCTGGAACAATCCGCGCTGTAAAAGAAAAAAAAGAAAAAAAACTAACAGAGATCCGCACTCGCGGATCTCCCCGATGCTAATGAGTCTTCTACAGAGTTTTCTAGAAGAAAATTGGCAATGGCGGCTTCTGATTGGCTGAAAACGCTGTCTATCAAATTCAGCCAATCCGAAGACGTCAATGTGTGAGCCAATGAGAAAGGGTTACACCCTAAAATCCCACTCTGATTGAATACTGCACCTGTCAATCTTTATTTAAACCAATCAGAAGGCTTTATTGCCATCAGCCAATCACAATGGGATACACCCCCACGGGGTGATTGGCTGAAGACATCTGCACCTTCTCATTGGCTGTAATACTGATTGACATTGACAGCAGCCAATGAGAAGGCGCAAATGCCTTCAGCCAATAAGTACGTGGGGGTTTATCCCATTGTGATTGGCTATTGTCAGTGCAGCCAATCAGAATGCGCAGATGCCTCCAGCCAATCACCCTGTGGGGGTGTATTCCATTGTGATTGGCTGAAGGCATCTGTGCCTTGTGATTGGTTTAAATAAAGATTGACAGGTGCATTATCCAATCAGAGTGGGATTTTGGGGTGTATCCCTTTCTGATTGGCTCACACATTGGCGCCTTCTGATTGGCTGAATTTGATAGACAGCGTTTTCAACCAAGCAGAAGGCGCCATTGCCTATTTTCTTCCGGAAATTAGCGTCGGAGAGGTCCGCGAGTGCTGATCTCCGTTATTTTTTTTATTTATTTTTTTAAAGCGCGGAGGCTGGAGACATCGCAGGGAGGTAAGTACAATGTAGATTATGTTCATTTTATTTTGTTTTACGTTTATGTATTTGTACTAATGTTATGTTTTTTTTTAACAGGGGTTGCGCCGGAGAAGAAGAAAAGAAGAAGGACGGGGACATGCTGCAAAGGTGAGTAGAATATTTAGAATGTTTATAATGTTTATTTATTTTCTGTAAAGTTGTTGCACTAATTTATTTAATGTTCAGCTAGGCTGATATAGCAGTTATAGACAAGGGGATGTTACATTGAATCTTGAATACAGTATAAAACAGAGATAATATATGTGAGGCATTTTAGAACCTCCTATCTGTTTTTATCAAGCCTTATACAGTATGTATATCTACTCATCCCTTTATACAGTACCATTTGCCTTTCCAGCTTACTTTGTAGGGAACATAGTATCTTGTAAGCTTGCCATCAAGGTCCAGGCCTAGGGAAGTAGTGATGTAGCGGTAACCAGCTTAGAATCAAGTGGACCAAACACAAGGAAACAATTAAGTAGCTCCTTCTGCTATAGTCACAGCAACAGCTATGATAGGAATTGAGAAGTTGGTTCTTGCCTTCTGCACAATGTTATTTGAGGAATAGTCGGTAGAAAAGCACATTGAGTATCAGGAATCAGTTTTTGGGTGTGTAGTTTGAGAAAAGGGAGTCATTTAGCTCTCAGATTTGCCAACACTTCTGAAACATTTTTTGATGGTGGGACTATTAGCACACAATAACTTCAAAGTTCAACTGAAGTGCTAGACTTCAACTCTTCCTGCTATCTGGAATATTAGTACACAGTAACTTCAGTTATACTTTAAAAGGTATATATAAGTTTCCTGGGTTTCAAATGTTTGGAAAGAAACAGGCAGTTATTATCAGAAAAAGATGTGTTATATAGATAAGGTCAGTGTACTTACTAAGTTATAGGCAGAAAAGTAAAATGCAGCTTTGCACACCCACAGGGTACTTACATAACTAAGTACACTGCTAGCAGGCAGGTACAGAGTTTGACCTTTCTCCACAGGAAGTAATGCTCCAGGGTGAAATCACATGGTTGGGTGGGGTCTGAGCTCAAAGTTGAATCAGAGCACAATGAGAGAGAGAGAGAGACTACATATCCCAGGCTGCCTTGCAACACAGGGACCTCAGAGTATGATACAAATGTATCAGCTAACTTCTGATTTTTCCTGATTGGCCAAAAGGAATTATTAATGCTATGCTAATCTTAGCAGGGATTTTCAGGAGTGCACTTTGCAAACTGAAGGGATTTAGCAAACATCAGGGTGACTTTGTACATTTTTATTTTAGTATATCTTCATGCATGTTTTTATACACTGCTGATTCTCCTCTATCAGATGCATTTATAATCCAGGAAACTTAGATATGCCTTTAAGACCTGGAGGTGCTGTCAGCCACACTTACTGATTAGCTGCAGCTTTTTGGAAATTTAATAACCCCATTTTCAGTCCTCTTTGTCTATTTATGACTTCAGTGCTGTCTGGGACTTGCCATCTGAGCATGTGACTATTTGATCCTAAAAATCTATCTATCTGACTACTATTGGCCTTTTGTGAACCTCTGCCAGTCATGCCACCCTTTGACTTTATTGAGACTATATGATCTTACCATTCATGCTCTTCCATATCTGAAACCCTACAGTTTGACCATCCTTGCCTACTACTCTGGTGGGAGGATCACTTGAGCTGAGTGACAGCCAAAATTCAAAGTTGTTTTTCTGTTACTAATTTTTTTAAAAATAACCTCCAATTATAAATATTCTTATTTTTATTGGTACTTTACTATCCTATCATAGTTGGGATCTCCACTATGTCTCTCTAAACTGGTGAAACTGTAAAACTAAATCACCATACAGAAGATCTGTTGACAGTATTAATCTTGTTATTTTTATTGCAAAGGTGTGTTATGGTGCTTTTTATTTTCTGTGATACTATGTCAAGCATTTCCTGATCTATGTGTAAAACAAAACTTAATTTCCGTGTATAAGATTTGCTACTAAAATATATCTGTAAAGAATGGAGAAAAAACAATGCAAATGAATAAGAAAAATGAATCATCAGTCTATTAGCATATTGTTGCTTCATCGTGCATGGCACGGCCAGTAGCTATATGTTGAGTTTAGACTACATGATGAATGTGTTTGGCATCCAAAAAAACCCACACACCTGCTAGGAACTGAATATACAACTTTACAGCCATTACCGGGTCACCAGTTTGTTCGGACCTTGATGAATAGACCGTTTCATGTTTTCCTGTTTTGTAGAAATGATCTCCATGTAGATATAAGAATGTGTTTGTGTGTCCACCATGTGTGTGATATTGTCTGCAGGTTTGTGTATTTATCTGAATACATTTTTTTACTTTCATATAGTACATTTGTATTTGACTACACATTGTTAGATGTGAGGAATATGAGTGTGTGTGTGTTAATGTGTCTGTGACATGTGCATGTATTTATGAATATGTTTCTTCCATTTTTTGGGTTATGTATAATTATTTATTTATGTGTGTATGTTTATGTACTGTAAATGTGTCAAACTATCAATCTATGTATGTATGTAAAAGCTGTGTAATACAGCAGGCATAAGCTTAAAGGAAGCCATGTTTAAAATTGGCTATGGATTGAAGAGTGAGGCATTTGTGCGCACATTTGCATGTCCCTGCTTAGCTTCCCCCCAGAATGCAGTGTAATAACTGTATTTCTCAGAATTCTGAGCTGGAAACAGGTTTTTACCTTGTTTTAGACATTCAGATGTGAACACAGATGTACTATTTATTTACTAAATACAGTGAGAGGGGGGGGGAGAGAGTATTTGATCTCCTGCTGATTTTGAATGTTTGTCCACTGACAAAGAAATGATCCGTCTATAATTTTAATGGTAGGTGTATTTTAACAGTGAGAGACAGAATAACAAACCCCCCCAAGAAAAACGCATGTCAAAAAAGTTATAAATTGATTTGCAGGTCAATGAGTGAAATAAGTATTTGAACCCCTATGAATCAGCAAGATTTCTGGCTTCCGGGTGTCTTTTATACAGGTAACAAGCTAAGATTAGGAGCACTCTCCTGAAGGGAGTGCTCCTAATCTCAGCTTGTTATCTGTATAAAAGACACCTTTCCACAATAGAAATAAATCAATCAGATTCCAAACTCTCCACCATGGCCAAGACCAAAGAGCTGTCCAAGGATGTCAGGGACAAGATTGTAGACTTACACAAGGCTGGAATGGGCTACAAGACCATCGCCAAGCAGCTTGGTGAGAAGGTGACAACAGTTGGTGCGATTATATGCAAATGGAAGAAACACAAAATAACTGCCAGTCTCCCTCGGTCTGATGCTCCATGCAAGATCTCACCTTGTGGAGTTTCAATAATCATGAGAACAGTGAGGATCAGCCCAGAACTACATCGGAGGATCTTGTTAATGATCTCAAGGCAGCTGGGACCATAGTCACCAAGAAAACATTTGGTAACACACTACGCCGTGAAGGACTGAAATCTTGCAGAGCCTGCAACGTTCCCCTGCTCAAGAAAGCACAGCTGAAGTTTGCCAATGAACATCTGAATGATTCAGAGGAGAACTGGGTGAAAGTGTTGTGTTCAGATGAGACCAAAATTGAGCTCTTTGGCATCAACTCAACTCGCCGTGTTTGCAGGAGGAAGAATGCTGCCTATAACCCCAAGAACACATCACCCCCGTCAAACATGGAGGTGGAAACATTATGCTTTGGGGGTGTTTTTCTGCTAAGGGGACAGGACAACTGCACCGCATGAAAGGGACGATGGACGGGGCCATGTACCATCAAATCTTGAGTGAGAAACTCCTTCCCTCAACCAGGGCATTGAAAATGGGTTGTGGATGGGTATTCCAGCATGACAATGACCCAAAACACACAGCCAAGGCAACAAAGGAGTGGCTCAAGAAGAAGCACATTAAGGTCCTGGAGTGGCCTAGCCAATCTCCAGACCTTAATCCCATAGAAAATCTGTGGATGGAGCTGAAGGTTCGAGTTGCCAAACATCAGCCTCGTAACCTTAATGACTTGGAGAGGATCTACAAAGAGGAGTGGGACAAAATCCCTCCTGAGATGTGTGCAAACCTGATGGCCAACTACAAGATACATCTGACCTCTGTGATTGCCAACAAGGTTTTTTTTTTCCACCAAGTACTAAGTCGAAGGGGCCAAATACTTATTTCCCTCATTGACTTGCAAATCAATTTATAACTTTTTTGACATGTGTTTTTCTTTTTTTTTTGTTATTCTGTCTCTACCCACTGTATATATATATATATATATATATATATATATATATATATGCCCTTCTGGATCCCTACCGTGTTGTGGTGAAGGGGCGTATGTGCTTCAATGAAGCCAAACCATGAAGGGTTCCCCCAGATGGTCAGATCATAGTAGAGAGGTCAGTCAAATCACAGTCCACTGGAGAAGGAACTGGAAACCCACTCCAGTACTTTGCTAAGATAACTTTATGGATAAGTACAACCAGACACAAGATGTCATAAGGTCACAGAGGGGTGGGCACTACTGAACGAATAAACAACAACATACATTTATATGTATATTTATGTATATGTGTTCAAAGGTGCAGATGCGTCTATGTGTGTATGTTTACAGTATGTATATGTGTCTGACTATGTGCATCTATCTATGAATGTTTATGTATATGTGTCTATTAGTGTGTGTTTTTATGTATGCCTGTCTGACATGTATGTATGTTTATATACATGTGTCTAACTGTGTGTTTATCCATGTGTATCTATGAGTGTGGGTTTGGGTAGTCTTGGTTGACAATGTGAGTATGTTTAGGTGTTCATATATGTTTTAATTTACATGTTTGAGTTTGTAATAGCTGTAGATCTGTAGAGAGCCATTACCTAGGATGTGTGTAAGTTAATGTGGATACTGTAAGTTAATATATATATCAGTGTAATATTTAATTGCTATATAATTTGACTCATCCTTAGTAACGCAATACCCTACAACTTCACTTAGACTGAAAGCTAAAGTTTTGTGAGCAACAGACTTCATAGTGAAGCCCGTGAAATTGTAGTTATTTTGTCTGAAGCTGATATTATTGATAAAAAAAATAAGACTACAATTCTTAGCATGCTATGCAGAGAAGAAAGACTGTGTCTTGAGGAGCAGCACAAGCCAACTAGTCAAAAAGCAGCTTTGTTATTCCTACTCCAGGACATTTTGGAGAGGGAGTGCCAGTTGCTTGATATGCCTTCCGCCAACTAATGGTTGAACACATATATTGTGGAGAAAATAGCATTAACTGTGTGGTATATCATGCTGAACCAAATAATTCTTAAAACACATAAATTGTCTGTATCAACTTTGTGGCATATTTAATTAATAGTATGTGTATTTTGGATGATATAAGCAGCAGAAGCTTATGGCAGTATGTAAACACATTGTTAGTGCTGGCACTTGAGGCACCCTTTAGGCAGGTACTCCTAGGTAGGTGCACACTCTACCCAACTCATTGGCTAGCACTGATCATGCATAGTAAGAGTGTTAGTTGGTGGGGCTTGAACAGCCTGTCAGGTTCTACTATGTTAGGCCTCCATGCTAATCCCTATATCCCAGATTACACCATGTTTAAGAGCAAAGTAAAACAACTAGCTATGTTAATTGACTATCCCTGAAACATTGCGAGAGAACTGCCACGAGTGCGGCAAGGAGGAGCCGAAAATTTGTTTTCCATAGATTTTTACACTGACAAACGATGACGAGTTACTCTGTTAGACTTTTACACCAAAACCCTATGCTAATAAGACTTCACTAGCAAAATAGGGCAGTGCTGTAACTACTAAAAAACTGAAGAAAATGTTATGGGTACCAAAGACCACTTGAACCATGTGGACTAGGAACAAATGCTCTAATGAATTGTGTATATATATATAAATATATATATATATATATACTAGCGACTTGCCTGTCAAAAATGACAGGAGTAAAATTGTATGTATGGCAAAGTTGTTTGCCCCACAATGCGTGGAAATGGCCCCTCTGAGCCCCTTCGGCACTCATCGCGAGCACTTTTGTTTTCTTGCTTAGGCTATTTTCGTTCGGGAATTCATGCTAAATATGCCTCAAATTAACTTGCAACCTTACTCACAGGCTCCCTGGCTCTCCCCCTGTGCTCTGTGTGAGTGTTTAAGTTAATTTGCGGCATATTTGTAGTTTTTAGCAGGTCTTTCGAGTGGTTCGGCCGTTAAAGTCGTAATTTTCCGAGGCCCACAGTCCATGTACAGGCCGTAATTTTGTGCATGGCACTAAGTCCCACGTGCCCTAACTTGCTTGCCTCGCTTTGCTAGGCTCGAAGTGCAATGAGCGCCTTCGGGGGCTCATTGCAGCCTGTGCCGCATGCTGCAGGCATCAACTGTAAGCCTCACTTTGCGAGGTTCGCAAAGTGTGACCAACGGCCCGTATATCCACAACTATTATATGTGAGATATATATATATATATTTATATATATATATATATATATATATATATATATACACACAAAATAAACACAGTTATATAAATTAAATCTATAAATACTTTGAAAGTAGCCCAGGAAAGAAGGAAAACGGAAGGTAGTGGATATAAGAAAAGCTTTGTCCAACTGATTGCAGAATTACAAAGGATAGCAAGAAGAGACAAGGAAACATTCTACAAGGAGCGATGTAAGAAGAAGATAACCGAATGGGTAAATCAAGAGATCTCTTCAAGAAAATTGGGAACCTAAAAAGCATCTTTCATGCCAAAGTGGATGTGATAAAAGTCAAAAATGGTAGGAACTTAAAAGAAGAAGATCAGATAAAGAAGAGGTGACAGGAATACACTGAAGATCTTTACAGGAAGAATCTTAACAGCCGTGATGACCTTATTATTTTGTCCAATGAGCTGGAGCCAGACATCTTGGAGAGTGAAGTGAGATGAGCCCTAGGATGTCTTGCTAATAATAAGGCTGCAGGAGGTGATGGAATCCCAATTGAAGTATTCAAAATTCTACAGGTTGATGCTGTGAAAGTGCTGCTTGCCTTATGTCAACCCTTTTGGAAAACGTGGGAATGGCCAATAGACTGGAAAAGGTCAGTCTACTTCCCAATTCACAAAAAAGGCAGTGCCAAAGAGTGCTCCAATTATTGAACAATTGCACTCATTTCACATGCCAGCAAGGTAATACTTAAGATTCTACAAGCTCGACTCCAACAATATATGGACCAGGAACTACCAGATGTGCAAGCTGGGTTCCGCAGAGGAAGAGGCACAAGAGATCAAATTGCCAATGTCCACTGGATAATAGAGAAAGAAAGAGAGAGAGTTCCAAAAAAACATTTACTTCTGCTTCATAGACTATTCTAGAGCCTTTGACGGTGTGGATCACAACAAAATATGGCAAATCCTTAAACAGATGGGAGTACCAGATCATCTCATCCACCTCCTGGGGAATCTGTATGTCGACCAAGAAGCCACGGTCAGAACCGAACATGATGGTTCAAGATCGGAAACAGAGTGCGACAAGGTTGTATATTGTCACTTTATTTATTCAACTTATATGCAGAATACACCATGCAAAAGGCTGGACTGGATGAATCCAAAGCCGCAATCAATATCAACAACCTCAGATACACTGATGATACTGCTCTGAAGGCTGAAAGTGAGGAGGAACTAAAGGACTCATTGATGAGGGTAAAAGAAGAGTGCAAAAGTTGGCCTGCTGCTTAACGTTAAAAAGACGAAGATCATGGCAAACGACAATCTCACTTCCTGGCAAATAGACGGGGAAGAAGTGGAGGCAGTGACAGATTTTATTTTCCTTGGATCCAAGATCTCTGCAGATGGTGACTGTAGTCATGAAATTAAGGGATGAATAGTATATATATATATATATATATATATATATATATATATATATATATATATATATTTATATTTATTTATATATATAGAAATACAAGTGTGTGTATTCAAAAATGCAAAAAAAAGTGTGCACAGATGGATCACAACATATAATGGAAATTATAATGTGTGGCTCATCAGGCTCACTATCTATAGTCCAAGAAACAATTTATCTTCTAATTTTTAATGCGTATCTCCAAAATAATTGTGTGCCTCAGTTATAGAACCAAATCAAGTAGTAGCACTTCTGTCTCTGAGGATGGCATTGCAGGACCCATCTAGAGAGAGATGCCAGGCTTTTTTGCCTTGTACAGACAGCTGTCTCCATAGCAAGCTCCTCAGGCGGTTCAGTTGGCAGCGTTGGATTTGCCACTTGTTCTGCTGTGTTGTTACACTCCTGATGGGTTGTCACTGCCACCTCCTCTTGTGTTGTTTGCCATCTCCTTTGATTTACCTTTGTTTCTCTGAAATTTGTGTATTTTAAAAATGTTGGACACTATCCCTAATAGATTCCCTCTACTCCTTATGCATATTGAGCTTGGAAAGCACTTTGAGTTGCGCCTATGACCAATTCTTGGCTGAAAATCATTTTTTGAAGAACAATGAAGTAGTCTTCCTTCACATAAATAACCATTTTATGGCTTGTAGATTTGCAGTTCGAACCATGTCATTGGCATGACGCATTTCAATATGTTGTAACACATACATATGCCAGTTGCCTGGTGTTCATTGCGCCAACTGATGGTTGAACACATACATAGTGGAGAATATAGTATAAGTTGTGTGGCATATTATACTGAACCAAATAATTCTTAAAACACATAAATTGTGTATATCAGCTGTGTGGCATATTTAATTAATATGTCTATAAGTGTATTGTATCAACAGCTTGATGTACAAAGTCAACTGCCATCCATTAAATAGCAGTATATACTGACAAAGTACCATGAAGTTATTTTTTTAATGGATCTTTACAATATTTTCTTGATAATTGGTAACATATTTTTAGAAAGTAAAAAAAACAAGACATATATATATATATATATATATAAAACAAATATATAAATATATATATATAAATATATATATATATATATATATATATATATATATATATATATATACCTTATTAGCTTATGTGATTTGTGTTGATCATAGGAGCCTGGAATTCACATGCAACTATGTTAATAATTAATTAATCACCATCCTTTTGTGACAGGTAGAACAGACAGATTACATGTGCCAAATGCAGTCAAAAATCTTTATTACTCCAAATAAGTGTTGGCTGGCTATAGCCATTCTTTATGCAGCTATGGTAATGACAGGGTTAAATTGCTAATAGAGGTTTCGTAAGGTCTGCCAGAGCCCACTCTCCAACACTTACATCTGTTCAACAATTATTACAGCATTTTTGTCATAAAAAATTCAACACCCTGAGTGTCATGCAAGCAAAACCTGAAAATTTATGCAGTGAACAGAATAGCTAATTTCTCTGAGGAAATGCTGGGGAAAGAAAAAAAACAGATTTAAGTTGAATTTCTCTAGTACTGTTATACACACATCTGACTCTCTCTCCCCAGGTTTGTCAGACTTTAGGAAAAAAAAGTCACAAAAGCAAAACTATACCTTCTAAGAAAGTATTAAAAAAAACTCAAAAAACAAAATCTTGTTATATATAATCCCTTTTTCAAGTAATAGTATTTCAGTTTGAGATTAGTAAATCTTTTTAAGACAGCAGTATAGCTTCTTATAAAGGGATATTAATAGATTAGTTTTTTTAAATCAATTGCACTGAGTTATATTCTGATTCAGCAAGAAAATAAATAAATATGCACTGTTTTATTTGACACTGATAAAGTAATGTTATTCGGAAAACTCACAAATGTCTGTCACTTAAGTGACCATTAATGATTGGAAAAAATAAAAAAGAGGAGAAACAACAAAGTCTCGATGTTTCAGCCAGTTGGGCCTTGTCAGGAAGGTGTAGATGTAGTAATGACTATCATAAAGCAAGAAAGCAGCATTCATTTAACTCAGAGTGAGTGCCTCTGGTCCAGTCACATTACAATGACCACCAGCTAATAACCTCCGTGTGCAGCAGAGTCAATAAGATTCTGGAAGGTTGGCAAGGGTATCTGGAGCCTGCAGTGTAAGCTGCTGAAGAGTGTATGGTAGCGGATCCATACAAGGAACATGGCGATCAAGGTGGTCCCACAGTTGCATGTCGATTTAGGTGGTCCTACATGTGCTCTATGGGGTTCAAGTTCAGGGAATTTGGAGGCCGGGGAAGTACTTGCAAGGGGGAGTACTTGGAAGTCTTTGTCATGCTCCTCCAAACAAGCCTGGACAAATCTGGCCATATGATATGTTGCAATGTCCTGCTGAAAGATCCCATCCGCTCCAGGGAAGACAGTCAACATTTGGGGGTGTACTTGATCTGCAAGGATGGATAGATAACCCAGTCGGTTGAAAGTGCCTTCCAGAAGTATGAGTGGACCCAGACAATGCCAAGAAAAAATTACCCAGACCATAACGCTGCCGCCGCTAGCTTGTGTCCTTCCAGTAATGGTTGCAGAGTGTTTGTTCTCTTGGTTTCGCCAACGTTATCCAGTTGATGGAACAGAAACCTGAGTCATTGGATAAATTGCACTTTTTACCCATGACAATAATGGGTAATATGTTTGCAGAATGCATACATGTCACCTTATATACCCACCAAACCATCTCACGACATGTGCCGTATTTCATTGGCTACTCACCGCTGACGTCAAAATTAGGTGGGGTCATAGTTAAACATTTTTGTCAAATTGTTAAAAACAATTGAATATATCACCAGACGGCAGTGATGAACAGCTCAGAAAATATTTACTTGTTATTAAAGGAAAATAAAGCACCTTGTACTGTGGAACAAAATACAAAGCACGTTATGTAGAAATAAATATATATTACTCTGAAGTATATTTTTTTATAGCACCTATATATTCTATGGTAAGCCCTCTCTAGAAATTCTCTTGATTTGTTTTTTTTTTTGCTCATTAGCAATAAAATCAGTATTTTTTCTATTTTCTATTTCTTCCACAATCTGTTTGCCCTGGCACTGCTTCAGCAGGGTGTACCCTTGTAAAGTACTTACCGTAGCTTTCTTATAGTCCTTTTGAAAAGCCACATTCCAACTATAGTTTCCTCTGCATTCCTAGTCTCCTCCCACCTCAGGAAGTGTATCAGTAGAAACCAAAATGGTAGTTCCCACCACAACATAATTTCATATAAAACTAATTAATCAATTAGCGCATATATTTTTTTAGACTCTAAAAACATGTTGCCTGTTTCCAAGTGTAGTTCTTCAACAGATAATATATTAAATAAAAGTGCAGAGTGTTCCATTAAATGATAGTTTTTTGTGAAAGAATCTGTGTAATAAAAAAAAAATCAGAATGAAATTAAAACCTCCCTCCGGCTTACATCAGGAAATTGTTATTCAGCCTAAATGTGCTGTATTCCAGGTTAACAGTGTTTCCCAAACAATGCAGTTTGTGAATGCTAACGATCCCTTATAATTTTCAGTTATATAAATAGAACCGCTGAGCCTTTCTAACAATGTTATGAATATTTTCCTTCTGTGAAATATAAGTGACTTCAATTTTCAGCTTCTGCAGATAATGCAGATTTAACCCACTAACTATTTAAGCCTACACACCAGGTAATAAAGAGAAAAATGCAGAAATATTCTCAAACAATTAACCCATATTCCTTATGACTGAAAACCGCATAATATTTTATATCTAAGATCTATCAGTGCTATTAGATTGTGATATTGCATTCAGTACTGCAACATGGTGGTTGAAGAGTCAGCAAAGGGCCAGTTTTGCTGATCACTCCTGCCAGTCCTATCCTTGGGCAACAAAGTATTGAGCACCCTGTCCTATAGCAACTTTGTCCAAGTACATTATAATTTTATATTTTTTTCTGGTATTTCATTGTTTTTTGGTCAGTTTCCTTTTTATTATGTATTGATTCTAGAAACAAAATACATAAACAGCTCTGGAAAAGATAAATATACACTTTACCTTGACCCTGGATTTAATTACATGTAAATTATTTGGAGGTATTTCAAGCCACCCAAAGAGGGGGTTCAATTTTCCTCAACTTATAGAGAGCTTGTGCGGGATACCAAATTGGATTGAGCCAGCCTTGGTGACCATGGGTCATACATTTTTATATTTTAGGAACTGTAGAAAGGTCTTCGAGGTTGAAATATTTTTGTAATGATAAAATCAAGACCATTTATTTTTTCCTATACATTGATCTGTGTAGTGTTTAAAACATGAAGGTTTAAATGTATGACAGAAATGTTTGGACAACGTTGGCTTTTTAAGATTAGACCATGGTTGCAAGTCAGAGCTCATCAACCTTACTTTGGACTCCTAAGAGCAAACACAGTGTATGTTGTTTATTAATATATAAATACTCAATGTCATTCTATAAAGAAACATCTATTATGAAAGTAGAGCAGAGAAAATGTGAGAGGTTAGTGGGTTTTGAGAGAAAGTTTTGGGGTTAGTGGCTTTGAGAGAAAGAGTGGAGGTTAATTGATATAGAGAGAAAGAGTGGAGTTAGTGGGTTGGAGAGAGATAGAGGGAGTGGGGGTTATTGAGCTGAAAAGAAAAAGTGGGGTAAGCGGGTCTAGAGATAAAAAGTGGGGTTAGTAGGTTGGAGAGAAAGAGTGGGGGATAATGAGTATAGAGAGAAAGAGTGAGGTTAGTGGGTTGGAGAGAAAGAGTGAGTGTTAATGGGTCTAGAGAGAAAGTGGGGCTAGTGGATTGTAGAGAAAGAATGGAGTTAGTGGGATCGAGAAAAAGAGTGGCAGTTAGTAGGCTGGAATGAAAGAGTGAGGTTAATGGGTCTAGAGAGAAAGTGGGGGCTAGTGGGTTGTAGAGAAAGAACGGAGTTAGTGGCATTGAGAGAAAGAGTGGGGGTTAGTGGGTTGGAGAGAAAGAGTGAGGGTTAATGGGTCTAAAGAGAAAGTGGGGGCTTGTGGATTGTAGAGAAAGAATGGAGTTAGTGGGAGTGAGAGAAAGAGTGGTGGTTAGTGGGTTGGAGAGAAAGAGTGAGGGTTAATGGGTCTAAAGAGAAAGTGGGGGCTTTTGGATTGTAGAGAAAGAATGGAGTTAGTGGGAGTGAGAGAAAGAGTGGTGGTTAGTGGGTTGGAGAGAAAGAGTGAGGGTTAATGGGTCTAAAGAGAAAGTGGGGCTTGTGGATTGTAGAGAAAGAATGGAATTTGTGGGATTGAGAGAAAGAGTGGCGGTTAGTGGGTTGGAGAGAAAGAGTGAGGGTTAATGGGTCTAAAGAGAAAGTGGGGGCTTGTGGATTGTAGAGAACGAATGGAGTTAGTGGGATCGAGAGAAAGAGTGGGGGTTAGTGGGTTGGAGAGAAAGAGTGGTGGTTAGTGGGTTGGAGAGAAAGAGTGAGGTTTAATGTGTCTAAAGAGAAAGTGGGGGCTTGTGGATTGTAGAGAAAGAATGGAGTTAGTGGGATTGAGAGAAAGAGTGGTGGTTAGTGGGTTGGAGAGAAAGAGTGAGGGTTAATGGGTCTAAAGAGAAAGTGGGGGCTTGTGCATTGTAGAGAACGAATGGAGTTAGTGGGATTGAGAGAAAGAGTGGGGGTTAGTGGGTTGGAGAGAAAGAGTGGTGGTTAGTGGGTTGGAGAGAAAGAGTGAGGTTTAATGTGTCTAAAGAGAAAGTGGGGGCTTGTGGGTTGTAGAGAACGAATGGAGTTAGTGGGATTGAGAGAAAGAGTGGGGGTTAGTGGGTTGGAGAGAAAGAGTGGTGGTTAGTGGGTTGGAGCGAAAGAGTGAGGGTTAATAGGTCTAAAGAGAAAGTGGGGGCTTGTGGATTGTAGCGAATGAATGGAGTTAGTGGGATTGAGAGAAAGAGTGGGGGTTAGTGGGTTGGAGAGAAAGAGTGGTGGTTAGTGGGTTGGAGAGAAAGAGTGAGGGTTAATGGGTCTAAAGAGAAAGTGGGGGCTTGTGGATTGTAGAGAACGAATGGAGTTAGTGGGATTGAGAGAAAGAGTGGGGGTTAGTGGGTTGGAGAGAAAGAGTGGTGGTTAGTGGGTTGGAGAGAAAGAGTGAGGTTTAATGTGTCTAAAGAGAAAGTGGGGGCTTGTGGATTGTAGAGAACGAATGGAGTTAGTGGGATTGAGAGAAAGAGTGGGGGTTAGTGGGTTGGAGAGAAAGAGTGGTGGTTAGTGGGTTGGAGCGAAAGAGTGAGGGTTAATGAGTATAGAGAGAAAGAGTGAGGTTAGTGGGTTGGAGAGAAAGAGTGAGTGTTAATGGGTCTAGAGAGAAAGTGGGGCTAGTGGATTGTAGAGAAAGAATGGAGTTAGTGGGATCGAGAAAAAGAGTGGCAGTTAGTAGGCTGGAATGAAAGAGTGAGGTTAATGGGTCTAGAGAGAAAGTGGGGGCTAGTGGGTTGTAGAGAAAGAACGGAGTTAGTGGCATTGAGAGAAAGAGTGGGGGTTAGTGGGTTGGAGAGAAAGAGTGAGGGTTAATGGGTCTAAAGAGAAAGTGGGGGCTTGTGGATTGTAGAGAAAGAATGGAGTTAGTGGGAGTGAGAGAAAGAGTGGTGGTTAGTGGGTTGGAGAGAAAGAGTGAGGGTTAATGGGTCTAAAGAGAAAGTGGGGGCTTTTGGATTGTAGAGAAAGAATGGAGTTAGTGGGAGTGAGAGAAAGAGTGGTGGTTAGTGGGTTGGAGAGAAAGAGTGAGGGTTAATGGGTCTAAAGAGAAAGTGGGGGCTTGTGGGTTGGAGAGAGTGATTAGGGGCTTGTGGGTTGGAGAGAAAGAGTGTGGCTGGAGAGAACTAGTGGGGGTTAGTTTGTTGGAGAGAGAGGTGAGATCACTCGTGATAATGTGTCACTGAATCATCCAACAGAACAGTTGATCTCTACAAGTTGTTTAAAGCAACTCAGCTGAGGTTCCAGATATGGTGTACTTAAAAACTAATTGTTATATCAAGTGCTACATATATATTGAATGCTATTAAAAAAAAGCATTTTGCTGCAGTAAACCAACACTGACGACTGCCATATTTAGGTGTAACTCAACCTTTCTAATCAATCCTCAAATTAATATTCTAATATTTAGTAAATTCTTAATTACATGATTAGCAGAGAGTAGGGGGCAGTTCTGAAAATAGTTATTAGAGACAAAAGAAAAAAATATATTGAGCTGCAAAGTTAGTGAGGACAAGAATTGGTATTTTTTGGTGGCTTGAGAGGTGCAGCTGAGGAGTGAGGAAGATGTATCTGGCAGAGGCATTATTGCCACAACACAAAGTTGGTTTATAATAAAGTGCATGAAAATCTAAGTAAATCATTCCTGAGAGAAAGAAAATGTTTGCGGTCTGCAATGTTGCTCAATATGCTAATTTGCATCTCAGAACATTTAATATGGGCAGTGGAGGTTTCTACTCACTAGCAAGATTGGGAGTCATTGTTTGGCTAGACAAGCAGACTGTGATTTTATTTAGCACATCATAACAGCAAATTTGCATAACAACACAGCACATATAATATTACATTTCTCAGACATTTTCCAATTTAGAAAAAATGGCTAATCTAATTTATAACCAGTTGATTGTGGGTTGACAAAGTTCCTCAAATGATGGTTTGCAGTGAGATAGACAGTAGATGGGTGAGCCGACGAGGAGCGATCTGTAGTAGTCAATGCAGGACAAGATGAGTAAGAGTAATAACATTTTTAGAATGTGTTTAATACTTTTATTTATTATTCTATATGGCATGCTTACTACATTATGACACCTCCTGTAATTCACCCCTCAGTACACATCCCCTATAATAAATATGGGATAAAGGTTTGCAATGAAAACCTCTCTTAATACATTGCACCATTACTATATATGGCCCTTTACTTTACCATGTTCCATCGAATATTTTCTGGGCAAATGACAATATTACTGGCATACATACTTTATTCTTAGCACATATGAGAGATAGAAGATTTAATATGGCTGTATATATCATGGACAAGAGCCTTTAATTGTGATCACTTAATGGATCTAACTGCACTTTCCCAATTGCTTCTTAAAAAAGCTTATTATTGTTCCAACAGGTAAATGTGCTACTAATATTGCATTGTAAAGCATTGCCTTTTGTTCCTAATTGCTCTGGAATAAAGCTGTTTTCAGCCAAATTAAGCACATCTATCCATAAGCAATATGTAAAAAATGATCACTGAGCTGCAATTCATTTTTTATTTAAGTTATAATGTGCAGTTAGAATGTTTATTCAAAAAGTGGATCAAATATTAAATAGTAAATATATCACCAAGTGCAATTTAAGATATATAAGTTGAATTGTCCTCTCATGTACCCTAAAATAGAATAACTAATGTCATTCTAACCTTGACTAAAAATAATGCTAAGATTATGAGAGTATAGCAGCTAACCATGTAAAAGAATCCATACCAATCGGTAGAAGTGTTTGTACAAAGCACTTGCCATTGGTAGAAATGCATATTACTGAGCTCCCCCTACACACAGGTATGTTAAACACTCTCTTAATCTCTCTGTGCGCTCTCTCTCTCTTTGCGTGCTGTATCTCTTTGTGCGCTCTCTCTTTTTGTGGAAAGAGAGTGTTTAACATAACTCTCTCTCTCTCTCTGTGCCCCCTCTCTCTCTCTGTGTGTACTGTCTGTGCTGTCTTTCTCTCTCTCACTCTGTGCAATCTCTCTCTGTCCTATGTCTCTCTTTCTGTTCTGCCTCTCCCTGCTGTGTCTCTCCCGGCGCTGTCTCTCTTGCTCATGACACTGCGTAATGGCGATGGTGAGCGTTGTGAGCGGCGTAAGCGGCGTGACCGACATGCTGCGCATGTGAGCATGCCTGATTTACAACCAATTTGATATCTGCACACAAGACACTGTGCAGATGTTACAGACAGGTTGTTAATTATTATGAGTTATATATATATACTAGCGAATTGCCCGTCAAAAAATGACGGCAATGAAATTGTAAGGTAGCTAATGCTGTTTGGTGTGTAATAATGAAATATGTAATACATTAATAAATTAATATACTTTACCTATTTTGAAGCATTGTGTTGAAGAGCTGCAATCTGTTTTGATGTTGCTGCAGCATTAGTGGTGTGGAGCTGCTGTGTAAGCGTGCTGAATGTGTGCAGTGTAATAGTGTGCGTGCACGAGACGAAACCGTTAGCGTAGTTGTGTACTTCCGCATTGGCGTCAAATGGCGGGTAATGTGTGGTATGCGTCTTTACGGAATATCCGTAGGTCGTTTGTGGTGTTTTGCGAGTTTCTTGTGGTGTTTTGCGAGTTTCTTGTGGTGTTTTGCGTGTTTAGAGTGCTGTAGCCTCGTTTTCGTTTTGTTCGGCAGCCATTTTTTCTCTCGCTTTGCAAATTTTTTAGTGTTCAAACTCTTTTATTTTTAGTTAAATGAAGCTGTAAGTTGTTTTTTTGAGGTCCTGGATGCTTCCTGCTGTAGGTAAGCTTTTTATGTATGTGCTGTGTGTATTCATTGTGTTTTGAATTTTGTAATGTTCGCGAGTTGCGTCCAATTGTTGCGAGGTGTGGTAACGTGTCTTGTATGTTGTTTGGATTGGGAGGTAAAGTTTGCGAGGGTCGCGGTTGTTGGGTCGTGTTGTTTGCGTTGTAACGTAAATTTTGCAAGGGTCGCAGTTGCTGGCAAGGAGCGCCAGCAACTGAGGCCCTCGCCCGCAGCCCTCGCTTCACTATGCGAGCCTGCATGTGTTAGCAACAAGTCGTACGCTCACAACTATATATGTGATATATATATATGTGTACAGTATATTAAAGTATATGCCTGGTGAGATTATAGCGGGTTTTGGTTAAATTTTGTGCCTCTGAGCTTCACATTTGGCCCTATAATTATTAATGTGCCCAGTAGACAATTTTATCTAGAACATGCATACATATTAGCCATTAATGTTTATGAACATTTCTTAATGTGTAATTTTTTTTACTTACAGAACTTTGGTTACCTACCTGTATTGCTATGAGATGAAAACAAAAAGCTGGCTATTTCATATCAAGCAAGCATTGATTATATTTTATATCATTATTAGCTGCCTTTAGCTATATATTTTATTAAAATGTTAGGTACATAAATGTATCTGAGTATTTAAAGCTTCTGATAATATTTACTCCTTAAGTAATTTGATAAAATCACCTGATAAATATTCAGAATTTATATAATTAGTAATATGATTCATAATACAATATTCTTCTAAGTTCAAGAAGTTCTAATTGCATATTATTTCATTTTAAACAAATATTATTTGGTATAATTTATCCCAAAATAATATAACCAATAACTTGTTTTTGCTGTTTTCATAAGATTATCTATAAATATGTATTTTTATCTTTGTTTTATAATTCATCAACACATTTATTTTATATAAATATATTATTTTCTGACATTTCATAAAAAAATCTAATTTACTTTATCTATCACTATGAAAATTCCTTTTGGTTTAGATAATAGTCTGAGAAATGAATTACTGATTAATTCCAGGGTTTATGATTCACAGAGTTCAACGCACACTGTTAGAACTAACTAATTTATTTTAAATTACAGCACCTTTCACAAACACTTTAATTTCAGATTTATATTGGTGTTAATATGATCATTAAGTAGAACTTTCTAATGAAGATGGGTTTGTTCTACCGAAGTCTATAAATGCAGTATTTTTCATGTGCTCCTCTGGAATTTCTTATTATTTTATTGTGGCTAGTCGGCAAAAATGTAAGATAGAAATGATTGTCTCTGTATGTATTCATTTATACTTCTACAATACAAATAAAATGGATAAAAAATAGTCTTTCCGTATACATATCTGATTGATCAGGAGTCTACAATCCCTGGCATCGGGGCAAAATATGGAATAATACAAATTAATAGTTGTAATGCCCCAGATGGGGGGATGCATTTAATCGATGTTGTTTGTTACTTTTTATATACATTATAAACTTGTAGCAGTGTTTTCTAGTAGGTCACAATCTTGGGACTTGAGTGTTTTGTGTCATATTTGATTGTCTAGTTATTGGTGGGCATAATCCTAGAGTGGCATCTTGAACCAGGAATGCATCATCCCATTATGTGTGACTGCCGAATGCTGAATGACACATCTTGGCGTTTCCTAGAGCTGAGGAGATGCAGTTGGAGTTACTTTTTGAATATAATACAAGAGTTATCCATTGCCTGCTTCCTCCTCCTTTTGGCATAATTTTGAGCACATTTTGAGGCAAGGATTTAGTGAGTTGCCAGTTTCTTCTTCCAGTGGACCACAATCTAACCACTCTGCTATGACCTGCCCACTTTGGATGAACCTCCATGGTTTAGCTCAAAGTTTCAGTGAGGTACACAAGCCACTTCACCACAAGATAGTGACCCAGAAGGGGATTCCTAGGTGTACTTGTCCATATCTCTTGCTTTTCTGATTGTCCTTTTTCTTTTTATAACCCCACCTGGGGCCACAACCATTCTCCTGTCAGTCGTTACCCATTATCCATCATTTCAATTTCTAATTTCTGCCTGTCTTGACCTCTATTCTTTAAACCAGTTTGCTTTGTCTGTTTTTTTTTTTAACATGATTATATTAATAGAGTAAATATCAAGGCAGAACATCAAGTTGTCTTTAATACCTCAAAGGAAACCCTGCCCAGTTTAAAAATGATTGTATATTATAACATATGGTGCATCCTATCAGGTTAAACGCAAATCAGCCCACTGGTTTTCAAAATTTTAATTTAAGCAAAAATATTTAGAGGAGGTTGAAGTTTACCTAATACATGCACAATGGACATGGTAAGAGTGCATCCTCAAGCTGGTGTCATAGATCACATTAGCATCATTCTACACATGTACAATGATATCACTAATCAACACATGCTCATTGTTCCTCGTTGATGCCAGTTCTGTATGACATTTTCCACTTTCCATAGGGTAATGTTCAGAGTATAAATGATCTAGAAATGTTTGTGCAAAGTTTGGATAAAATGCTGGTGTGTGCATGTTGTATTCCTCTCCCATTCATCCCAGTTGCCTGTGTCTCCCTTTTCCTAATGGGATAACGTTTAATCTTTGTAGCTGCAAGTCTACTAATCCATTTATTGGCACAAAAATGTATCTCACAACCAACTGTATCACACCCTCCTATGTACAAGCTAGGAGGAGGAGCACTTCCTCTCAAACCAGCTACATTTTAGCAAATTGTTGCATTATACATACAGTTTTTTTTAAACAATTGTATTTATATTGTATTTTAAAACCGTGTAATTATATTTTAATAATTCCTTTAAATATGTCATAACTTGTTAAAACTATTCTTGTGAACCTTTAAATTAAAGATAACCTTACACCATACTGGATTTTAAAATTATCTGAACAAACAGCAGATAAATAAAAAACATGCTAATAAAATGACCAGCATGGAGTTTTAAAGGGATATGTAAGTGAGCTGGGTTTCAAATGTTTCCTAATAAACAGCTACTGATTAGTAGAAAAATATGTATTATATTGAAAAGTTGAGTGTACTTACATATTTATATGCTAGATACTGATATCTGGATATGCACACCCCTAGAAAGCTTACATAAAGTGTACCCTGCAGGGTACAGTGTGTGACCCCTAACGGAAATGATGGCTGGTGGGGTCACAGCTGAAATTGCCCATAAGGAGCCAGGCAGAGAGAAAAAAAAAACTGCCAGATTGTGATACAAATGTTTCAGTCTTTAAATCCTCCTGATTGGCCAAAAAAGTGTATACCAGTTTAGCCTGGGATTGGTGGGTGCTAAGTTAAGTTTCAACTGACAGAAATTAAAAGATATTTTGCTAACGTCAAGGTAAGTGTTTAAATGATTATTTTGGTATTTTTTCATGCAAAAAATATTTTCATACACTACCAATTATCCTCTATCAGATGCACTCATAATACAGCTCACTTACATATCTATGCAAAATGAGTAGAGGTGCTCATCTGTGAATGCAAAATAGTCGGGTTTTCTATAAGTCTAGTTACCTACTCTGAGACCAGCCTCTTTTAACACACTTGTGCCCTTCACAGGGAGAAATATCCTGTAGTATATCAGTCTGGTCTCACCCAATAGAGTGGTCCAGCCCCGAAATACCAGGCAATTCTACCCTGAACAGGAAAAACAGCAAACCCCAGACATACATTACAGCCTCTGTGGGTCTTGTCAGTGAGGTGCAGCTGAACTCCCTGAAGCACAGTGAGCAAGGAGTCCACGTCTGGAGTCCCCTATCACCCATAAGGTGAGGAGAATGTATGCAAAACCAGTAGAGGTGCTTATCTGAGAACAAAAAATACCTTAGTGTGTTTCTTCTATAGGTCTCGTTACCTACTCACTTACATATCCCTTTAATCATTATATCATATGTATTACTTACATATAACATCATTTGATAGACTTACAGGAACACTGTAGTTTGGAAAAGCTTCAGGTGCCTGTGATGTAACATTAACAACTATGCAAGCAATGAGCATAAAAGCATTTTTAGAAAAAAATGTATATCTAGCTTAAAATGCCTGAAGGCTTTTGTCTAGTCTGCCTGTAGCCTTAGGAGGATTATTATCCTACTGCATCTTCCTATTTTATTTATTTATAATTTCAAGTTGCTATTCATAGTAACATTCTTTAATAAAAAGGAATACAAATGTAATCTGCATCCAAAGTTCACCCCGTTCCTTCCAGGTGTTGGAATCCATTAGGAACTAAAACAACTGTCTGCAGCAATTAAAGCTAAATTAAATCCAAAATTAAAAATTAAACTCTGTATTTTTTTATTGTAAACTTTGTAAACATTATTATTTATTGTAAACTTTGTAAACATTATTATTTATTGTAATCTTTGACATTAAGTTACTGTAAACTTTAACATCAAGTTAAGTTCTTCAGAAATCCATAGTATAGATCTGACACTAGTTGTCCTGTAATTTTTTTTTTTTTTTTTTGCAATAAATGTTTCCTTTCACTGGCAAATTAAAGAACTAGACAAAATACATAAAAACTCTATGGATGTAATTAGCTTTTGTGGCTTTTAGATCGATCTCTATTACACATACACATATAAAGAGTTCCAAAGGGAAGCATGTCTAACTTAATTTCAGTATTTAACATAATGGGCATACTCTATGTAACAATACTGCAAAAGAGCTAAGTGCATGGGAAAAAGGAATTATAATGTAAAAGTATCCACAAGGAATTGTATTTGTAAGAAAGTCATCCCAGAAACAGCTTTTTCTATATCTATTCGAAAATCTATCATTAGGGCTAATTTGTTTTAAGGTGAGTGGAAACCCCATATGCGAAAAAATGTTTAATCTGGTTTTACGGGCATGTCTAACAATGACACACATATAATGAGATATTTAATATTCTTTGGTCAGTTTTTATCTAAAGGCTTTTACGGAGGGAGAGGATGAGTGATTTGTTTCAGGCGACAGATTTTTATATGCTTTTATTCTTGATTTGTTACGTATGCATAACATAAATTTTGAAAGCAATCTGTTAATGACTTACATGAAAATCAGATTTTATACTCTGTGACATGGTATTCTGATTCAATATCGGATGAGCTGAATAATCAGATTCTACCTTGAGCCGACATTAACAGCATTTACCAGAACAATTTGATTAATAAATAACTAAAAAGATACATTTACATTTTATTCACTAAGCCCCACTCCTAAATTATACTAATTGTCCCCAATAATTTATCTTAGCCTAGCAATTATATTTACTCTGCTAATCTGTTGAGTGTTTGATTGTCGGGAGTCGGAAGAGCTAGGCTTGGGGATTGGCGTTGGATCATTCAAGATTTGCAGGATTTAAAGGGTTATACATTTTTTAAAATGTAAATAAATATTTTAAAGAGTTACTTGCAAGTTGTTAATAGTTATATAGATACTCTGTGTCACTGAATTTTAATGAGCCATATGCACTAAAGTTTGAAGTCTTATAAAAGTCTTAGAGATGTGATTTACTTGTACAAATGCCCAATAGGATACAATATCATGCTCTGTGTATTGTATAAGGAACAAAGAATATTCTAAGTAAACTCTGCTCATAATATTATATTGGTAATATAATTGTTGATGAATTTAGTGAACATACTCTGGGTCGCTACTTTGTCGTGGTGAAGGGGCTTGTGTGCCAAAAAATGAAGCTGTGAGCTATACAATGTAGGGTCACCCAAGATGGGCAGGTCATAGCAGAAAGGTCATACAAATTGCAGTCCACTGGAAAAGGAACTGGCAACCCACTCCTGTATCTTTGCCAAGAAAACCATATAGATGAGCACAATCAGACACAAATGCGCCTTGCATGTTGCGTCCTTATGGTCTCCGAGAGTCGGACTGACCAACTGAACAACCAAAACAACATTAGACCATTTAATGCAATGTGTATGTAGCCTACTAATAACTACCTTTATGACAATAGACCTCTCTATAGAAGAACTGGTCAAATTTAAATGAAACAGAGCACAAAGCATACTTTAGTATGTGGGTCCCATTGGAAGAATTGTATGCCTTATCCAAATAAGTTAGTGATTATTGGCTGATAGGACCAAGCACCCAAGGGACTTTTACATTTGAATTAGTTTATTCTTCAATGGGACCTTCATTTTTAAAAGGCAAAATACACTGTAAAACTATTACAAATCAATTTCCATATGCACAAAGAAAGAAATACTGTCCATGGTTCATTAACTCTTAAATATGTCACTGCAACCACTTAATTTTTGTTCTATGTGGGAAGGCACATTTAAATATACCTACAAGGCGAAAATGATTTATTAATAGTATGTTTCAAAAAAATAAAAATCATATTCACTTTTAGAGACTTTTTTCAAATTGATAGGTGACTTCCTCTGTAACATTATATTTAAAATTGATAATCCAGCCAAAGTAAAAACTACCAATGCATATAATACGGTTTATGTCACATTTTATTAAAAAAAAGAATTGGTGACAAATTTTATTTTTAATACAAAAGCAATAATAAAGGAAAGAAGTGTTGGGGGTGTAATGACACAGTTTAATACTGTCAAGTAAAATTTAGCCTGGGAATTATTTCCAACCTATATCCTCTCAAACGCAGCATGGAAATGTAGCAAAAAGATATTTTTGTCATTAGGATTTGACAGCCCACAGTCATAATAAGCTGACACGTGTGACGAGAATTAAGAGGTTTTGCAGCAGAATGAACATTATTAATTTTTTAAGCAAATCATTTTTTTCAGCTTCATGAATCACAGTATGAGAAAAGATTACCGGACAGCCAATGACAGGTATCATACATTGCAATATGCATTGTTTCCTTAATGAAGCGGGTGGTGTTTAAGAAACTGATTAGCACGTACGTTCTTTAACTTGACACGCTCTTATTTTGTCTAGTGAAGAGATTCAACAGGTAAGTAAAGAAGTACGGATAGCTATCCGTGATGGTAAGAAAGTCCCATTACCCACCATACACCACCATGTGTTGTTGTTTAGTCATTCAGTCGTGTCCGACTCTCCGTGATCTAATGGACCAGAGCACGCCAGGCACATCGAACATTATGTATCTGGTCGTGCTTATCAATAAGGTTATCTTGGCAAAGACATTGTATTGAGCTGTCAGTTCCTTCTCCAGTAGACCATGATTTGTCTGATCTCTCTGCTATGGCCTGCGCATCTCAGGTGAAAGCTCACAGCTTCACTGAGGTACGCAAGCCCCTTCACCACGACAAGGTAGCGTTTCTTAACCTACACTAATTAGTGTGTGTTAGGACCAGGGGCATATTTTGTTCTGCCCTAGGTCCATTCAGGTTTGGCACCCCACACGGACCCAGTTAATACTCCTCCTCTTCTCTGTTGTTATATTCCAATGATACATTTACCGCACACCTATAGAGAAAATTCTAACTGTATATGTGTCTATAAACAGTAAATATACAGTAAGTCAGAAGGTGCCAGGTACACTTATATTCTCTGCAAATGTATATTTATGTGCATATTCCATGGCATTGCATTGGCCTCCCTGCTGCCACCTAAACATATGCTGCCCTAGGCCTGGGCCACGTGGGCAGGTATGGATTTACATCTGAAATCTCCTAAGGCAAAGATTTCTCAGGTGCCCCCGACAAGGATATGTATTTTAATATTAAATCTATCATAAATTTGTCCAAAATACACCACATGGGAGCTATAGGCAAAGAATGTATATGTAATGAAATCTAGTTGTCGTACTGCAAGTTTGTGTGTAATGCTTGCAAAGTTTGCAGGTTGCACATGCGCATGCTGATGGCCGCCGAAAGTTGAGAATTGCGCATGCACATAGTGCATGAAATGGATCGCAATGGGCGCCAAAGGCGCTTTCTACAAGGCTTGCAAGGGAGAGGGAAGGAGAGAGAAGGAAGGGAGAGAAGGAGGGGAGAAGAGGTAGGGAGGACACAGGAGGGGAGAGAGAGAGACATTGTGTGCTGGGGAAGCACAGCTACACAGGGTTGGGAGAAGGAGGAGAGGGCGGAAAGAGAGACAGGGGAGGGATAGGGGGAAGAGACACAGGGGAGGGAGAGGGGGCAAAGGGACACAGGGGAGGGAGAGGGGGGAAGAGACAAAGAGGTGGGAGGGGGGGCAGACACAGGGGAAGTAGAGGAGGCAAAGAGACACAGGGGAGGGATAGGGGGGACGATTCAAAGAGGAGGGAGCGGGAAAGAGACACATTGGAGGGAGAGGGGTAGAGGGGGGCAAATAGACACAGGGGAGGGATAGGGGGGGGAAGAAACACGGGGGGAAAGAAAAATCAAATATTATCCCGTCATTTGTGACTGGCAATTGACTGGTATGTATATATAGAAGATATGCTCATTTGAACTGTCAATACACATTGAGAGAGAAGCATTTGTCTGTGCAATACATGGAGCCCCCTACTAGGTAGATGCCTTCTCTGCCTTATGGAAAATCCAGCCCTGCTCATGGGCCTAGTCTGAAACACACTCTTACAGCCCTATTAAATTCAGGATACGTGTAACACCGTAGCTCGTATTGTAGAAAGTAAGGCCTACGGCTATTAAATTAGCCCCGTAAAGCAGGCCGCTGCCGATCTGCGGGTTTGATGCAGAAAAAAACATACTGGATGAGAAACGTTGAACTTCGCGGACGTAAATCCTTTGTTCTCTCAGGCCCGTAACCACTACAATTCCAATCATGCTATTAAATTGAAACAAAGTCACTCCCGAGCAAGCCCGTAACACGCAAATGTAGCCCAAAGCCCAACGAGTGTTGGAGAGAACTCGCAAGGGGGGTAAAGTCCAATGCGTAGCACTTTACATGCAAATATCACCACACTACTGTACTTTTATTGAAAGGGAAAGTGATGTTAGGTCTTAGAATTAATAGCACAACATTCTCAAGCCCGCAAATCAGCCCACGAAAATACTTGATTTAATGTTTAAATCTTGTGTTATATCGATCCCGGCAATCAATGTGTTAATGCATATGATGGAACTCGTATGTAATAGAATATCATATTTACGGCTTTATTAATATTGCATTACATCTAGAATGTGGGTCCAATCGCAAATCGTAATTGAACCTTTGAAATCCAACCTCCATTTTTTTGTGACGCAACGATGACGATCTCAGTTGCCATTGGCTCCATCTAAACTCGTAACTACAGGTCTGCTTAATTGATCACATTCAAGGCCGCAAATCCAACAGTTGACAAATGGTTTACGGGTTTGCGTCTCAAGCTCGTAACTCGCAGCCCGTTCGACTTTAATAACACAGTAACTTGGCCAAATGTAAAGCCTGCAGCCGTTGCAAGTTTATCAACTGCAATTGGCATATTGGTGAACTTGTATTATTATCCTTTATTTATAACACACCTTGTAAACAATAAACACTAGTAAACCTTGGCACTAATTTTTTTAAGATTGTTTAATGCTTTTTGTAATCTCAGTTAATTAATGGATCAATTTAGAGAAGCTTCCGTACCACTGGTGGCTCATTGACCACAATGTTTGAACCTCAACTCTAGTTCGAAAGTTGTCCCTCCTAAATGAGAATGTTTTAGTGTGTGGGGTTAAAAGTGCTGCAAAGCTGCATTTCCACAACATTATAAATAAGATTGTTTAACCTTTTAGTTACTTTATAAAATGATTACATTTGCATGTTAATTAAAAGAATACTTTTGGAGCATAAAGAATAATTGAATATAAAAAATGCACACTGTAAAAGTTATGATTAGTATTTTTATTTATTTATTTATTCTTTCATTTATTTTTCTAAAGAATTCCACCCATTATCAAATACATTTATTCAAAAGACTATATTGCAAAAATAGATTCACAGTGGTTGTTAAAAACATTATAGAATATTTTTTGATTTCCATCCAAATAACATACGCCATTTAAATAACCCACATTTGTAATAAATAAAACACAGTATTTCCAAGTAGGATTTGGGGAGTTTTTCCAACTGAAAGACTACAGAAAGCTGCGACAGATCCAAAAATAAGATGCAAAACTTATTTTGCAAGTACAGACTTCTTAAGAGCAAGCACTTGTTTTACTGTTTTAAATTCATAAATAGAAAAAGGTCTGTATTCAGTAATCCCATGTCACAGTTGGTCAAGAATGCACATGCTTTATTTTATTCATGTATTTGTTATCCCAATGCAGAAAAGCCTCCTGAGAGCTGCGGTACCCAGTCTGGACATCACAAACATGTATTATTTACAGGTTGCTTTTCCAGCTTTCTGCGTGTCTACTTTTGAACAACATTATCAGACACATTGTTTGTACAGTAAACAAATAGTGCATTTGTGATCACATTTGAATGTCTAAAAATAAGTTAAGAAACATATTTACTGCTCAGAATTATTACACGGCACTCTGGGAAACTGGGCGGGGACATGCAAATGAGTCCACAATGCATTTCACTCTTTAATATCATGTTATACTCGGTTTCTTTTCAGCATATGTTCTCTGTATTACGTAGCTTTAAAGCATGGATTATGCACAAGTTAACATACCTACCCACAGGCAGCACTGTTTTGATCTTAATTGGATCTCATCAGTTTGGGGCTGGTTCCAAACTTGTACATTACATTTTGTGTTAAGGTTATTAACCACAACATCATTTAGCTTATGGTGGGCAAAACAGTGATAGAAGCCTCTACTGTACAGAGCACAGTAAATATATAGTACATTTGTGTTCACATTTGAATGTCTAAAAATATGTTAAAAAACTTATAACCTCTTCAGAATTCCCAGTAATACAATTATTGCACTGCCCTCTGGGAAACAGGGCAGGGACATGCAAATGTGTGGAATTCAATAGGTTCTCTACTTTCTCTGGCTCGCCGTGATGTCCGAAAAAAATAAAACAATATTGTTTATTCATTTTAGAAAAGTATATACAAAAATTGGCAGTACAGGGTCAAGAGAATTGATATAATTTAAAAGAATATATTTTATTGTTTAAAACTATAAACAATAACAATATTTTTTAATCTATGCATGGTTATTAAAATACTGTATATATTTTGTTATAGTATAGTCTGCCGTTTTTATCTATCAGTCAGGCTTTTTGATCCATCCACTTTAGATTGTAAGGGCCTCATTCCATTATCGTCGGTAGGAGATGCGGGGCCGCAAGGACCGGCCGCAAGCTATTTGCCAATTCTATTCCCTTCCGGCCGGGGACTCCGGCAGGCTTGCGGCCAGCGCCCTGTTATCCCTTGCGGCCGCACGCGCCGGAGGAAAGCCTTTGATCTTAAACGGCCGCAAGAGTTTTGGCGCAAGAAAATCCTGGTTGCTATTCAATTTCTCCGGGAACCCTCTCTGCAAGGCTAAAACCGAGCCGCAGCTTACTTGCAGCAAAAAGGTCCCGCAGGCACACAATAAAGACCATAACAAAGCCATAATAAAGCCATCCTACACTCTGAGAAGACTATAAAGTGATTGTAGGTGTTAGCATTCATAGCACAACATTCCCCTACACTCAAATCCGTAAATATATATATTTTTTATTTATGTCAAATATCCATGGAAAAAGTCCCGAGGGCTTGGAGCACCTCAGACCCGCCCACGCTGCGGCCGGAAAATAAACAGTTAATTAAATCTCGGATTTGGGCTGATGTGCAAGCTTGAGAGGGGGTTGCTATTAATCCTCATGTCCCCCATAATGATCCCTAGCATTTACAGAGCTTTACAGTGCCGTCTTGAATTTATATTTGCTTTTAAAGTTTTCTGAGCTTACGGCCGGTTGCAAGATATACGGCCGGCCGTAAGGGGATATCCTTGCGGCGCCGTCTATTTGAATTGCAAGGTAACGGGAGCCCCGCAAGGAATCGCAGCGTTGCGGCCGATTTACGGCCGATAATAGAATGAGGGCCCAAGTCTGCAAGTTTTCAATCTTACATGGTGCTTTGGGGAAAGCGCTATGGACACCGGTTTCTAAGATCAAAGAAAGGGCCCTCCATCTTTGTAATGTGTTAATATTGTTTTGCCTTCATCACAACTTATGTATAGCGCTACGGAATATGTTGGCGTGTTAGAAATAAACGATAATAATAATAATGGTACTCTGTAATGCCAAACACACACGTACCTACAGGGGTGTAAATGTCCTGGGAGCCAGGGTTCCCAAAATGTGTACTGCTGATATTTATGATGCATATTTATAAAAAACAGACACCCCTGTATATACCATCTATCTATCTATCTATCTATCTATCTATCTATCTATCTATCTATCTATCTATCTATCTATCTATCTCTCTCTCTCTCTCTCTCTCTCTCTATATATATATATATATATATATATATATATATATATATATACATAAATAGTAATAGATATAGATAGACAGAGATATATGGATAGCTATATAAATATATATATATATAATTATAAGTAAGATATAAATCTTAGGTATTTTTGTCCACCCCTGTATATCTATCTATCTATCTATCTATCTATCTATCTATCTCTCTCTCTCTCTTCTCTCTCTCTCTCTCTCTCTCTCTCTCTCTCTCTCTATATATATATATATATATATATATATATATATATATATATAAATATAAGAATAGTAATATATATATAGATAGACAGACAGAGATATATGGATAGCTATAAAAAATATACATAATTATAAGTAAGATTTACATATAGATAGATAGATAAATAAATAGATAGATAGATAGATAGATAGATAGATAGATAGATAGATAGATATAGGCAGATATAGGTATATGGATAACTATTTAAATAGACATGTATGTGTATATATTTTCACTTGATAACAATATTACCTTTTAATAATCACTAGTATTTGAAAAGATTTCTCTTGCATGTTTTACCTTGACAAAACGACTAATAACACAAACATTTTGGGTTCAAAAAAATATTCCATTTATAAGTGTCACCATTTAAGTACAAGGTTAAAAAACAACGGAAATGCTGCTTATCAACAGTTTTCTAAACATTATTGTCAGAACTCAAGAAATTGTATATCAACAGAAAAAAAATGTCATTGCTCGACTGAAACCTTTTTTTTTGTTATTTTGTGTTCCAAATTTACTGTATGCAGATACTGTATATTGATTGAAAATGAGTGCGCTGCCTGCAGGGGATCACAAATATCAGCTTGCAAAACAATGTACCCCATGTTTCTTACTCTCTATTAACCTGATATGTAGGGAATTTCTTGAAATTACACAAATCTACATAATAAAACTTTGCAGCGTGCGTTCTGATAACTTGTACTGGGTTGTATCAAGCTGGGAAAGAAACCTCACCACGGTGCATCCATTATTTTCAGAATATAGAAATAAAAACTGCTCTATTTGATTTGTGATTAACGTGCCATAAAAAAATCACATTATTTCACTCCAACTTAACACAGAGGATCAAGTAGTCATATATTTTATTTGTTCTGCTCCACAATAAGACATTCTGAATACAGAAAATGACTTGCTTATTTTAACTCTTGTACATGAGAAGTCAAAATAAAATACATTAAATTTGCTTCTTGTTAATGTGCTGCGTGTTATGACAAGGTATTCTATTTCTATTTAATTTAAATGTATCTGGGAATAAATGATAAAATATAGATGCAAAAAAATAATGTGACACAATAAATATATTAAAGGGCCGCATTAGTGGTCATACAATAGGATTTTATTTGTTTATTTAGTTACCGATTAGCAAAATAATCAGTTTTTGAAGAAGAAAAATTACGGAAAAAAAATATTTTTGAAATTAAGATTGTTGCTTCCAATAGATGATGGTCACTTTACTGCCTCTTAGGTGTACAGGGGGTTCAAAAAGATCTGCCCAAGAGGCTGTCCTAATTTTTTTATTGGTGTAGGTTTGCTTGCAATAGTAGGTAAATAAATTAGTATCAGGACAACAGGAAAAGGCATTAGGACAGTAACCACAGGTGGTGGAGCTTATGATTGGAGCGCCCTGGTGCAAAATAATTTGGGGCCCCCATTGCATTTGCTCTTTCCACCCATTGGGGCCATTAAATATATATACAGTGGACCCTCGGTACTCGACTACCTTAAAACTCATTGTTTTGAGTATTCAACGCGTCTTGAAGGGCAAAAAATGCTTTGGCACTCGACGCTTCCTTGGTACTTGTCTCGCTTGTTAAAACCAATTTACATTACTCATTACAGTTTGGTACGTGTCGTTTTCACCACTCGTTGTGCCTTCTGGAACCAACTAACGACGAGTATTAAGGGTCCACTATATGTACACAGTATATATATACAGTATATATACACAGCATATAGATAGATTGATATATAGATGATCATATCCCCCCAATGGTGATCAAATAACATTTCTATCAAGTGGTTATCTGCCATCTTCATCTAATAACTTAAGAATCCTCATTTTCTGCCAGCAGTAGAAGGCCCCCGTCCTGTTGTGGGCCTGTTGCTTTGTACCTGCTGCACCAGCAGTAGCTCTGCTACTGGTCCCCATTAGTCAGATCCTCTCACACCCAATAGGGGGATGGAGAGACAAATGTCTATTGAAGATAAAACACTAAATTAAGTTTTAAAAGTTACATTCATTTTGTTTATCAGAAAATAATTATTTAATTGTTTTATGAAGTAACTAACAAAATAAATAAATACATTAACCCCTCCTGTATGACCACCAAAGTGGTCATTTAGCCACATTAAAAAATACAGTGTATGATAATATAAACATTTTTTATTTTCACCTATTTTTTAACCAAACCACAAAAAAATTGATGCAATTTAAAAAGACAGCGTTAAAAATTCATTTTTACGACTTTATCCGATTATCATCACACAAAGTCATTTTTGTAAGTTTCCAGCATTATAAATCACTGCGTTCCTAATGTATTCAGTCTTATTGCCAGTAAGCAAATCATCATCAGTTTTTGCCAATGCGCCCCTGTCATTTTGTGGTTTTGTTTTGCTTTTGTGTTTTTTAACCTTGGAATAATCTGGTCCTCCAGGAATAATTGACTTTAAGTGCTGTCTTATAATTTCTTATCAAAGCCTTCTACAGTAATCTGTGATTTTTTTTCACTTGCACCGTGGAGCAAACAGCACAAAATACAGCTGATGTCTTGTTATAAAAAAAACTAGCTTTCTACCTATTTTTGCTGTACAAAATAATAAGAGATGAATTTACATTTTATGGTAATGATAAAAAAAAATAATCCGCCGTGATTTGTAGAGAGAGGTGAATATGTGAAGTGCTGTCCTACTGAGCAATAAATGGGGATGCAATGCAATGAAAGCACTCGTACATCTAACATCTTCTGCACAGTATAATATCAGTTATATTCAATTGTTTTGCATTTTACAGCTGTTAATCTGTAATAGAGCAGAAAAATAAAGAAGGTGTACGGAATAAGTAAGAGGTGCCATAAGAAATAAGGAGAAAGTGCTGGAGCAGTTCCTGCAATACTTTCTTAAAAGGATAAAAGGTTCCTGGATTTTACTAGGTATGTAATATCCCTGTGTATCTATTTACTTTTATGTGCTTTTTTTAAATTAGGAAGTGCTTATAAACTCTTAGCCTTATTCTATTAGCTACTTGCAAATGAACTCATAAATTTGGCTTTGGGTGTTTTTTTAATAAATGTTTATAGGCATTCTGTGTAGCAATATTAAGAGTGATTTTAAGTGTGTATACATTTACCAATTGGGAAATTGAATAGGGCCCTCAGTTTCTACTGTTTTAAATCAAACAAATATGACCTGCTTGAGTCTGTCCTCTGCAGCTCATGAAGACACAGACTCTGCTGTACTTGCTGTGCTGTGTTTTATACTAACCAACCAGTGACCCCCTCCCAGTAACATTCTCCATCATTCTGCTGAGACGTAGTGCCTTATAGGTTAGGACACTACACTGCACATCCAGCACTACAGAGTCTGTATCCGCATATGCAATATGCTACTTGAGATAAGTCACTGACAGGCTCATTTAAAACACTGCATTTCACAGTCATTATATTATCATACACTGTATTTTTTAATGGGGCTAAATGACCACTTTGGTGGTCATACAGGAGGGGTTAATGTATTTATTTATTTTGTTAATTACTTCGTCTTTGGCTCCTATTTAATTCCGAAGCCCATAATTACCTTCACACTGCCCATATGTCTGCGGGTTCGTAATTTGTTACAGTTGCAGATGTATTTAGTTGACTCAAGATCGTAATTACAGGCTCACAGCCCCAACACACAAACCATGAACCCGTATCTAGCATTTCAGGGCATGATCATGATCAAGTAAGCAAGACCGTAAGTTACAATTTAGACACAGCCAATACTAAATGAGACTGTCATCATGACGCAAGCAAAAAATGGTGTTTAGAAGTCCAATCTGTGATCGTACTAGTAATCCAGAAATGTAAAAATCAATAAAAATCAATAAATTAACTGTTCTAGTCTATGCAGGTTCCATGATATGTATTAACTCCTTGATTACTGGGATCGATATAACACCGAAATAAAACGTAATAAAATATTTTTTTATTGCAGAGCTTGAGACTGTTGTGCAATTAATTCTAATGTCTTTCATTGCTTTCCAAGTATTTTAAAGTACAGTAGTGTTTTTTTATTTGCTTTTGCAGTGTTACAAACAGGTGTTTAACCCACTTGTGAGTCCTATCTAGTACTCTCAGGATTTTTCTGATACATTTGCCATTTACGGGTTAGAAGGAAATTGCAGGCTTGTTGAATTGTTGTAATTAAATATGGATTTTGCGTCTTTAACATCAAAGGAGGAGATAGGACGGAGTTCCGTTTTTGACAACCGCAGGGATTTTGAGCCTGAAACTCGCAATTGGAATGCGAGTAGCAAAATGTAGCCAATTAAATATCAGTAATATTTACAGGCTCCTTTACAGGCTCATGTAATTGCGATTTGGGCCACTAAATAGGGGCCTTTGTCTGTATAGGCTGCAGTGAGCAGACCCAAGCAGGTACAAATTGAATGATTTTAGGAAGTAAACCAAAGTAAATTAAAGTATAAGCATTTCTTAATACAATATAGTAAATAAAAGTACATAGATACACAGATATATTATATACCTAATAATATCTTCCATATATCTTTTAGTGCTAAGTTTTAGAAGCAGTTCTTATAAATTTAACAATGAAGCCTTCTCATGAATTACTTTTAATTAAAGGTAGGCTTATGTTCTCCTGAAGTAACCAGATGTTCTTTGCACCATTGGATAGAAAATTGAAAAGTATGGGGGAAAAGTATTTCCTTTTTTAAAACTGCTGCTAAATTGATTGAGTAATAAGTATTTGTAGCTAGGGTTTTTGTAACTGCTTGTCGAGCCTGACATGGATTTATGTACAATGAGCTGCATCAGTCAGTGGCACTAATTAGAACTAGCTGTGTAGGCTGAATAAAGAAGTGTTACATTTCCTATATTAGTTATATTGTTGTTTTTCACTCATTATGGTTTACCAGTTTGTTTATTCTTTCCATTTTTAATAAATATTAAAGTAAAATGGGAAAGAAAAGGGATTTGAACTCTCAACCTCTCTATATAGTAAAAAATGAACAATGTAACAGTCATAACTTAAATCTCATTAACTATGCTGTTTCATGGGGAAAATAATGGTTTAAAAAGCTGCATTTTCTTTCAGTAATCTTACACTGAAGTTTGTAATTTTTACCAACCAATCATCCTTTCAGCTCCAATCACCAAGCTTGGATGATGATTGTCAATAATTGCTAATTCCTCCCGGGGGTTCTGCCTGTATTTCTTTCAATATAAAAGCATCTGACATTAAGAATGAGATTAATTAACCATATTAGGCCCTGGGGTCTGCACATGCCCATTCTTCTTCAAATGACTTCAGAATGGAAATAATGAAGGCAAACTTTGATTGACAGGTAAATATAACAGACAGACTACAGTAAGTTATACATTTTAAGGATTCATTAATTCACAATTTTAAAAGATTAGAGTATAGGGTGTGCATGACTGGTAATAAGCAAACCTTTTTGTGTCATTATATATATATATATATATATATATATATATATATATATATATATATATATATATATATATACAGTTGAATAATCAGAGTATTGCAGTGAATAGTGATACCTTTTTTATTGGAGACAAGCTTTCGAGAGATAATGCCTCTCTTTATCAAGTCAAAAAGCGATACTGATACAAGTATATATATATATATATATATATATATATATATATATGTGTGTGTGTGTGTCTTAATAAGCACACTTTTTGTGTCAATTGTCCTGCAATTTTTCTGTAACAATGAGTATGGTTTGAGTTTAAGAATTCCAGTAACAAAAATTCTGAGCTGACATATGATACAAATGCCATACTACAAAATCTTGCCTTAAATGGTGAGAAACTTTTAGAGAGAAACAAATAATTTAATAACAGTTCTATATTTAATTTTCCTTTGCTGCTGATGTCCATTACTTTATTTGCTTTTCTGTATTTTCCCCTTGGAATGTGACCTTTTGTAAATTGCACTTAATCCTGGTGTAAGTTCTAGATCATTGTGGCAACCAGTCAATAGAACCCAATGGAGATCTTATCTGTATCCAAGGTGACTAGAAAACAAGTAAAAAAACAAAAACAAATCTATGTTTCCAGTACAGCAAAACTGAATGTAATAGTTTGAAACAAATGCTGGTATTTTTACATTTTTAATTGCCCATTATCAGGTTAGAATATTAAAATATGTTTCCCCAGCAAACATGAGCACATTTTTTCCATTATTGATGTAAGTCAAAAATATATTTTCCCCTTCTGTATCACTATCTTGTCATGGTGAAGTGTACTTCAATGAAGCTGTGAGCTATACCATGTAGCATCATGCAAAATGGGCAGGTCATAGAAGAGAGGTCAGACAAATCACAGTCCCCTGGAGAAGGAACTGGCAACACACTCCAGTATCTTTGCCAAGATTACCTTACGGATAAGCAACCAGAGACATGACCATATGGCACCGGAAGACAAGCCCATCGGGTCAAAAGGTGTCTACCACATTACTGGGGCAGAGGACGAGTAGCACCAGATCTAATGAAGTGGTGGGGCCCAAGTCCAGAGGACATCTGGAGGGAGAGGAAGTCCACTGCTACAAACAGGCAGAGATGGATAGATGAGGTCACTGAAGAACACCTAGAGTGTGACCTGACTGAACGACAAAGTCATTTTATATTAGTGTCTTATTAAAAGTCTTCATGTTCTGCTCTATGCGCTCTCCTATTTTTCGTTTTTAGTCACCTTTATATATTGAATTGTTGTTGTTTAGTCATACAGTCATTTCCAACTCTCCGTGACCCCATGGACCGCAGCACGCCAGGTACATCTGTCAGTCACTGCCCCTCTGAGCTCCATCGAGTTCATGTTCATTGCTTCCATGACTTCATCTATCCATCTCCGCCTCTGTCGCCCCCTTCTTCATGTGCCTTCAATCTTTCCCAGCATCAGAGGGAATCCTATCTTCTCATCATATGGCCAAACTATTTTAGCTTTAGCCTCATGATCATACCTTCCAGTGAACAGTTTGTCTTGATGAATTGAGGCTCAAATAATTCAGCTTCAAAATGAAATCATTTTGTTTCAAACTCCAGTCTCCCTTTCATTTCTTTCTATGCATCATTTGCAAGAAGCCCTAATGTAAGGAAGATACTGACAGCCTGGCCTGGTATTCTTTGCCTGCTGTTTCACAGAAGATGTTTTACCTGTAAAATTCTATTTACTATGAGCTGTATTGTGCTCCTGAAGTGCTTTAAGTGCTCTTGGAAGATGGTATGAAATAAATCTTGTCTTCCTAGCATCAGAATGCTCATACTTCTCCAGGAATGAGTAAAACTCCTAAGTGGTAATTTCTCCCTCTTTGGTTGCAGGCATTTTAATGGGTTGCAATACATTTCTGTGCTAACAGGGACAGGATAAAGAAAAGCTAAGGGTGGAATCAAAGCATGAAATAAAAAGCTGTGTTCTGTTATCCAATAACCACTTCATACGCACCGTTGTGCTATGTATCTTATTACTGAGCCGGCATGAAACTTATTTAGATATAATTGCTTGGCTGCAGCATCACTTTGCACGGAGCAGAGTTGTATCCAAGCGAAATCTACTAAAATACCTGTGCACAGTCAGCCAAAAAATCTCTGCAGATTTTTATTGGCTCTGCCGAGGACATTTCTGTTTAACTTGTAATCAAAACAACTCAAACCTAGTTACTGTTTGCATATCTGCCAAGGCGCTCAGTTTGAGCAGTAGGCTGTAGACTTGCGCTATGACAGCCTGTCTTTCACATTCAAATGGAAACTGCCAAGCCCTGACTATAAGGTAACTGGGAAATGAATCCAACAGGCGAGGGCATCCGTGTACCAGCCCCAGACATGGCATGTCTCCGGCACTCTTTAAAGCATCTTTTTGTGTTGAGAGACTCCAAATGAAAGTCTGTCACACCTGCAATAAAAAAATCTTTAGCTTAAATCAAATGTACTGATATTAATTTCTGTATCTATGATTGACCCGCATATTGCAAGGATCAGAAAAAGATCTAAAAAGGTTGAAGACCATCAGCCCCATTAAATTTGGGCCATGTGTTAAAACGTAGCTCGTAACATAGAAAGTAAGCCTTACTGCTATTAAAATTAGCCCCGTATAGCTTCGACAAGAGCCTACAGGATAAGCAATGTTGAACTTTGCGGCCGTAAATCTTTTGATCTGTCAAGCCCGTAACCGCCACTATTCCAATTATGCTATTAAATTGCTATTAAACAAAGTCACTCGCGAGCAAGCCAGTAACACGCAAATGGAGCCCATAGTCCAATACGTAGCACTTTAACTGCAAATGAAAACACACTACTGTACTAATATTAAAAGGTAAAGTGATGTTAGGTCTTAGAATTAATAGCACAACATTCTCAAGCCTGCAAATTGGCCCACAAAAATACTTTATTTCATGTTTAATTTCTGTGTTATATTGATCCCGACAATCAATGTGTTAATACATATAATGTAACTCACATATAATAGAATATCATATTTACGGCTTTATTAATATTGCATTATTCTGGAATGTGGGTCTGATCACAAGTTGTAATTGTAGCCCGTAGGACTTTGAAATCTAATCTCCCCTTTTTTAGTGACGTGATGATGATGATCTCTTTTTCCATTGGCTCCATCTAAACCCGTAACTACGGGTTTGACTGATTGATTACATTCTAGCCTGCAAATCCGACGGCCATTGAATGGTTTACGGGTTTTCATCTCCAGCTCGTAGCTCACAGCCCGTTCTAATTTAATAGCACTGTAACTCAGCCAAATTTCAAGCCTGCAGTCGTTGCGAGTTTCATGTTGGAGTTACTGGCTTCAAATTTAATGTGGCTGCATGTTATTATGTTGATACATGGTATAGCTCACAGCTTCATTGAAGCACACAAGCCACTTCACCATGACAAGGTAGCAATTGAGAAGGGGGTTACTATGTTATTATTACCTATTTTCTTTTTTATAATGCAATATTTAGAATTTATGCTGTGTCACTTTAAATTACAACTTGTTTTAATTAGTAAAGATCAATATAAACAACTTTCAATTTATTTTGATAAAAAAATATCCCCCTGTTCTGTACCTGCTTCCTTGTGCCTTGAGAAAGGATTGCTATATATCTACTTATGATTTGAATATGTTGGTTCTTAAAGTGATATGCACTGTTCCCCTATTTCTAATAGTAAAATAAACTACCTAAGTGTGTGTTTGCATCTAAACATCATTTTATTAACAAGTGCTTGCAAGTTATGTTATTACTAAGACCTTGCAAATAGTCCCAACAAAGATACACACCCGCAGCAGCTCATGCACACAGTATTTCTATTGGTACCAGATATACTAGCCAATCACAAACTGTTTCTCAACAACATTTTTGAAATGAGAGAGACAGTCTGTGATTGGTTAGTACATCTAGTACTAGAGACACTGGGTGCATGAGTTACAGAGGGCGGATCTTTGTTGGGACTATTTGGAAGATTTTCATGACTAAAAACAGAGCTTTGAAGCATTTGTTAATAAAATGATGTTTAGATAAAGTAAACAAACGCTAATTTATTTTAATATTAAAAACACAGAATCTTCCATATCCCTTTTAAAGACACAGACAATGTGGATTCATGTAATACTGTTGGTAAAAGTTTTGGAAAACACAACGAATAAATAAAAAATATATTTTTATGTTACAATAAATATGGTAAAGTTTGATGCTTTGTGAAGATAAAATACACTAAGTATATGTTATCTGGGGTTGATATGCATATGATTTGAGAGCAATATATCTTTAATTTTCATAAACAACTATTAGCTATTGAAATATTTTAGACCACTATCTCTATCTATCTATCTATGTATGTATTGCCAAAGTGCTACGGTTTAACGTCTTGCCTTGCTGCGCGAGGCTCGCCGGGCGATGAGCGCCTGCGGCGCACATCGCTAAGTCGTACGCACCACGAAACACAGCGTGACGACGAATCGTAGTTGGACAATTATATGTGATATATATATATATATATATATATATATATATATATATAAAGAGAGATAGAGATAGAGCTAGATAGCTAGATAGACATACATACATACATACATACAGACAGACAGACAGATAGATAGATAGATAGAGTATTCACCCCCCTTTACTTTTTACCTATTTTGTTACATTACAGCCTTAAGTTCAATGTTTTGTTAATCTGAATTTTACGTGATGGATCAGAACACAATAGTCTAAGTTGGTGAAGTGAAATGAGAAAAATATATACATAAAACTATTTTTTAGAAATAGAAAACACAAAATTGGCATGTGCGTATGTATTCACCCCCTTTGTTATGAAGCCCCTAAAAAGCTCTGGTGCAACCAATTACCTTCAGAAATCACATAATTAGGGAAATGTTGTCCACCTGTGTGCAATCTAAGTGTCACATGATCTGTCATTACATATACACACCTTTTTTGTAAGGCCCCAGAGGCTTCAACATCTAAGCAAGAGGCACCACTAACCAAACACTGCCATGAAGACCAAGGAACTCTCCAAACAAGTAAGGGACAATGTTGTTGAGAAGTACAAGTCAGGGTTAGGTTATAAAAAAAATATCAAAATCTTTGATGATCCCCAGGAGCACCATCAAATCTATCATAACCAAATAGAAAGAACATGGCACAACAGCAAACCTGCCAAGAGACGTCCGCCCACCAAAACTCATGGACAGAGCAAGGGGGGCATTAATCAGAGAGGTAGCACAAAGACCTAAGTTAACCCTTTAGGAGCTGCAGAGTTCCACAGCAGGCTCCATAGAGTTGGGCTTTATGGCAGAGTGGCGAGAAGAAAGCCATTACTTTCAGCAATAAACAAAATGGCCCGTTTTGGGTTTGCCAAAAGGCATGTGGGAGACTCCCAAAATGTATGGAGGAAGGTGCTCTGATCTGATGAGACAAAAAATTTACTTTTCGGCCATCAAAGAAAACGCTATGTCTGGCGCAAACCCAACGCATCACATCACCCAAAGAACAACATCCCCACAGTGAAACATGGTGGTGGCAGCATCATGCTGTGGGGATGTTTTTTAACAGCCGGGACTGGGAAACTGGTCAGAGTTGAGGGAAAGATGGATGGTGCGAAATGCAGCAAAACCTGTACCACACTGTGCGTGATTTGAGGCTAGGACGGAGGTTCACCTTCCAGCAGGACAATGACCCCAAACACACTGCTAAAGCAACACTTGAGTGGTTTAAGGGGAAACATGTAAATATGTTGGAATGGCCTAGTCAAAGCCTAGACCTCAATCCAATAGAAAATCTGTGGTCAGACTTAAAGATTGCTGTTCACAAGCGCAAACCATCCAACTTGAAGCAGCTGGAGCAGTTTTGCAAGGAGGAATGGGCACAAATCCTAGTGGTAAGATGTGGCAAGCTCATAGAGACTTATCCAAAGCGACTTGGAGCTGTGATTGCCATAAAAGGTGGCTCTACAAAGTATTGGCTTTCGGGGGGTGAATAGTTATGCACATTGACTTTTTCTGTTATTTTGTCCTACTTGTTGTTTGCTCTTAAATAAAAAAAAAAAAAAAACATCTTCAAAGCTGTGGGCATGTTCTGTAAATTAAATGATGCAAATCCTCAAACAATCCATGTTAATTCCAGATTGTGAGGCAACAAAACAGGAGAAAAACCAAGGGGGGTGAATACTTTTGCAAGGCACTGTAGATAGATAGGAATTTGTTTTAAGAGCTCAGTTAGAATGAAAAAGTAATATTGTCTGTTTCGTCTAAGTCAATTCTCTGTCTCCTTCCTTTTCTCTTTCAGTATCAAGCCGCCACCCCATTCTTCATAGTATGATATGCCATTATTACCATAAAGTAAATTTAATGCCAGAAATGTTATTTTGAGATTGTGTTTCCTTATCACGCTCAGGGACCCTCCCTCTTCTGTTAATCTTTTATCTTTAACTGTATAGGAACTCTGTGGGGGTTGACTAGTGATAACAATAATTGTGAAATTAATTGGATGTGTATTATACAGCCCTGTCCCTATCAGGGCCTTTCAGCAACAAATGCTATACCAGGGGTCTCATTCAATTGGGGGACGTAACTCAATCGCAAATCACTGATTTTCTGTGATGGAGTTGCGTACTCACGTTGCCCTACATTTACGCTGCTATTCAATTGACCGGGCCTTCAAGTTAGTCCCCCTTCCTGTACCAGTAAGCTGTGATTTGCGTTTAGCCATTTACGGGCTTGACGGAAGGGTAATCATTGCAATTCAATAGCGATTAGGGATATTTTGCGGCCGCAACTCTTGCAGACGCGAAAGATCAAGGGCTTTGAGGGAAGCAGCGATTGACCAAATCACTAGGAATCGTAGCTCGTAGGACGTAACTCGATCGGAGCCCGCAAACGGAAGGCAATTGAATAGTGACGTAGATAGCGATCACCATTTGCGAGACCACAACTCCAAAGCGTAGCAATAGAATAAGGCCCCAGGGCACGTCACAAGACCGATAAGAAGACTGATAAGAGACTAACTGAGAAGGAAGGATTTATGGCTCTGATTAAAACTTTTGAACTTTTTCTAGTACTGTATTAGATTTCTTTGTTGCTAGTAATAATACCGTCTTCTGAATCGCTACCTTGTCATGGTGAAGGGGCTTGTGTACCTCAATAAAGCTGTAAGCTATACTATGTAGGGTCTCCCAAGATGGGCAGGTCGTAGAGGAGAGGTCAGACAAATTGTGGTCCACTGAGGAAGGAACCAGATACCGACTCCAGCATCTTTGCCAAGAAAATCTTACGGAAAAGCGCAACCAGAGACATAACAGTGTGCCTGGTATGCTCCGGTCCATAGGGTCACAGAGAGTCGTAGAGATTTGCTTAGACTAGTATTTTACAGTACTGCAACAAATTGAACATGTCTTGTCCCTTTAAACAAATCAGGTAATGGTAGTGGGAATCCAATATGATAAGTAATGCGGAGGGGTGAAACAACAAGCATGATGTGGTTTTTTCAATTTAACGCACAATGAAAAGAAAGTGTAAAATGAGAAATATTAATAGGTTTTCTTTTGTCCAAAACATATTTCTCATGTAATATAGATTAAGAAATATTTCATAAACAGATGCATAGTTATCCTATATTTGAAAGACAATCATTTGAACAATACTTGAAAAAAATAGAATTCAAAAACTAATACTAATACATACTTTAATTTATTACCTTACCAATTTTTCAATATGCATTTATGCTGCAGTGTAATCTACCATTTTGTTTTCTGCTGATCTACTAGCTGGGGTAGGAGGAGACTCTGAACCAAGAGGAAGCTTCTACTAGCAGATATAAATGTCAGTGCTTCCAACAGGACTAATGGAGAGATTATTAGTATACTAGGACACCGCCTTGGGAGACAGTAGCAGAAAGTAGCAACCCAGTAAAGGAAATGGAACCCTGCTGCAACAATGAATGTATATAAATATACAATAAACTTTAAACACAGACACAACACAGAGAAATCAGTTCAGATACCTATATGGATAAAAATGTCAGGATCATTACCAGTGTAGAAAACAATACAGTTAATTAACAACACTAGGGTTTAGTTACATCGGTGGATGGACCATGTTAACCAGTCTGAAAAAGAATATTTAAACATTAATAACATCAATATTTATACGTATGAAAAATAATTTTGGGTTGAGTAAAATAAAATAAAATTACATGAAAATCTTTCTACCATTGCATATATATAATTGAACAGTAAAGCCAGTATTGCTTGAGACTTGATAAAGAGAGGTCAGACCTTTCGAAAGCTCGTCAATATAGATAAGGTGTTTGTCCAATACAAAAGGTATCGTATTATACTTCAATACTCAGTATTAATCTATATAATACAAAATTACTAAACATATATATATATATATATATATATATATATATATATATATATTATTTATTATATATAGTAGTACAGACATGCATTTATATATAGTAGTAAAGAAAATGAATAGCACATTTGTTACCCCATATTGAATGTCTAAAACAAAGTTAAAAAACTAATTCTAGCTCAGGTTTCCCAGATATACAGTCATTACATTGCGCTCTGGGAAACTAGGCGGGGCCATGCAAATGAGACCACAATACACTCTCACTCTTAAATCCAAAACCACTTTATTATTTGCTCCTTTTTGGTATATGCTTGCAGTATTACACAGCTTTAAGCATAGCATAGGATGGATTATGTACAAGCCAGGATAAGATATTTATTTCTAATACCTGAAGTTAATTCTAAGAAAAAAAAAATTGCATACAAGGATGTAATGTATGCTACAAATGTTGATTGTGTTAACTGAAAAATATTGTATTTCTCTAAATACGCAATTCCTACGTCTGTATTCCAGCGAGTGTCTGGCATATAGCTGCGAGCTGATAATGTTTATGTTTAAGATGCATTTCAATAAAATCTACCTCACATTTTAAAGCAAACACTCCCCATTAGGTTTCCTAACACAGACACACTATGAGCTATGAGACTGCTAAATTTAGAAGCCTTTACAGCTGTAGCATATTCCCTCAATTTTCCTTTAAGGGGAAGTGCTTTCAATGTTAGCTTATTAAGAAAATTGCCCTTTAGGGTTCACATTAAGAAAGGTCTAAGGCTTCAAATGCAGCAGTTAGATTCTTCCTCATCTCTCGGCATATTAAGAGGTTCCCCTTTTAACCAGATTAGCTTGTTTGCATTATCAATGATGCATGCATAAAATCTATAAAAAAATATTGAGAAAAAAAAAAAGCTTTTCATTGTGGCACACAGATACTTATACACACAAAATAAAAAAGAACCTTTATATTTATGGATATAACCTTTGTTCAATAATCCCATTTTATGTTTATTTTTCATTTCTTTAATTTTTTTTAACAGTTTTTTAAGCAAGCGTGAAATTTTCTGTGATGTTTGTTGTTATTTAATTCATGCTTTATTGCTTTCTGAATCTCACACAGGAAGGAAAAAAGTACACGCCTATCAAAAAATTATGTTAAAGATCAATGCATTATTTGTCAAATTATCCCACTAATAGATGGATGGGGGAGTTAATTAAAAACAATAAAGCCTATTAATGCTCTGTGGCATAAGAGCTCCCTTGCTCTGTTCCATCAAGATTTTTTTTTCATATATATAATTTAAAATTATTAAACTCCTCTTATAATGAGTCATACATAATTAATGCAAGTTTTTTTTATTTTATTATTATTATAAATGTACGACAGCTGCTCACAGTAATAAAGATATAATGGTAGAGTATCCCCCAAGCCCGTTTGATGGGCAATTGATTTAGCGCTGATTAAAGGGTTAATATTCAAATCAGAATTTCGCAAAAAGGCCGGCATAATGGAACTGCCACCCTGATAACAATAGGAATTTTTAACAATATCGAGGCTTGTTAGCAAGAGAGTTACAAGCACTGAGGGCAATCAGTGTGTCTTGTCAGTTCTTTTTTATCTGCCATCTCCCACAGCCAAGGAAGCGAAATGAAGCACTTTGGAATCGTCAATTTCAGCCCCATTTGCATAACAAAGCCCCCGAGGAAGAGGCATGATAAATGTGAAGAACCCCTTTTGGTGAAAAAAAAAAAAAAAAGAACTGTCAACCTCACCCCCAAAAGCCTCTCCGACCGAGCGCATTCTGTAGGAATGTAGTCAGCGAAAAAATAAAATGAAAGCATTAAAGAAAGTCATTTTCTCGTAGAGGAGAAAAAAAAATCTCCCCCTCTGCACCGAGAAAACTGGATGAAATGACATTATGCATATGAAAATGTCCAGAAAAGATGTTTGATTTATGTATGCATTAGATGCAAATTCCATTACTCTACGAGAGCTGTTGTATGATTTTGCTCTGAACACATCACTGCCCTGATCAAATCTGATCTCATTAATTCCGACAAGGAGAGAGAGAGGGGGAATTGAGAAGAATTTATGGCCTGGACACTTGAAAGAAGTAAATTGTAATTCTGTTTAAAGCTGTAGCAAACCCTTTAAACACCTTTTATTATACAGAAAAAAATAGCACTTTTACTTTTCAGATCATTGTAATATGAAGGAAAAAAATAGCACTTTTTTGATCATTGCAAGAACTTCAGAACTTGGAGAATTTATTGAAATAAAATATATTTTTTAACTTTGTTTAGGAGATAATAAAAGGGGAATTGTAACTCGTAATAAATTCTTGCAAAGATAATATTTGTGACAGGTACCAAATTATTTTCCTTGTATTCTAGAAAATATACAGTAATTTTTTTAAATTTTTTATTAGTATTATTTTTTGGGGAATGAGTATATAAATACATGTTCCTAGTCCTGAAACTTTAAAAATATTTATGATAGATTATTAAAATTATATTGTTTGCCAATATAATTAAATTATGATTAACCCCTCTGCCGCATAACATAGTATTTATTTCAGCAAAAACCCTCTGAAAATAAATAAAAATAATTTATAAATAAAATATGTGCTCTCTCGTATATCCTTTGTTTTATCTTTCTTTTGTTCCATAGACAGGCTTTAATAACTTGTTTCTTTCTTTCATGAAGTGTAATCACCCTTCATGGGTGAAATATTCCATATTTATTTGATACCAAGTGGTAAAGTGAAATATTGTCATGCTTTGTTACTGCATTACATAGTCAGGGTATCTTCCCTAATACTCTGTAACCCCTATGCTTATCTTTGTCCAAAACACTTTCCATGATTTTTAAGATAGGGTGATCTATAACAATAAACTAAAAAAAATATTTTACAAAATAAAATAAGATAGCTATCATGAGTTGTTGGTTTCATAAAAATGTATATCTGAATATTGTTTTTTCTCTGTATTTTCTTCTCTTAACATTCTTCTTACCCCATTTATTGCTAGAGATGCCTGATAATAAAATTGTTATAAAGATTACTTTAATATATTTTAACATTAATTAAACCGTTTAATTGTTTTGGTCTTAAATGTGCTTAAAACCTAGAAATCAAGATAAAATGATTATTTGTAAAACCTCCTAATTAAAATATACAGAACAATATAAAACAACTGAATATGGGATATTGGAAATAAGCTAATTTAGTCTGAAAAAAAGACATCTGTTGCATAAAAACTACAACTAATTTTGTTGCTTCATTTTATGGTGCAAATAATAATAAAATGGTCATTATATTGTATGAGGAGTTTTGTGTATTTTTTTGTCATTATCAAGAATAGCATTTTCACTATGGAACTTATTGCTTTTAAAAGAGTTTAGGTTTTATTTTTATGAATGTGGTGAAATTAGAAAAAGCTATTGAAGAATAATCACACAAGAGAATTTCTAAAATATCTCTCTTTTTTTCTTTTGTAAATCTAAAACAAATGATTTTACAAAACCAGTGTGTATATTGTAATATCCAATAAAAGGAACCACAACATTCAGAAAGTGCGTGGGCACAGTATGTAAATGAAAGTGCTTTTTTTGATGAAAGCATTGTATGTTACTGGTATTATTTAAATGCTGGTACAATAATTCTTCTTGGAAACTGATTACATTTGCTCTGTTGGAAAGAAGCAAGGTTTGTATAAAGCCTTTAATGAGCGATTTTATGGTACAGTACATCAAGAAGACATCTTGTAATGACAAAATGGTTGGTTCTTCACAGAAGCTCTTCCTTTTATCTTTAAAGGGAGTTGATACCTTTATTTTTAAGCACACCCAACTAGGAACCGGAGCGGCATTCCCCACTAATAGGAAGCTCTTGGTAGAGTTACAATTCACCCTGAACTGATCAAGTATCTGTTAACTTGGATTGGCCCACAGAACATTCTAGTAAGATGCACAAACAGGACTGAATTAGAGTGTGGAAACGATGGTACTAGTTATAGAAGTAAAGTAGTTTGAGGGATCGTGTTAGCCACTCTTGAAATCTAATGGGAGGTTGTAGGCAAATCTTGTCTAATTAAAAAGTCAGAAATAAAAAATATAGAAGGAGTAAAGTGGCTCAGGTGTAACAAAGAACTGGGTATGAAAGGGGTGCTGCTGGGGATAAAGTTATCTACAAAAGCGCAAGGAGAAACAAGGTATCCCTTATGAAATAGCGCATACCCTAGGCCTACTCACAATATAGAGAAAAATGTAAATTCAAACTTAACATTTATTGATTCAATTAAAATTGAAGGTTAAAATTATGATTCTCTGACGACATGATGAATTCTTCCAGAAACGTGCACCGGGTTCCACTCTACGATAGGCCTCGTCGCCCATTTATGACGTCATCTGTAGGCGCATTGTGGAAGCAAGGATAGCTAGGAGCACTGGTCCACAATTTACATAGGCTAAAGGCCCAGTACAATCTATTTAATTTACTCTCCCGTAATCACTTATTTTTGGTCTTACAAGGAATTACCCCATACAAAGTATGCCGGATTAGGGATGGGATAACTAGACCTGTGGCTCCTTTAGATGAGAGAATACTCAAGATTGAAATATATTTATGAAGACTTGGAACCAACACCTATTATAATCATTGTACTTTAGTTGTCCTTTTATTCTTAAACCTATACGAAGCACATACATATATTAAGGCACCTCCTTTGAAATCCCTCCCAATATTTTACTTTGGTGCACATTGCACTTTATCTTTATCAATTTGTCTCACTAAGTGAAATTTATTCATATTGCCACTATTGTTTTATTTATAGCACTAGAGCACTTTATCACCAGTATCACATATTACTGGGACTCCAAGTACTTAATAATATAGGTATCCAGCCATTTTCTTTGGTAGGTTCATAAGTCCCTTCATTACTTTATTTTTCTCTCCATGTCGTCAGAAAATCAGGATTTTAACCTTCAATTTTAATTGGATTAATACTTGTTAAGTTTTATCTCTACATTATCTCTATATTGTGAGTAGGCCTAGGGTGCGCGCTATTTCATAAGGAATACCTTGTTTCTCCTCGCGCTTTTCTAATTAAAAAGTCATGCATTTGGACAGAGTGCTGGCAGAAAACACATAGGGCCTTATTCAATTGAGATTTGGCCAATTGAATAGGCCTCTATATAAGCACAGAGCATATTTTTTTTTACATTAGTTTTTTGTTAGTGAATTTCTAACTAAAAACTTCTGTAAAAACATATGCTATGTGCTTATATAGAGCCCTATTCAATTGGCCAAATAACAATTGAATGAGGCCCATAGACATATACTTCCTCCACTCCAGCAGTTACTTCTACTGCTTCTTTTCTTTTTTTTTTTTTCTTTCCTCATTTCTATGTTTCAATGGATTCTGTTTTATAGAATGGGTTAAAATGTAGTTTCAGTGTTTTACCGCATTGTGGTATCTCAATGTAACAGGAATACAGTCTAGAGAGCAGTTTTTGACAAACAATATGAAACCCAATGCAGACCCAAATTCGTATATCTGAGTTGCTTCATGTTATTTAATGTAGATTTGTATTATTGCATGTAATATTATTCATTGGTGCTCTGTTAACTATATAATGCTATATGGGATGTTTTAAAGTGCTTAATATGGTTCTGTTGCTTTAAAAAAAATGTTAATTAGACTTTCTAATCTAAGTAATAACACAAAAGTTAAATGTATAATATTTGTTCCATCCATGTCTTAATTAACAAACACATACCTTTAATAAGATTACCCCTCACCTAAATATAAGAGGTGAATTGTTACATCATATTAGGCTCCTTGCATAAAGTCTTAAAAGGACAACATGTGTTGGTGTAATTGGTGTAACATTTTGGTTCGAGAATCCAAGTAGCAGAATATTAAAATGCTTTGGTGAGAGCAGCAATCCAGGTGTGTTCTTCAGTTGTAGTGTGTAAGGTAAGTGTATCCAAGTTTCCTCACCCCTGGATTTAGACTCCAGCAACCACAGATGTTCAGCATCAACTCTTGGTGAACAAGTTGAGGAGTGCATGATCCAAGACTGATGTCTCATAATTCAAACCAGGAGTATGTCTTCCCCTTGGAGCTCCCTCAAGGGGAACGACTAGAGCTCATAGAATGATGTATTGTGAGTTGCTCTATCACCAAAGTGATGCAGTGATGCCACTCCATGCCTTCGAAGACAGAATCTACACTATGCTGCCTTCCCTTATGTACAAGTGCTATTCTAGAACACTGATGGCCAATATTTTCTTAGGTATTGACTGTTTGGTGTTCTGTTCATTAGAAGTTTTTATTTTATTCAATGTATGATCCTGGTTTGCAACTGTCCTGGCACATTGCCTTAACATTTCTGCTTACCATCTGCCTTGAGCTCTTCCTTATGACTGGTTTATCCCGCCTGCTCCTTGCCATTGATACTGGAACCACCCAACAGTTTTGCCAACTGTTCATGGTGTGACGTATCCGATTTGTCTAATATATATGAGTCTACTTCTTGTACAACCACCAGTGTGTAGATCTCTCCTTGTCCCAATAGTGTCCAGCATATCCATGAAGTATGGACATATGTAAGGCTTTCTTTATAGTGCACACAGATGTGAAAACCTGACTAAGCAAAATTATCTGCAATGACCCTTTTATATATAATAGTACACAATCCTGAGGTATCCACCATCAAGTGAAGAATACTGGAGGCAGCACCATACAGACTGGTAGATCCATTTAATACATTCTCATTTAAATGCATGACAGGATATGTTGGACTCTATTGTCCCTTTAACGGTTGCTTCTGTGTTATATTTTATAGAATACATTTTTAACTATTTTTACAAAATAAGAACACATGATAAGGAAAGCTCACCTGCACCCTGGAAGGGATAGTTAACTCTCTGCTTCTAATATAATACAAATGATATACTGAGGGTCTTATTCAATTGTAAAGTCCCGTGCAGTTCTTGTTTTTTACCATGTAAGGCTGAATCTTAAACGTCAATCAATTATCCTTTAGAAGTGCAGTATTGATTTTTTATTTACATTTAAACAATGTTCTGAACCTTAGTAAATACGCATTTCCTCAAGATTTTCATTCTAATGAATTTATAATAGTTAGAAATCTTAGAGAATACAGTGAAGATCCCTGCAGTGATGTGCAGAGAGCCTTACATACCCCATATTTAGAACAAGACATATTGTTGTCTTATTTTAATTCATCAAATTTTAATGCAACAGGTCAATGGAATATATGAGCAGAAGGCTTATTATATCAAATTATAATTGACCCATGATTTGCACTATGAGATAGAGTTAACTTAGATTATGTTGCATTTTAAATTAGCTATATTATAATGCAAACCACAAGCAATCCGTTTATAAACGTTGAATATTAGCATAATCCCAGTGATACATTGCCCATAAATTAATTATCATTAGGAGAATAGGGACTATGGGTCGCATTCAAATGTGATTTGGCCAATTGAATAGGGTTCTATATAAGCACACAGCATATTTTTTTTACAGACATTTTTAGTAAGTGAAGACCTTGCTTTTGTATAGATGTTCACTAACTAAAAACTTCTGTAAAAAAATATGCTCTGTGCTTATATAGAGACCTATTTAATTGGCCAAATCGCAATTAAATGAGGCCCTTTGTTAGCAATAATAAAGTGAAGTGCTCTTGAAGGACATTGCCCTTCATGGAGCTCAGTATAAGAAATCTTAGTGAATATAGTGAACAACAGTGAGCCTCATACTTCGACCTTTAGTGAGTATTGGCCAATATGTATTATGCAGCATAAAATTATGTTTTATTTCCACTATATAACATATAAATTGACCATGAAAGTTAAGACTCCAAATCTAAAATAATTTACTTTAAAACTTTCTTTACAAAATCAACTTTTATACAAAAAAATATTATAAAGTCTCTTGTCGGCTCAGTGCCAATTGGCATGTCAGCCTAATAGCAGGAAACTGTCATCACCCAAAACCTTCAAAAGACAATTAACTTTCTCACTTAACTCTCATGCATTATGTTTTGCATGTTAATAAAATAGTTTTTTTTGTTTTAAAGGAGCATTGGTCCAATATAAACTTTTCTGAAATCCATGTTTCCCTTTACCAGATCTGCAGATGCCCTGCATTTTTTTATTATTTAGGATTAGTCTTGTGTCTATAAACTTTGTCAACATGTTTAAATAAGTCACTGAAACAAAGCCTGGAATGTAAAGTATCTTTTAACTATTACATCTATCACTCACTGGGGTAATTTACTAAGCATCACAAGTGGCTGAGGTGAGGTGTGAAGGGCTGTGATTTCAGTTTTCCTTTTAGGAAATAATCAATGGTAAATAGAGGGATACACGTCTCAGCCACTTGAGATGCTTGATAAAAAAACAAAACATCCTCAGAATGTCTGAGCAAACTTTAGCCCTCCACATCTGCTGCACAGGAAATTATATTGATAGTTTTGATTATATACATAAAATCTGCATAACAGTGCTTTTTAATAGTACACCCATATAAAGTAGCATTTATGATGCTTATTGACTTTTCATCTGTATTTATTAATTTCTACAATTTATATCTATAATAGATATCTACCTAACTGCTTTCTCCCATTCACAGCTCATAAAAACAATGTACGTCTCAGCACAGGGGTTGCACTGTCTTATAGTAATCAATCAGCAGCAACATTCTGCAACATGCTGCTTTAGAGAGGTTGAGACAGGCTAATTTGAAACACTTCTATATACTGTATATATGTAATATATATATATATATATATATATATATATATATATATATATATATATACTAGGAAATTGCCCATCAAAAATGACGGGAATACAATTGTAAACCTGTCAATGCTGTTTGCCACACAATGTGATGATTTTGTCCCTCTGAGCACCTTCGGCGCTCATTGCGATCCCCTCGCTGAGCACCTTTTTTGCTCATTGCAAGCGTCTCCCCCAGTGTACTTCAACTTTCCTGCTTTGCAATGATCGCCTTCGGCACTCATCGCGTGGCTCTCCCACTGTGTACTTTAGGGGCCTCGCGATTAGTGTTACTGCCTTTGTGTAAGTGTTACTGCCTTGGTGTAAGTGTTTCTGCCTTGGTGTAAGTGTTACGTCCTTGGTGTAAGTGTAAGTGTTACTGCCTTGGTGTAAGTGTTTCTGCCTTGGTTTAAGTATAAGTGTTACTGACTTGGTGTAAGTGTTACTGCCTGGGTGTAAGTGTTGCTGCCTGGGTGTAAGTGTTACTGCCTGGGTGTAAGTGTTACTGCCTGGGCGTAAGTGTTACTGCCTTGGTGTAAGTGTGTTACTGCCTTGGTGTAAGTGCAAGTGTTACTACCTTGGTGTAAGTGTTACTGCCTTGGTGTAAGTGTTACTGCCTGGGTGTAAGTGTTGCTGCCTGGGTGTAAGTGTTTCTGCCTTGGTGTAAGTGTGTTACTACCTTGGTGTAAGTGTTACTGCCTTCTTGTAAAAGTGTTACTGCCTGGGTGTAAGTGTTTCTGCCTTGGTGTAAGTGTTACTGCCTGGGCGTAAGTGTTACTGCCTTGGTGTAAGTGTGTTACTGCCTTGGTGGAAGTGTAAGTGTTACTACCTTGGTGTAAGTGTTACTGCCTTGGTGTAAAAGTGTTACTGCCTGGGTGTAAGTGTTGCTGCCTGGGTGTAAGTGTTACTGCCTTGGTGTAAGTTATTTGCCTTGCTGTAAAAGTGTTGCTGCCTGGGTGTAAGTGTTGCTGCATGGGTGTAAGTGTTGCTGCCTTGTTGTAAGTGTTACTGCCTTGGAGTAAAAGTTACTGACTTGGGCCCTCATTCAATTGCAATTTGGCCAATTGAATAGTGCTCTAAATAAGCACATCACATATATAGTTGTGAGCGTACGGGTCGTTGCTCACGCTTGCGGGCTCGCGTAGCGAGCCCGCGGGCCTCGCGAAGCGAGGGCCTCAGTTGCTGGCGAGGTCACTGGGCCCGGGCCTCAGTTGCTAGCATGGAGCGCCGAAGGCGCTCCATGCCAGCAACTGAGGCCCCTCGCGAAGCGAGGGCCTCAGTTGCTGGCGAGGTCACTGGGCAAGGGCCTAAGTTGCTGGCATGGAGCGCCGAAGGCGCTCCCTGCCAGCAACTGAGGCCCCTCGCGAAGCGAGGGACTCAGTTGCTGGCGAGGTCACTGGGCAAGGGCCTCAAACCCTCGCAAACTTCACGTCGCTACTCAAAAAACACGACACACAAATTACGACACTCGCTAAATTTTACGAGGAACGCAAACAACCTACGAAACACGTTACCACACATTACGACCTCGCAAACATCGGACGCAACACGCCGACATACAAACATTTAAAACACAATACATACACACAGCACATACATAAAAACCTTACCTACACCAAGAGGGAGCACCCAGGACCTCAAAAATGCAACTTAGACCTCGATTTTACTCGAAATAAAAGAGTTTTGAGACTAAAAAAAAATCTAAGCGACAGAAAAAATGGCCGCCGAACAAAACGAAAACGAGGCTACAGCACTCTAAACTCGCAAAACACCACAACAAACTCGCAAAACACCACAAGAAACTCGCAAAACGCCACAAACCACCTACGGATATTCATACCACACAGTGCACACATTCAGCACGCTTACACAGCAGCTCCACACCACTAATGCTGCAGCAACATCAAAACAGATTGCAGATCTTCAACACAATGCTTCAAAATAGGTAAAACTATATTCATTTATTAATGTATTACATATTTCATTATTAGACACCAAACAGCATTGTAGACTACCTTACAATTTCATTGCCGTCATTTTTTGACGGGCAATTCGCTAGTAACATATATTTTTTAAATACGTTTTTAGTTAGTGAAAACCTTGCTTTTGGATAGATGTTTACTAACTAAAAACTTATTTAAAAAAATATGTTATGTGCTTATTTAGACCCCTATTCAATTGGCCAAATTGCAATTGAATGAGGGCCTTGGTGTAAGGCTTCGTGAGGCTTGCAAAGTGTGACCAACATCGTAAGCGTTTCCGGAAACTGACAACTATTATAGGAGTGCTAAGCGAAACAGCTCTAAACAAGGCAGTTTAACATGGGGAAAATAGGGATAGGGAAACTCATGAAAAAATTGCAATTGAAAATTTTACTTTTTTTGGTTTTATATGAAATCCAAAGAAACAGCAAATATTACACTATCACAAACTGAGCATTAGCAGAAATATAAACGTTAAATTATTGATGTTGAAGCTTCTGGGTCTTCCTGGATTCTGCTTTCTTTGGAAAATCAGAGTGTTAAAATGGGTCCTGAAGGCAAAAACAGCATTATAGCGAGGTAATGCTATAGAACATCAGAGCGCTAAAAGGGGTCTGGCAGGAGAAACAGCGCTATAGCGAATCAGCTCTAAAATGGGTAGCTTTAAGTGGGGAATACCTGTATATATATATATATATATATATATATATATATATATATATATATATATATATATATATATAACTTTAGTACAGCTCTAACAATATTGCAGCAGCAGTAAGGACTTCATATAAACTTTATCGTAAGGAAGATATACAATTAAATAAATAAATGAATATATATATACATATATATATATATATATATATATATATATATATATATATATAAATTAAGAATATTAAAAATGGAATATATTGCGAATAGTCAAACTAAACAAACCTTGCTCAGATAAAAAAATGCATGTCAGTACAAACAGGACTTTGCTCTAGGCTGAAAACGTGGGTAATAATTTATTTATAAAATAAATTCCGAGGTTCACAACACCCAGACAATTCCACGAGAGTGGCTGCGGCGCCATGATTAAGGTCATGTCGTTTGTTCATTACTGGCCTGGCTAATGTGATTGAATTGGAACAATACCTTTGAACTCCTTTGCTCTGATCTGCATACTAATTGACTGCTGTGTCCTTGAGAATAACCTTGGAGCCTGTCTCTGGCTCTGGGAATCTCTGACCAGTTTCTAATCAAAAATTCTCATAAAAAACAAAAGTGAGGGGTTATATTCCTCTCCCCTTCAATATTATAATTCCTTACAAGCCAGGTTAGGCAACACTATGTTCCTTCCAACCTCAACTTGCATTAATAATTATTCAAGTCACTGTGTACATCTTGTAGATGTTCTAGCTCTACAAATACAAAATACATGGACTATTTTACTTGTCCATAACGCTGTATAGGTTCTACATAGATACAATCACTTTACTCAGTGTTTTGTTTTTCTACAAAATGAGTTGCGGTAATGCCTATGTAGTTTAGAAGGAAGGGGCACAATACATATATTTTTTCAATCAAAAATAAGCTTTTATTGGTCAGAGTTGAAAACCCTACACACATAAAATTACCTGGAGGAAAATGCAGTATGTGTGTTTAATCTTAAATCCTTTTGGTGGCAAAAACTCATAGCTAAAATTAGTTTCCACTGTAAACACACTGACTTTCTTTTTTTTTAACAATAGAAAATGTTTTCAGCCCTAATATGCTTATGTGTGTCAGTGATGAAAATTTGTAAACAATTTAGATAATTTACGGATTGTCTGCCATATAACTTTAATCTAGCAGCTGACTCTGATTGGATGGCAGCGTTCCCAACACATTTATAAAATATCCAAGTGGGCTGTTCAACTTGGTTAAATTGTTGCTGAAACAAATATAAGTTATCTAATTGAATTTTAAATTTTGTAATAAAAGACATCACATTGCAAGAACACAACTGTAAATATTGGCCGATGAAATACATGTGAAGGTCCTTTCCCTCTTCACCATCGCAAAATCTGACAGCTGCAATACCTCCGCCGGCCGACAGATTGTGCTACGGATTTTAGCATATAAGGCGCGCCGACAGAAGAGGCCTTGAGCTTTGAGAGGCTCGTCCGAGGCCCTGGGGGACCGAGTGCCCGCGCCGAACATAGCAATGGCCTCGCTGTCAATTCAGTGCTGTTGAGTTGTGCCACGTCAGAGGGGAGAATAGTTATTAGCCTTCCCTGGAACTTGACGGCGCCTGAAAACTCACAGTGCCCTCTGGCGGATGGAATCTGTAACTGCAGCTGTCAGTGCTGTAGAAGAAATGCTCAGGCAAAGAGGGATAGATCCCATGTGAGCTGCATGTGGCCTCTATTACATGGCTCCCATAAATAAAAATATGAGTGAAGTACACTCACAAAACACTACTGGGCTATCACATTGCAAGCATTAATCTAATCCCCAAGAAATGCCATCCGAGTGCTCAATATGTCCCTAATATGTTACGCCCAGAGAGCCTGTCCCATAACTATTTTAAAAAATCACTATCAAATTCAGGGGAGGCTGTTGCATAGGGGCAAATGGGCAACTGCCCTCCCAAAATTAATGCACTGACTTAATCCCCCCATCATTAACTTAATTGCATAATTTATATAATAAAAAAATATTTTATTATGTTCAATATTGGATTTTTTTAATAGCTGCTGCTGTCACTTTAATTCACAAAACCCTTTGTGCTGCAGTTAAACACACTCACTTATCACATCTAGCCGCCCTGCCTGTGACTTGTCTAGTACTACAGATCAGGGTACATGTGAGAATTAAAAAACAAAACAAAAAACAAAACAGTCAAAATGCTGTCTTTGTCTGACTTGTGCTCTAACCTATACGAATGAGCCTGTCTGTCAAATGCAGCATCACCCAATCAGAATGGCCAGGAAGAAGAAGTCACGGATCCTGCAGGTACAGCACCTCTCACTGTCCCCTCGGAAGTGAATAGATTGGTGCAATCCTTAAAATCTCTATAAAGTTTATTGGGAAAAAAAACAACTCCCAGCTCACAGTGCATGCTTCAGCTTTGTCAATACTGGTCTTATTGATTCTCACTACCCTGCTCCACACACCAAGCTTGTGACCTGTTTGTCACCACCCCGGCCTATACCAGACAGAAACAGCTGCAGAGCTCAGGCTGTTCTGTCTTTCAGTCATGTCTGACTCTCAGTGACCACATGGATGCATCACACAGAGTACATCTGTCTATATTTCTGGTTGTGCTTATCCATATGCTTTTCATGGCAAAGACATTGGAGTGGGTTGCCAGTTCCTACTCCAGTGGACTTCATTAAGTCTGACCTCTCTGAAATGACCTTCCCATCTTGGGTGACCCTCCATGATATAGCTCACAGCTTTATTGAGGTAACAAGCCCCTTCAAGATGACAAGGTATCCAGAAGGGGTCCTGTGTCTTAGTCTCTCGCTATGCCCATATGTATTTATAAGAAGAGGGGATACTTACTTTTGGGGGAGATATTTTATTGTGTGTGTAAGATATGTATAATGTGTGTATAAATAAATATATATATATATATATATATATATATATATATATAATGTGCATGAGTGTCTATATGTGTGGGAATGAGCAGATTTAGAAATATATGCTTAATTAAGAGGGAGGGGGAAAGGGGTAGAAGGAGAGATGGATAGAGAGGGATAAAAGAAGAGGCAAATAATCTATCTCTCTATTATCGCTCTCTCTCTCTATCCCTTCCTCTCTCTCTATTCCTTCCACTCTCTCTATCCCTCTGTCTCTATCCCTCTCTTTCCCTCTTAATAATTATCTCTCTGTCCTCCTCTCTTACTGTCCCCCTCTCTCTCTATATCTCTATACCTGTCTCTCTCTCTATGGGATCACTTTTGTGGGTGGAGTCTGTGTCACTGGGCAGGGCCTATACAGGTAACATGCTGTGAAGTGGAGAGGTTTATACTGTTGGGTGGAGTCAATGTAAGGGGAGGGGCCAGGTCTCTGTCTTCCGCCCCACCAACTTGGAATGTCACCAGCCACCACTGATCACATGGCCCCCTGGATGATATCTAAGCTCTCTGAAATTTACCCAGAAGTCGCTCTGAGTGCTCTAAACTCAACCCCCAGTAGCAGGGCAGAAAAATGCCTTAGATAAACAAGGACTCCTAAAATCTGACACTATGAAGGTAGCTAACAACTTAGTTGTCTCGGATTTGAGGATTGATTGCTCAAATTCAAAGCAATTGATGAGCTACTACAGCTTATTACTGCTACACCCTATGAGCAAGGGTATCCCCTAGAATCCCTCCTTAATATTTGCTAGTTCTATGAACACAGGTATCTTCCGAGAACCACCTTCAATACCTTTAACCCCTTATGAGCCCAGGAATCTCATTCTCTATAACCAGGGCCATGGTACATGGGTTAATGTTATGTGCTATGATTGTCCACAGGGACCATTTATGGTAATGGGTACATTTCAGATGCCATGGGTTCTATGAGGACTTTCATGGTTATAGTTTAGATTACTATGGGGGTCCATTTAGATAGATAGATAGATAGATAGATAGATAGATAGATAGATCGATATGGGATGATGTTATAGCTAGTGTAGAGTGTTTGCATTAGTTAGTATAGCCTTTTTATGGATACTTTAATCAAACTGTGAGTACCCATTAGAACAAGGGAGTGACAGGTAAACCCCTGGTACGAATCAGTAAGTTTTACAGGATTCCTATTTTTGCAGGAGCCATGGTATTCATATTTGCTTATAGAAAACTCCCATCGCCACTAGTCTGCCTTAGGGGCAGAAACCTATAGAAGCAAATTAGTCAGTTGCCTAAGGCGCTAAACTTTAAAGGGATGTTAATTTAAACAAAAGGGTTTATTTTCCAATTTTGTAATAATTGTTCTGCCTTTCAAGATTATTTGTCTTAAATTATCGCATTTTGTATGTATTATTTATTGCCATGGCACATACATTTTAATCTTACTATTCATTTTGACTAATATGTGATGGAGGTTTACAAACATCATATTCTAATTTACTCCCCTTGTGGGTATATATTTTGAATAATTGCTCATATTTTCTTTCCTATAAATTTAACACCGCAGTATATAAAAAAAACTGACTGATATGTTTATCTTTTTTTACATTGTTTATCTGAAATAAGCTTTCTACTCATGATTTTTTTTTTCTTTCATTTTAGTGCATTGCTTAGAATGAGTTAATAATAAGACACTTCACACTGATAAAATAATATATTTATCTGGCTTTGTTAGAATGGAAATCACTGAGAAAAAAAACTTTTTCTTTGCTAAATTATTCGTTTTATAATGAATGACAAGACTTAATGTAAAATAAATACAATCATTCTCAACTTCTTTTATAATACAAGTGCTATAATTTCTTTATAATGCATTGTTTATAAATATGTTATATTTAGGGTAATGGCAATAAGATAAATTAGTGTTCAACACTCAGAATTTGTATTGAAAAGTTGATTTTAAAAGGCTATAACCCCTACTCCTTACAGACATTTAATAATGTGCCCATAAATGCCAAAAATATTGTCAATAACCTGCTTAATTAAAATTGTACTCTCATAAAAAAGCTGCATACCAAATAGATGGTAAAAACAAAGGTATGTTTAGACTCTTCAAAAATAGGTTATCATTTTGCAGTTTACCAGTTCCATTATTTAATATAAAATATGAACTAACTACAAACAAGATTGAACTTAAATTTGTTCATATACCCTCACAAAAGTTCTTGATATTCCCTGGCATACAAAAAAAAAATGTACATTTATTTTTAGAAATAATTTTCCAGTGTTACAGTTTTACAGTGAAAATATAATTTACTGTGCCATATAATATAGCTCATTGACTAAAACATATTTTCTTTTTTTACTTATTATAGGATAAAATCCTGAATTCATCACTTCAATTGTATTAGTTGGCTCGGAATGCAAAGATCAACATTGAGTGTTGGAAATTTTAACTGTCATATATTCTCACCCGGAGGTTGATTGATTTATTGCTTCCCTATAGATATATTTAAGACATCTAAACCTGGAGAGCTTCTGCAAATTGGCCTTTCACATCATTAGTTGTGCTATGCTTAATGTATAGCCCTACATCCATCATTCGTTGACTCAGAACATCCTACTCTTTCTCCATCCAACTCTCTGACAGGGGTGAACATGGGCAGCACTTGAATTTGGTGGATTCTATGAAGATAACTAATAAATCCAAAGGTGATGGCTAATATATGAATTATTTTATATATAAATCTATCTATTGGAATGGGCTGTTTTCCTTAATTAGCAGCTGTTATTGTCCATTGAAACGTAGACATCATATGTCACATCTAACAACTATTTCTACTTGCATTCAGGAAGCTATAACCCTTTGGGCTAGAAATTGTTGAGCTGGTTGTTATTGGTGTCTGGTAGTGATGTCGCGAACATCAAATTTTCGGTTCGCAAGCAGCGGATGCGAACTTCCATGAAATGTTCGCGAACGGGCGAACCCGGCGAACCGCCATAGACTTCAATGGGCAGGCGAATTTCAAAACCTACAGGGACACTTTCTGGCCACAATAGTGATGGAAAATTTGTTTCAAGGGAACTAACACCTGGATTGTGGCATGCCGGAGGGGGATCCATGGCAAAACTCCCACGGAAAATTACATAGTTGATGCAGAGTCTGGTTTTAAGCAATAAAGGGCATAAATCACCTAACATTCCTAAATTGTTTGGAATAACATGCTTTAAAACATCAGGTATGATGTTGTATCGATCAGGTAGTGTAAGGGTTACACCCGCTTCACAGTAACAGACCAATCTCCCCGTTTAATGCACTGCAAACAACCGCAAACAGTCCCTTTGCACAACCGCAAACTCCCCATTTGCACAAGGTTGGATACCAAGCTAGCCATGTCCCGTTCCTTGTCCTCACTGATGTCATTGAAGGTCTCTTCCTCCACCCAGCCACCAAGGGTCCCCGAAAGGTGACAACAAGCCCCCTGGGACACCTGCTGTGTTTGGTCTTCCACCTCCTCAAAGCCACCTTCCTCCTCTGACTCCTCTTCTTCAGACTCCTCTCTCTGCGTTGCCTCTGTCTGCGTTATTATAAGGTGTGTACTGTTAAGTAGTACTATTCCTATCGGTTTAATCCCTGTTACGTCCACTATTAGGGGACGTGTATATGGCATGGATTTTTGGAAGCGGGAGATGGAAAAAGATGCTTGGTCGGTCCTCCCACTTCAAATTTCACTAGGTTGCACCAGATATGAGTGTCACTGTGCACTGGCAAAAGTTGGCAGAGTAGGCGCTGTAGGCCTCACACACACGCCTGTAGGCAGGCAACTGATATTCAATCGATTACAGTAAAAAAAGGGTTCTTTTATTTCACTGTACACTAGGTTGCACCAGATATGAGTGTCACTGTGCACTGGCAAAAGTTGGCAGAGTAGGCGCTGTAGGCCTCACACACACGCCTGTAGGCAGGCAACTGATATTCAATCGATTAAAGTCAAAACAGTGTTGTTTTATGTCACTGTACATTACGGTTGCACCAGATATGACGTATCACTGTGCACTGGCAAAAGTTGGCAGAGTAGATGCAATAGGCTTCACACACACGCCTGTAGGCAGGCAATTGCTATTCAATCTATTACAGTCAAAAAAGTGTTGTTTTATTTCACTGAGCAAAATAAAAGGTGTGAGCCTGACACAGGCAGGCAACTGAAATTAGATTACAGGAAAAAAATGGTTGTTTTCAATGTATGGCACACCAACTATGACTGGTGAAACAGAGCAGAATATTAGCTGTGAGCCTGACACAGGCAGGCAACTGAAATTAGATTACAGGAAAAAAATGGTTGTTTTCAATGTATGGTACACCACCAGGTATGAGTAGTGAAAATAAGCACAATATAAGCTGTTAGGTGTTAGCCTGTCACACACATACGCTGGCAGGCAGGCAGGCATATGCAATTAGATTACACAGAAAAAAAATTATAAAATAAAATAAATGATTTTCTAGCCCTAAAAACGGCTTTTTGGGTTGCTGTCCTTACAGCAGATATCAGATGATTCCTTCAGGTCTGTAATGGAAGCTAAATACACAGCCTGGCTATCTATTTCCCTATTAAATCTCCAGCAGCTACACTATCTGTCCTCTCACAATGAATGCAGCTTCAGAATGATTCTAAAATGTATGCTGTCCTTCAGATGGAAGGCTCTGGAAGGGAGTGTATGCCGCTGATTGGCTGGAATGTGTCTGCTGACTGTGAGGTACAGGGTCAAAGTTTCCTCAATGATAAAGTATAGGGGGCGAACCGAAAAGCGCATGTGTTCGCCGTCCGCTGCGAACTCGAACATGCCAAAATCGACGCGAATAGTCCGCAGGCGAACTGTCCGCGACATCTCTAGTGTCTGGCAAACTACCCAGGAATAGACACGATTAAAAGGACTCTTTATACATTTTTTTTCTTTGTTTTATATGAAAGTTTTAACTTTGCTACTTAATTACTTTTATCTTTCTCAGTGTAATTGTCATACAAAATGTTCACTTCACGTCTAAGAAGAACAAACAGTAACATATCCTTACCTTATGGGACCTCCCCTGTTCTTCTTGTTCTTGCCAATGAGAGTTGCCATTATTACATTTTGGTTACTTACTCAATATTACTATGGAGATAAGACAAACAGGTTGCTAATTTATTTTTATTACATATGATACATATGATTTATATAATAAAACATATATCAATATGAGGTAACCAAGTGGATTTTTGTTTATTTTTAAAAGCAATTATTTGAATTATATATATATATATATATATATATATATATATATATATATATACATACTGACATTTGTGTTCACATTTGAATGTCTAAAAGAAGTAAAAAAACGTGTTTACTGCTCAGAATTCCGAGAAATACAGTTATTGCACTGCATTCTGGGATCCTGGGCAGGGACATGGAAATGTGCCCACAAAGGCTTTGCACTTTAATCTAACCATTTCATGCATGGCTCCTTTTAGGCATATGCATGCTGTATTACACAGCTTTAAGCAAAGCCCAGTACAAGCCAGGAAACCTACCCACAGACAGTACTGTTTTGAGGTTCCTCCCTCTCATCAGCGTGGGCTCAGTTCCTAGCTTGTGTAGCACATTTGTGTTCACATTTGAATTTCTAAGAAAAGGTAAAAAAAAAATGTTTCCTGCTCAGAATTCCCAGAAATACAGTTATTACACTGCATTCTGAGAAACTGGACAGGGCATGCAAATTTAAACAACTTGCTCACATTATTATTCCACATATATAGTTCAAATAATGAAATTAGTTTAACGTTATGCCTAATATTTAAAGCAAAGTGTGTTGGTGAAGTGGTTTCATAAAATTATTTCATTACTAATCATTGGTCCTAAATCAACACCTTCCACTTGACTAATGTATTTTTTTACACACATATGACTGATACATATAATAAAAATAAATACATTAGTTAAACAAAAAAAAAAAAAACAAGCAGAAGGAATCGAACCCATGACTTACCAATGAAAAAAAATCTTTGAAAGAAATTACTTACCACCATTCTCTACTTGCAAAGCTAGTATCACATATATAGTTGTGAGCGTAAGGGCCATTGCTCACGCTTGCGGGCTCGCGCGGGCAAGGGCCTCAGTTGCTGGCATAGAGCGCTGAAGGCGCTCCATGCCAGCAACTGAGGCGCTCGCATCGCATAGCGAGCCAGCGGCCCTCGCTACGTGAGGGCCGCGGGCAAGGGCCTCAGTTGCTGGCATGGAGCGCTGAAGGCTCATTACGACCTCGCAAAAATCGGCCACAACTCGCGAACACGAAAAAAAACAAAAAAACACAATAAATACACACAGCACATACATAAAAAGCTGACCTACAGCAAGAGGAAGCATCCAGGACCTCAAAAAAAAGCTTACACTTTCATTTAACTCAAAATAAAAGAGTTTAGACACTAAAAAAAATTCTAAGCGACAGAAAAAATGGTGGCCGAACAAAACTAAAACGAGGCTACAGCACTCTAACCACGCAAAATACCACAAGAAACTCGCAAAACAACACAAATGAACTACAGATGATCCGCTAAGACGCATACCACACATTACCCACCATTTTACGCTAATGCGGAAGTACACAACCACGCTAACGGTTTTCGCCTCGCGCACGCACACTATAACACTGCACATGTTCATCACGCTTACACAGCAGCTCCACACCACTAATGCTGCAGCAACATCAAAACACATTGCCAGCTCTTCAACACAATGCTTCAAATTAGGTAAAGTATATTCATTTATTAATTCCATTATATATTTCAGTAGTACACACAAAACAACATTAGCTACCTTACAATTCCATTGCCGTAATTTTTTGACGGGCAATTCGCTAGTAAATATATAATACAATGTGTAACAGTTACAAATTCCAGACTTATTATTGATGCAGAATCTTGAGGGACGGGTTCAAGGGCTAAACTAAAATGACAATTCTTGGTCAATTCTAAAAATTCTGATGGTGCTTAGTACATAGTTACATAGTTACATAGTTACATAGTAATTAAGGTTGAAAAAAGACTTTCAGTCCATCAAGTTCAACCTGTTAAGATCTCCTCTGATCTGCAATATGCGGATTAGTTATTAATTAAATTATTGATTAAATAATTATTAATAGTATAGTATTGGAGAATGAATAAAGAGTTAGTCCATCAAGTTCAACCTTTTTAGATCTCTATATATATATATACATATGACGACCTTTGTGGTCCTTGAAGATTCCTTGCATTTTGTCGATTGGTTCCCTGCCAACCAATCACAGACACTCCTTCTTTGATTGGTTGCCCCGGTTAAGATGGGGAAATCAAAGATGGTTTTTGAAAACTTTCAGACCTGTTTTTTACGTTTTCTTTTGTTTAACCCTATTTAAATATACCGTTTGCCCCAATAAAGTGATATAGTTATCTTTCGACTATGTACTGGCTCTAGAGTGTCCGAGAGTGTCCAAGACAGCAAGATCTCCAGTGGGTCTCCAGTGAATACCAGTGAGCTGCCTGGTGCTGAGAAGACCTTCAAATGATGGCTGGTGGAGTATCGTGGCACATCTGGAGTTGGAGGACCCATGTTATCACAGGTTTTAATATGACACATCAATCAACCCCAAAGATATTTTCATTTCACCTTACAAGTTTGTTTCATATGTTTTTTTTTTGGTAAACAACAATTCATACACAAAGATCCTCTGTGTGCAATGTAGCAAAGCAAAATTATCAGTTTGGAGTGAATATAATAGGTCAAATAATGTAAAACAAATAGGTTTTACTGATATGTAGGTAAAAAGAAGTTCTTTCACCTGTTTTTTTAACATCAAGTATAACTCTTCTATGACTTTTAAAGAACCTCTATCTCAACAATAAAAAACAAATAATGAGTTTTTATGCAAACAAAATAAAACATCATGTCTTAAGCGGTGCACTTTTTCCTTCCACATATAAATCAAACCTACAACTGCTTTTAGCCATTTAACAATTGTATATCCTAACCTCATTATATAAAAGCCAAGATTTACCTTTATGTTCCACACAGTTTCCTTGTTTTAATGTATTATTAATTTTAATTTATTATTCCCTCCCTTGTGGTTGACTAATGTGATAATCATGTTGTGTTTTTTTTTTCAATTCTTCATTAGGTGATTTAAACTCCAGAATTCTGAGCACACAAACAGATTATATTATCTTAAGCAATTCTCTCTGTAAAGTCCTGTGCAGTTCTTGGTTGTTACCATCTACGGCTGAGTCTCTAATTAAAGGATGTAAAGTAACACTATAGATGTAAAGTAACACTATACTACCTTTCTCTCATTCTCTGCATACGTGAAGGATAGTCTATGTGTATTAATAAAGTTATTATTCTTACTGGGGATACCTTATTTAGATAAAATGGTGCAGTCACCAAAAAAATGCTGTAATAAATAAACTGAATATGCACCCAGTATGGTCCAAGGGTTAGGATTTGTTGCTTTTCGCTGCTGCGACCTGGGTTCAATTCCAGCCAAGAAATCAAGAGGTCACACTACCTTGACGTCGAGCAGGGTTGGTCAGTACTTGGATGGGAGACCACCTAGGAATATGAGAAGGGACTGGCAAACCACTCCAGTTTCTCTGCCATGAAAACCAAGTGGATCACCATGACCATGGACATGAAGATGTGCCTGGTGTGTTATGGTCCATGAGGTCAAGGAGAATTGGAAATGACTGAATGACACAAAAAAAATAGCTGTAATTAGTTGGGTGACTAATTATAATCTTAAGATTTTCTAGGCTCTCGCCTTATAAATCACAAAGTCCTTGTCTTTTTATTTTTTAACACAATTTATTATAAGCAAGTATTATCCTTCTTCGGCAAATTATTGTTCTTGTTTAGTCGTTCAGTCATGTCCAACTCTCTATGACCTTATGGACCACAGCACCACAGGCACATCTGTCAACCACTGCCCCTCTGAGCTTCCTGTAGTATTAATTGATAGCAAAGTATACTAAATACTAATAGAAATTGTGCAAAAAAAATAATTTTCCTGTGCTACAGTACTCTAGGCCTTTTTCTCTGTGTGATCTGTAAGTTGAAGATGATCTTGGCAGTGAAGACCGGAGCAAGCTAAATGCATAAAGTGGTGAATAAAAAAAATATATATAATTAGCAACAGATGAAACCGACAAAGAAAAAGCTGAGCAAAGACTACAAAATAGGACATGACTAATTATTCAACCCTTAAACAACCATCCCAAGTTTTATTTACCTATCACACTCTCAATGGCATCCATATACGTATGTAGGTCACTTACCAAGAAAACAATCCACTTCTTCCAGATTGCTACCTCTTCTGCCAAAGCAAATTCCCCTCGTGGCTGCTGGTGTTGGCTTTGGCACCAGAATCTTGTTAAACACTCATCAGTCCTACAGGAGTCTCAATGTGTATTTCAAAAGTATCTTGAAACACAGCTGTGAGCAAAGGAACCATTGAAAAAAACATCCGCTGCCCCAAAGGGTGAATAGTTCACTCAGAGTAATGAAACAGTCTTCCATTTTTTTCTTGAAATCAGTTCAGATTTCCATGTCATTAAATCAGAACCACATCCATGTATTTGGCTTTGAGTACAGACACCAATATGGCCAACATTTTACTGTACTCTGCACCATTTAATGGTAAGATGCAACATTAAATTATCAGGGAAGTAGTTTATATGAATAAATTAATTGGCATTTTTTTTATTTCTTAGTGGGCATTATATTGAAATAGAACATTCTGAAATATTTTGTATAATCGAGAATTGTTACATTTAGATGAAATGCAGCTGTTCATGGCAAATCATTTATTTTACCCTTGTCCCTCTGACCCATATATAGGTTTATTGTTTCAAATCTGTATCTGGTCCTTTAAAAAACAGATAAAGGATGGTATTGTATTAGCCAGCAGAATAAAAAAGGGTGCAGGTACTTTTGCAATAAAAATATTTAAAGTGCTATATATTTAAAGGACCACTATACAATGGAAAAAAGGGAAAAAATACATATTTAGTTTTTATTTAGAAAAAAATAAATGTGGATGGCTCTTCTGGACCTGGATAAATCCATGAGACGTAGGTGGAAGTTCTTTGTGAGGGGGGTGTTTACACTTCTGGAGAGCAGTAGTTGCATTTTCTGAAGCAAGGAGTCTTCTGGGCCAGTGAAGGGGGAGGTGTGTGGTGTCAGTTTCAGTCTTATCCAATCATCTTATTAACAATAGCTCTCTGTTCTTCCTTTCACACACCCCCTCCACTGATAGTCAAAACACTCACCCTTATGATCTAGTCTAAGGTCAAACACAAAATGGATTTCAGTTCTCATAAACAGAGTCTTCAAAAATCCAGATTTTTATTTTGGTGCATATTTGACAAACAAGTGTCCTTATTCTTGAACTGCAGTGTACCTCTAATGGTTAAATGATGAGAAAATTTAAAGATTTCCAAACACTATGGTTCCTTCACTAGACTTGTGAACCTAATTCCGAAAAAATCCCTCCTAGTTTTCTGAAAGCTTGTTTTTTGGTTTATTTTCACCAGTTGGCCACTAAACATGACATTTTCATATGAACGTTTTTTTTCTTGCGAATGGACCTGTACTCTTATCTGGTCCTTTAAATTACATTACAACTGAAGGAGTAAACCATGGTCCATGACCTCCATGGTATCTGAGGATCTCCACATGGAATATACGCAAGCATGATATATCAGCTTTGTATATGCAAGGACAATATATCACCTTTGTATATGCACAAGCAATATGTCACCTTTGTATATGCAAGGTCAATATATTGCCTTTGTTTATGCACAAGCAATATATCACCTTTGTATATGCAAGCACAGTATATTGCCTTTGTATATGCACAAGCAATATATCACCTTTGTATATGCAAGCACAATATATCACCTTTGTATATTCAAGCTCAATATATTGCCTTTGTATATGCAAGCACAGTATATTGCCTTTGTATATGCACGAGCAATACATCGCCTTTGTATATGCAAGCACAGTATATTGCCTTTGTATATGCACGAGCAATACATCGCCTTTGTATTTGTAGTAACTGGCTACAGAATTAGTTATTGAAAAAAGACAAAGGGTTTCAGTTGGAAGTAATTTAGTAAAAGCATTTCTGAAACTAGCATAAAAAGATATAATGGTCAGTCAATTGGCTTTCAAATCTTCTATAGACCAGCTTACTTTTTTTTTTACTCCTAATTATGTTTGATCAAATATATACATTTAAAGTCTAGAACACCCAGTGTTACATACCATCTGAACAACCACATGGCGTGTTATATTTATAGCATCCAAATGTATCTGAAAGGTGTAAAATATGTGAATTTTTATTTTTTAGTTATAAATAATACTGCATGTATTCCAATAAAAGAAATGAAGGTTGAAGACAGAAAATACATTGTCAGTTTAATCAATATTTTTCCTTATAATATATTTTTCTGTATCACTACAATATTACAATTTATATATTACTACTTACTCGTGATACATGCTTTTTATGTTCCATAATGAGCACAATCATTTTGCTATTAAAGGGCCACTGCACAATGAAAAAAATATGTTTGAAAACTATTGCAAGAATTCAATTTGAAGCCCACAACTCGATCGCAGACGACCGTATGTCTCCGGTAACATGAACAATTAAGAAAGCCTGTAACCTCCCATTTCGAATCAGCCAATAGAAAATGAGACTGTCATCAATACCACTGTAAAACATGGAGGTTACATGACAATCAATTAGGTTCAGGGTTCGATATGCGATCTTACTCGCAAAACCTGCTAATTAAAGAATTATGAAAATGAATGCCAGTACTGTTCTAGTCCATACGGGTGGCCTGATATGTATTAACTCATTGATACCCAAGATCGGTTCAACCCCCGAAATGAAACATAAAAAAATAATTTCATTTCCTGCCGATTTGCGAGCTTGAGACTGTTGTGCAATTAATTCTAATGTCTGTCATCGCTTTCCCTGTTATTTACAGTGCAGTAGTGATTTTTTATTTGCATTGACGGTGCTACAAATAGGTGTTTAAACCCCTTGCAGGTTTTGCCATTTACGAGTGTGAAAACATTTGTGGGCTTGAGGAAATTGAACAATTGAATAGCCATTTGCGATTTTCACTATTGGAAGTCTTGCGGCCTTGACAGATCAAAGCTGTAAGTTACGAGTTTAACCATCAACATTTTTTCAAGGCTGTAACTCGTAAGCCATTCGGAGCCTGCAATTGAATAGCAAATTAACTTGCGACCTCACTTACGGGCTACCGGATCGCCGGCAACCTCAATTGAATATGGCCCTATGGGTCTGACTAAGAGCATCATTAAGCAGAAAAAAAGTCATAAAGTTAGATTATGACAATTTTGATGCTTCGGCCGGATCTTGGATGTACCCATTATACATTGGTAGAAGTTGTGTGTGTGAGAGGGGGGACTTTACATTTCTGGGGAGCTATGATTGTGGTCTTTGATGCAACTTCCTACTTCTGGGCCAGTGGTGTCAATTTCAAACTTATCCTATTATCAAACATTTGCTTTGTGCTTCTTCTATTCTCTTCTCCCCAACCCCTCCTGCCACTGAAAACTACAATCCCCCCCTCCCCCTCCAACCACCACCACATCTGGGATCTCAAAATGGATTATTACACTAAAAAAAAAAAGAGTCTTAAAAAATTCCGATTTTCCCCAAAAATATGTTATGCCTATGAATTACACATCTGGTAAACTGCAGTGGTTCTTTAACAAATCTTCCTTCATCTTGCTAATGCTTTAGTTGCATATTTTTATGCTGCATGGGCCCACATGCACTTTATCCTGTGTATTTCATTTGGTCATCCAATGTTATCTTTTAAAAAAATATATATTAATAAAATAAAATAAAAATCTAAAGTGACGAAATTGAAACATTTATTTCTGACTACAGTCCTCCTTTAATATGTGAGTAGGCAGTATGAATGTAGTACCTGGAGAATAACATATTAGCAGTTAACAGTTTAATAAAAAATATTCGATCACAAGGTACTGTATTTATATTGGTTCAGTAAATTTGTTAAAAAAATAATGTCTGGTTTACTTTATTAACTTTTATAGAAAAATAATGTTTGTTGTGCATTTTTCAGCCATTGCATTTTTGTGTTGCTTGCTTATAGGCATATTTAACGTTTAATGCATACTGAATGAATCTGATAGAGGAGAATCAGAAGTGTATGCAAACATTTTTGCATGAAAAAAATCCCAAAATAAACATTAATAAACTTACCCTGTCATTTGCAAATTTCTTCAGTTTTCTGGGACATGAAGGAATGCCCTGAAAAACTTTAGCTAAATTAGCATAAAACTCTTTTTTTTTTTTTTGGCCAATCATAGGCAGTAATAACATTGTTTCAATGTTTGGGAAGTCAGTTTGTGCAGCGAATCATCACAGGATGTGTAGTCTTGTTTTTCCCATCCACAAGAAAGCAAGGAGGAAGTCAGACATTGCTAGGTAGATTTCTGTGTTGTGCTGCTGTTGCCTTATTATAGGGTTAAAAATGTACTTGAATGCAGTGTTTCTATTGGTAGGTAACAGGTGTCTATGTAGGCACTTCTGGGGGTGTGGAAACCATTTTTTGTTTAATAAATAAATCTGTATGTGTATACAATAACTCAATGTAATGTGTTTTTATGATATAAGAGGCATGTGCTAGATTAGAAAAGGTGAAAAACAGGGAAACTTCCATATACCTTTAAAATGCTTTTTTGAGTTGCTTGCTTAAGATGCTTTCTCAGCAGAGAGTATCCTTGTAAACTAATGACATTTCCATTTGTCTCATTGAATGCACCAGCACTTTGGCCGTATTTCTGTAGAATCCTGTGCAAGCTTCCATGAATTCAAGGTCTCCTCCCATCTGTAGAGGATAATCGAAAGCAAAAAAGGCAACAAATTAAATACAGAATTATTTTTTTCTTTGTTAAAACTTTTTGACATTATCAAACACAGCTCTTTAAAAAAATGTATGTATATATCTACAGTAGTCCTTTAAAAACATTAAAAAACACAGCTAGGAGTCCTGTAAATGTAAAACCAACCTGACACCACAACATCTAATATTTTTTCACAGTTTTTTCTCAATCTGTAGAAAAATGTTATGATTAACTTAGATGTGACAATATTTGTTTGAAGATTTGTATGTCAAAAAATAGATATTCTTGTTTCAACTTAAAAAAAAAAAAAGATGTGGAAAGTTTTTAACTTTCGGTAACCTTCTCGTTCAGTTTGGGTTATTTCTCTAATGCATTTATCTGCTTTAAAATCGTCTCCTTAAGTCTCTCAAGGGAACCCGATATAATACACCATCACATCTCCTCGCAGGAGGAAAAAGAACACTTACTCTTAATAGGTGGCAATTTTGCCAGATGTTATTGACATAGTAAGTGCGAAATTTCCTTGATACTAAATGCAAAGTGCAGCAGATTAAAGAACAATGGGAACACAGTGCAAAATGAAGTTTCAAATGCAGGAGTGTCAAAGTCAGCGAAGGTGTGAAAAAAATTACATCTTAACGACATTAAGAGAACGTTAACTAATTATCTGGTACAAATGGAAAAGTAAAGTTTTTATACGAGTGGAGATTTTTTTTTTATCTTAGCATTTTGTGTTCTGTGCTTGATAATATACTATTTAACTAGTACATTTTCTAGTGGTAAGTAACTACATAAAGACATTTTTTTTAAAGTTTTTTCATTGGAACCTTTTCAGTATCCAGTCATCTGCATAAAAACAGGCATCACATCTAGATAGTGGGTACTGTGTGGTCTAATCTGGACTAACATTTTTAGGTGACAAATGTACAAATGGGCATGACAGCATGTCTCTGAGCCAATCAGTACCTGAATCCCTCCGTTGAAGCGCAGGGGCGTACCTCCCAGATACTTCCCCCTCATCTCCTGTAACTGCCTGCTTACTCTGAAAGCCAGGTCTTGTGAGGTAGTGGGGAGGTACTGGGTAGACTGGTGGAGGTGCTGGGAAGAGACTGGTGGAGGTGCTGGGGAAAGACTGGTGAAGGTGCTGGGGAGGGATTGGGAAGAGACTGGGGGGGGGGTGCTGGGGAGAGAGTGGAGGATGTGCTGGGGAGAGACTGGTGGAAATGCTGGGAAGAGACTGGTGGAGGTGCCGGGGAAAGACTGGTGGAGATGCTGGGGAGGGATTGGGAAGAGACTGGGGGAGGTGCTGGGGAGAGAGTGGAGGAGGTGCTGGGGAGAGACTGGTGGAAATGCTGGGAAGAGACTGGGGTTGATGCTGGGGAGAGAGTGGGGGAGGTGCTGGGTAGAGACTGGTGGAGGTGCTGGGAAGAGACTGGTGGAGGTGCTGGGAAGAGATTGGTGGAGGTGCATGTGGGGGGGCTGGGGGAGGTGCTGGGAGAGAGGTGGGGACATGCTGGGGAGGGACTGTGGTTCTGGGGTTGGTGCTGGGGGAGAGAGTAGGGGATATGCTGGGGAGGCACTGGGTAGAGACTGGGGAGGTGCTTGGGAGAGACTGAGGGTGGTGCTGTGAAGAGACTGGTGGAGGTGCTGGGAAAAGACTGGTGGAGGTGCTGGGAAGAGATTGGTAAAGGTGCATGTGGGGGGGCCCCAACACCATTCTCTTCCCAGCACCTCCACCAATCTCTTCCCAGCACCTCCATAAGTCTCTTCCCACCAACTCCACCATTCTCTCCCCAGCACCTCCTTAACTCTCTCCCCAGCACCTCCCCCATCCTCTTCCCCGTCCCTCTCCCAGTCTCTTTCCCAGCACTTCCACCAGACTTCTGGCTTGTAGATCTTCTCTGATACATCTCCTGGCTTGCAGTTCTGCTAGGATACATCTCCTGGCTTGTAGATGTGCTAGAATCTATGGCCTGACTTGTACTTTTGAGGATCCACTTCCTGTCTGGCAGCTCTACTAGAGAGCTCTTCCTGGCTGACAGATCTGCTAGGATATATCTCCGGGCATGTAGATCCCCTATGCTCCACTTTCTGGTTGATTCTGCTTTCTTACACATCCCTCTATCTGGGTCTTTCCCTCTGGGTTGCTTGCTTCTCCCTCCTGCCTAATGTTTCTATAAAGCTCCATTACCTTTCTGGTCCTACTGGTTTCCCTAAAGCTGAAATTCCAACAAAGGCTGAATGCACAGATATGGACCATAGATTTGATATGGCAGACATAATCACTGAAATACACCTTATTTAACACTGTTAATATTCCGGGATGTCTGTTTCTCAAGTGGCTCACAGATATGGCTCTATACTACAGGTTTTATCGCTTCATTGCTGGGGAACATCAGGTTTGTGCTGCTCTGTTGTGGATACATTTCTACCTGATGGCCTCTATTTATGATTCATTTATCTAGATCAGTTTTCTTAAAAACGCAGTACATGGTACAAGTGCTGGCCAGTGAGACTTTATCTGCTGGTCCTCAGGAACACATAGGGATGAGGAGAACCTAACAATTTAAACATAGCGTAACCACTAGTCATAGTTATAGATATATTACTGATGAAAGCAAATATACTCTTCAAATCAATGCAAAGCTAAGTGGAAATGTACTGGGTCACATGAAGTATCATCCTGTGAAAAATGTTCTGGATCTCAACGGCTGTCCTCATGAGCAATGGAAGGTAACCAGCAATACTCATGTCCAAAAAAGTTGAGAGCTGGGAAATGATCTCTTCCAGCTTAAACCCTGAACCACTAGGACATTTTCTCATGCAAAACTGGAGTTATATAGTAAGTTTGGAGTAAACTGAGCCCTGTACTATTAGTAGCTAGCAGCTCAGATAGTAGAGTATGTCAGGAAGCAGAGTTTAACCTTAGCCCTGCCACATAATAAATAGATTGTTAGATAGATAGATAGATAGATAGATACAGATAGATAGATACAGACAGACTGATAGATAGATAGATAGATAGATAGATAGATAGATAGATAGATAGATAGATAGTGATATATGAATATGTAGATAGATAGAGAGATAGATAGATAGTGATATATGAATATGAAGATAGATAGATAGATAGATAGATTATATTTGATAAAACATTTCAAAGGTGAAAAAATAGAATAAATCTTAATATAACAGAATTATATGTTTCTTCAATAAATCAAATTTTTAAGAAATGAATGGAAATTAAGATTTGCTTTTTAAAACGGATTCAATAAGCTTTCAAATGAACAAAACCTTACAATGATTTCCACGGCTATCAGTTGTTATACTTAATTGTTCTTATGTTACCTCATAATCTCCAACGATCCCCTGTTGCATAATAATGCTCAAGCTCTCCGGCTCCCTGGGATATGGTTGCATATCTTTGAAAGCAAATCTTTTTTCTTCAGCCTACATGTGAATCTTTGCCTACAAGGGCATATATAAATTATCCTCTGAACGAACTACCAAGGGGATTAGCAAGTCTTTACCTGCTGCTGCTACTATTCTTATATCAGGGTCAAAAATGTCACCTTTTCCCTCCTGAATATGATCATCTAAAGGGATTAATCTACTTTCCATATGACAATAGTCCAAGCTAATATTTTAGTCTTTGGTATACATAGTTTTCATTAAAATAATTTTAATGAAGTAACCAAAGTGTACCAATGCCAGACCCCTGAATCTTGGTTTAGGCCATTGTGTAGCTTATGTAAAGATAAGGCCTACATCGGCCGAACTGTGAAATTTTACCTCATGTCCAATATAGCTCGCTATTTGTGAGGCAGACACAGGTAAGACATCAAGAGCCTGATTCAATTGATCTCAAGTTACTGTAACCCGTAAGTGAGGCCGCAAGTTAATTTGCTATACAATTGGCGTTTTTTTGCGGGCTCCGAACGGGTTACGACCTTGAAATCTTTGCGATGGGTAAACCCGGAAAGTTACAGCCTCCTGAAGCCTTTGATATTTCACTTCCACAAGAGTTACGAGAACTAAAATTGCAAATCGCTGTTCAATTGCTCCAATTCCCCAAGGCCGCAAATATTTTTACACCCTAAATGGCAAATGTAGGAGAAAATCCTAAGAGTGCTAGAGAGAAGGAGGTTTAACCCCTGTCCATATCACTGTAAATGCTAATAAAAATTCAATACATTAGAATTAATTGCACAACAGTCTCAAGCTCGAAAATCTGCAATAAAAGAAAATGTATTTTTATGTTTCATTTCGGGATTATATGGATCTCAGGAATCAATGAGTTAATACATATCAGGCCACCCACATGGACTATAACAGTATTGGCATTCATTTTTATTATTTTTCATTTTGAGGTTTTGCGAGTCTCATCGCATATTGGACCCCCGAACCTAATTGATTGACAGGTAACTTCCATGTTTTACTGCGGCGGTCTCATTTTCTATTGGCTGTTTCGAAATGGGTGGTTACGGTCTTGCTTAATTGATCATATTCCCGCCCTGAACTGCTAAGGACTAATGTATGGTTTACAGAGTCGGCTTTCGGCCCCTAACTTGTGGGCTCCTTCAATTGAATAGCTCCATAATCTAAGATGAACAGGAGCCCACAGCATGCCCGCAGACATACAGCCTCTATCACACGAGATGTGGGCTTGCAATTGAATCAGGTTTTGTAAATATTTTTACAAAACAATATAGGATTCAACAATACTTTTCCATGTGAGATACAATGGCACTGGTGGATAAATTAGGTCATCGTGATTTAGAACTGCAATGTGTTGGGTGTTGGTAACCACATGATAAAATTATGTCTTCCTGAGATGTGAATATCTTAAAATGAATAATGCAAAATAGAGAAAAATAATAAAATGGAATAAGTTGCATAATTTGGGAGGAAATATTTTTTTTAAATAAGGGGAGAAAATATATTATGCATTCACCTCTATCTTGCTTTTGATAAGTAGCAAAATCTCTGTCAAGTTTACTGTATTTTTCCTAAAGTTCTGTATTATCATGTAAAAAATAACTTGGTTATGGTGTGTGCCTCTGAGAAACATAAAAAAATCAGAACTAATATAAAGAAAACCCCCAAAGAACATGTGATACTGAAAAGGTTACAGGAAGTGAGGATGCAAATAAACAGACACATGCTTAACATAATTACAATTAAGTTGGATGAATTACAATTAAATAACCCATTGGGCTGCTTCATAACAAGATAAAGATAAGGCAAAACTGTATTCATGTTTCAATATCTTTGATTACTTTTGAAGTTTATATTTAAAATGAATTACAGCATTAGATGATTCAAAGTTCTCATTTTCCATACAAATAAAACACTGACCACAAGTACAGAGAGACACCTTCATTGTCCATGGATGTCATTTCGGAGTCCAATTAAGGAATACAAAGGGTTGTTCCATTATTGGGCATATTTCTATTTGTATTGGTATTCTTAGCAAACCTGATTAACAAGGTATTATGAATTCTGGTTTCCTCCCATCATGCACCACACATATACTTGGCTATCATTTTGAACAGACATTTTTTTAGATGGAGATAAATAGATAGAGATATAGATAGAGATATAGATTGATAGATAGATAGATAGATAGATAATGTTTTTTATGTTTTTCAATAGAAAAAAAAAACCTTTACATTTTTTTTTTTTAAATTAGTGAAATTAAATCATGTAATACCATTAAAAACTGCAGGGCAAAATAGTAACGGGAAATTAGTTGAGTAGTAGGTTAGAGTTTCATATAATTTATGCGTTATGATACTATTTAATCTGCTATTTGGTTCCATGAAGATAGCTCCAATGTTTCCACCACTTGCCTCCTTCTACCATCTTTTTTTTATGGTGCCTGAAGATTGAGTCTCCATCCTTCTTATGTTCGTTTCTTCTTTAGTTCTCCACATTTTTAATAACAACTATTTATTAACAACTAATTATTCACACTCTTGACTTTTTATGAAATTTCCTCTCGCATAATATAAAATAATGCATTAAAAATATGATCTCCCAAGTCAAATAAATGGTTAAATGCTAAATAAGAAAGAGAGATAAAGAGGGAGTATACAGAGTCAAACTATTGTCCCTCAAAGTTCTAAATAAATAAGAACTAAAAAAAGTGTCCAGAACTATAAAGGGAGTATGTGGATATACAGATGTCTTGCATGTATACTTACTGTAACTCCAATTTCCAAATATAGGGCCATATTATATTCCAGCCTCGTAAGTCTAACATGTAGCACGTAAGGGCTGTGTGCTTCAAATGTAACCATTTTACGTCGCTATTAAATTAGAATGGTCTGCGAGCTACGAGCACGAGACACTATTTCGTAAACCAGTTCTCGGCCATTGGGGTTGCGTATTAGAACGCAAACAATTAGGCACTCATGTAGTTACGGCTTCAGCTGAGCCAATGGAAGAAGAGATCATAGCGTTACATCACTGAAAAAGGGGGGGGGGGTAGATTTCCAAGTTCTAGGTGCTTCAATTACAGTTTGCGATCGGACCCACATTCCAGATATAATGCAATATAATAAAGTTGTAAATATGATATTCTATTACATGCAAGTTACAGTATATGTCGTAACACATTGATTGCAGGGATCAATATAACACAAAATATAAACATGAAATAAAGTATATTTCTGAGCCAATTTGCAGGCTTGAGAATGTTGTGCTATTAAATCTAAGACCTAACATCACTTTCACTTTTAATAAATGTACAGTAGATTTTATTTACATTAGAAGTGCTACGTATTGGAGTTTGCTCCTCTTGCGGGTGCTCTCGAGCACACGTTGGCCTTTGAGCTCCATTTGCATGTTACGGGCTAGCTCACGGGTGACCACGTTACAATTTAATAGCTGAATTGAACAAGTAGCGGTTAAGGGCTCGTCGGATCAGAGGATTTACGTGCACAAAGTTCAACGTTGCTCACCATGTAGCCTATTCTCGTCCGTCCTGCGAGCAACGTTACAGGGCTAATGTAATACCCGTAACACGTAAATCTCGAGTTACGGGCTACGTTTTACAATTTAGCCCCAATTTAATGAGGCTGCAAGTTACCAAACTAAGGAAACTTGAAATACCCCTGTCGTTAAGATTTTCCTATATGGTCATTTGAATATATAAACTTGGGGAAACATTTTTGAGAAGTCAATCAATAAGTAAATAAAAAAACACAACCTTCACATTTTACTTTTATTCAGAATTTTTTGTTATTGTAGAAATACACTTTATCTTTTCTCACCAAATCCCTTCTCAAGAGGATGTGTTCATGAGCATTCATTAGACCTAATAAAGGTACTAGCACATTCCCATTATGTAGATAAACACTTCGGGCCTCATTCTATTAGCGGCCGCAGCCGTTGCGGGGCCGCAAGGACCGGCCGCAAGCTATTCGGCTATTCTATTCCCCTCAGGCTGGGGATTCCGGCAGGCTTGCGGCCGGCGCCTTGCTATCTCTTGCGGCCGCTCGCGCCGTAGGAAATCCTTTGATCTAAAACGGCCGCAAGGAAATCGGCCGTAAGAAAATCCTATTTGCAATTCAATTGCTCCGGGAACCCTCTCTGCAAGGCTAAAAGCGAGCCACAGCTTACTTCCAGGAAAGAGGTCCCGCTAGCACCAATTAAGCACGAAATATAGCCCAAATAAAGCCATCCTGCACTTTGAGAAGACTATAAAGTGATTTTAGGTGTTAGCAAAAATAGCACAAAATTCCCCTATACTCAAATCCGTAAAATATTTATTTTTTAATATACGTCAAATATCCATGTAAAAAGTCCAGAGTGCTTGGAGCACCTCAGACCCGCCCACGCCGCAGCCAGAAAATAAACAGTTAATTTGAACTCGGGTTTGGGCAGATGTGCAAGCTTGAGAGTGGGTTACTTTTAATCCTCATGTCCCCCAATATGATCCCTAGCATTTACAGAGCTGTACAGTGCAGGCTTGAATTTATTTTTGAGTTTTAAGTTTTCAGAGCTTACGGCCGGTAGCAAGATTTACGGCCGGCCGTAAGAGGAGATCCTTGCGGGGCCGTTTAATTGAATTGCGAGGTAACGGGACCCCCGCAAGGAATTGCAGCCTTACGGACGGTTTACGTCCGATAATAGAATGAGGCCCTTCCTGTGTATATATTAGAGGCTGTATTCTTTTATGTGCCATTCTAAAAACATTTTGAATATTTTCTTGAGTGTTTTTTTCCAAATAGTATTTTTTTAATTATGACCACAGTGGTTCATTAAATAAGCCATGAAGTTATAGACATTGCATAATTAATATCAGAACAATTAAGTCAGTCAACGTGATTGACTTTTCTTTCTCTACAAATTAGCTGACCTCTGATATGTTTAATTACAAATATATACAACAACAATATATATACCAACAAACTATATATATCAACTACCGTTGAGTTAATTTTGGTCATTATTTGCATCTGAAGAACAAATAATGTAAAATTCCATTTTAATGAACTGAGATGAATATTTCCTGATAATAAACACATGCACATAGCATTTCAAATGTTAATGTGGACTAAAAACAAGAGCCTCTACTTTTTTACTTTTTTTATTTCATAGATTAAATTTGAATAGAGCTTTTTGTATGTCAACGATCTTGAACTCAGATGGTACATCCACAAATACGTAGAGGGCGATAAGGTGATAAAGCTTGTATAAGAGCAAGGACAAGGTGACAATCGTTAATGGAAAAAAAAGTGTAGTATTAAAACATAGAAATTGTGTGGCATATTGTTTTTGATAACATTCTGCATCTGCTCTTGACATCACCATTGTTTTGTTACATTTCAGTAATTAATAGAGGGTAATTAGAATGAATAAAAGAAATGATTTTGCACAGTAATATATCAACAAGGTTATATTCCTTTCATTTCTTGAATAAATTTTAATGGTTCTGAAATTGTAGAGTAATTTTACATGAAATTTAGTGAGGAAAAGAAGAATTATTTAACCCTGTTGCCTGTGACAAATGATTACATGGACCGGACATGGCTGGACCAATGT